>CM069909.1:34226454-34530617 GCA_036172215.1 Camellia granthamiana | reverse complement strand
CGTCTTGACATGGTTTCCAACTTCCTATTCATACGTCTAGGCAAATACACTCTCCCATGCAACTTATAACAATAAGGGCGAATATGACCATGCATACCACAATGATGACAAATAAAAACATGATGTACAGGGTGTACCATTTTTTCTTTTACGTTACCAACTCTAGGAAGTTTGAGAAGTCTATCCTCATGTTGAATTTTTTGTTTTCCTTTTCCTTGAGTTCTTGTATCATGAAATGTAGATGCACTCTGTTTTTGCTCTTTGTTATCAACAAAGCCAATGCCACTCTTGTCACAACACATTTGTTGAGACCCAATGATATTCTCCAAAGTCTTTGATCCTTTGTTCCAAAGACCAATGGTGGCCATAGCACACTTGAGCTCTTCCTCTTTCTTGATCATTAGTTCTTCCAAAGCAACTTGAGATATCTCGAGAGATTCAATCTTTTCTTCATATGTTGCATAGATTTGCTGTAGCTCATTCCTCTCTGTCTCACAAGTCAAGAGTTTTGCACAAAGAGCTTGTCAATCATAAGAAATCTTAAGGGCATCATTCCTAGCCTTGGAAATCTCTTTCTTTAATTTGACATTCTCACTTTCACATGCTTTGAGTTTCATAGTGAGTTTGTCATTAAATTTGGATAAGTTAAGAGATTCCTTATACAACTTTTCATAAGCTTGCTCAAGCTCTTCATCATCACTTCCCGAGGATTCATCATTAGTGGCATTCTCAACCGGCCTCTTCGGATACTCTATTCGTCCTTCAGTTTCAGAAGCTGCCATGAAAGCAAGGAATTGTTTATGTCCCTCTTCGCCTTGATCTTCATTGTCACTTTCATCTTCATCAGATTCTGATTCATCATCCCAAGTGATAGTGAGGGCTTTCTTCTTCTTCAAACGAGTGGGGCATTCTGAAGCAAAGTGGCCAAATCCTTGGCATTCATAGCATTAGACTCTTTCAGAGTTTCCTAGTATCTTTCCTTTCTTCTTCTTGGCTATAGAATTAATTTTGCGTTAATCTTTACCTTTATATTTATGAGTATGAGTAGAGTCCAAAAGATTAGGATTCCTTTTCAAAAAAAAGATTTTTTAAATTGTTTAACAAAAACAGCCGTAATCTTGGAATCTATCTCACAATCCTCATCAGAATCCTCTCTAACTCTATAAGTACTACTGAAAGCAATATCTTTTTGTTTCTTTTTGAAATTCCTATGTGCCTTATAAGTTTGGAGATTTCCAACCAAGTGATCCATCTTGAGGTTGTCAACATCTTGAGCCTCCTCAATAGTCGTAACTTTTGGTTGGAACCGATCGGGCAAGGATCTCAAAATTTTTCCCATAACTTTGGATTCTGGTATTTTTTCACCTAAATTGAAGCTGGAATTAACAATGTCACTCAACTTTACATAAAATTCATCAAAGGTTTTACTATCTTTCATTGAAAGGTTTTCGAAACTAGATGTGAGCCTTTGAAGTTTTGAGCGTTTAACAGAAGGAGTGCCCTCATGAATAGTTTGTAAGATATCCCAAGCCTCTTTTGCGACTTCACAATTACAAATACGACTAAACTCTTTAGGTGTGACAGCGCAAAAGAGAGAATTGATAGCTTTACTATTCCAGCTACTATTTTGGTAATCAATTATGTCCCACTTATCAATTGGTTTGGGGAACGTTACTCCATCAATGGTAATCGTTGGTTCGGTCCACCCATATATGACAGATTGCCAAACTTTTTCATCAATAGATTTTAAAAATGATCTCATCCGAGCTTTCCAAAAGGAATAATTGGATCTGTCAAGTAGGGGTGGTCGAACCATAGAATTTCCCTCACGAATTGTATCCATTATCACAAATCAAATAAGATCTCGTTCTAAAAGAATTTTTTGAAAAACTAGAACGACCCGCTCTGATACCAATTAAAAAATCTAGAAATCCCCTAGATGTTGATTTGTGATTATGTATCAACTTTAAGCAGTATATAACAATCCCAATCAAACAATCAAGACAAATCGACACAACGATTTTACGTGGAAAAACCACAATTGGACACCTCCAATTATGATAAAAAAACCACGGGCAAAAACCACAAAACAATCCACTAAAAAGACATAAAGGAATTACACAGGTATACTCTCAATTACATAACGAATCCACGCCCGAATTGAACCAACCTCTATGTGCCTCTTCCAACCCCGTCTTCACCTCGGAATTGTCTTGATGATGAGCCACTCCAGAATCCACCAAAGCTTCAGGCTCAAATTCTTTAGAATCCACCGAAGAACAACTTTCTCTTTTGTATTCGATCGACCTCCTTGATGTATGCTTCTCAATTCATGAGTTTAATACTCATTCAAATTTATCAAGGAAAACTCACAAAAATCCTCCAGAAGAAAACCTTAGAAAACCTCCAAGTAGATCTGAAGAGTGGTCTAGTTTTTTGGAAAAAAACCAACTACTTATAGAAATCCAAAGTAATCCTAGTTTTGGGAGAAATCTAATTACTTATAGAAATCCAAAGTAATCCTAGTTTTGGGAGAAATCCAATTACTTATAGAAATCCAAAGTAATCCTAGTTTTGGAAGAAAACCAACTTCTTATAGAAATCCTTGTCAAACGGGATTGCCAAGAATAAAACCTAACAAGAAAGAATTCTATTTTGCATATCATGTTAGGAATGGCACGGCACTCTGAGCACAAAAAGAGTTAAATTAGGAATGAGTTCTTGATCGGGTATTGAGCCTACGACTGACCAAGGTACAAAACGACTCAACAAAGAGAAAACATCGTAAAAACGACCTAACCAGAATCGAAATGACTCAAAACAAACAACAACAACAAAGACAACACTTGGATGTTTGCTTTCCACCGACGGGAGACCTCTCGATTCATGAGGAGCCCACTACTTCTCCAGGTATTGTTTCCCACCCTTTCTTATTTATGATTCTCACATCACTCTGGCACTCAATCTCTATTTTCTCTCAAAGCCCTTAACTTACTTTTTCTCTCGACGCACATCTCTCTATTATTTAATCTCTCTTCTTTTTATCCCTTCCCAGATGTGGCTGATGGATAAGTTAGAAGTTGTGGACCCTATGAGGGGGTCGAATATCCAACTCTATTTCTAGTTTGTGCTTCGCACTTAGCTCAATACCTCACTGCTTAGAGGAAGAGAGATTTTTTTGGCCCCTACGGCTAGTTTCAATTGTGCCCTTTCTGGCGAGTGCGTTGACAATGGGGGAAAGACAAAAAACCTGACTCGATTGTGCCCTTAGTTCATCACTTTAACTTTACTTTTTGTTTTTGGCTTTTTGCTAAAATAATTTTGACCAACATGTGAGTTTAGATTAGCATGCTTGTTCCACTTTCTGTTTTAAAATCATGTAAGTCAGGTTGTGAGTACTGAAAATTTTCCTTTTTTAGGTCCAAGAAAAGGTCCGGTTTTGGAAAAATGAAATAATTTTTAAGAAAACTAGTCAACTTCACTAAAAGTCCTCAAAATTATTTTTGCGAATGGCCACTACCCGACCAAAGTAGAATTAACTCTTGAGATGCACAACCTTAGATCCGAAATTGATTTGTCTTGCAGCTGAATCTTTTATCAGAATAGGACAACTGAATTTGAATGAAGATGAGCCACTTGGACATGGCTAAGATGGCCGGGTTGAACAAGGATAAGCCAATCAACATGGATGAGATAAGCAAGCTGAACAATGGTTGGGGTCGTACTTCAGGATGAAGTTGCCTACGTATCCCAAAGATGGGAATCAGGCCTTACGTAGTTCCTGGGCAAGGTGTACTCGGGTATTAACTATCTTCTTTTATGTTCTAACTTTTGCCAAAGCCGCCCTTTTGGGTTTTCAACCTTGTAAGCTCTATATTTTTCTTTCTTCTTCTTTTTCTTTTTTTTTTCATTATTTAATTTCTTTGTTTTCATTTTTTTTTTCTTGCTCTAACTTTTTTTCTGGATCGCCCTTCTGGGTTTTTGGCCCAATGAGCCTTTCAAGGATAGAAAAATTTAACTTCTCCATGTTGATCGGTTGTGAGATCTCTAAGCCATCTAAATCCACGAAAATGGCCGCTGTTCCTGACCAAATAGTCTTGATGATGTAAAGGCCCATCCAATTGGGTCTGACTTTGCCCCTAGTGTCGTGGATGGGAACTTGATTGTCCTTCAGCAATAAATTTTCTTCTTTTAGATTTTGGGATTTGGCTTTCTTGTCAGTCTCCATTGGCTTAAGAAATGACCCAGTTTTGAATCTTCAATCAGATCTGACGTTTTTTGCCCTAGTCTAAGGGCTTCTTCTCGTCCAACCATGCAAGCTTCCTTTGATCAAATCCGACCTTTTTGCCCCTAGTTCAAGAGCTACTTCCAATTCGGCCATACAAGCCTCATATTTTGATTGATCATTGAATATTCTCAATCAAGGTTCCAGGTTTGGAAGGAAAAGGGTCGAGTCTTGAGGCCGAGAGTGATCCTATTATGTACAATCATGATATTTAGTCCAGGTATATCTTCATAGGACCACGCAAAAATATTTTTCAAATCTTTTAATAAAGCGACTCGTCGCTCGTGCCCCTCTGAAGACAATATAGAACCAATCTAGACCAAGCCAGGATCCTTCTCAGTACCCACATTAACAGACATGATCTCATTCATTAAAGGCTTAGCATGCCTCTCTTTCTGTTAGTCAATCAAATTTTGCAAATCCCGAGGAATTCCTTCCTCTTTGTTTTCATCACAATTTTGAAAAAAGTTTTGAAAAACTTTGATCTAGAGGCACAAAGAAGTAAGTGAAAATTATTGTCATTTCATTCAGAACTTCTGGCTCAACTGGCTCAATGATAGAAACAGACTCAAAAGAAAAAGTGAAAAAAGACAAACAAAACTAGACAGAAAGAGTGAAAAAGACAAACAAAAACATGACAGTGATGTCCGAGTTAACACCCTAGAAATCACCAAACTCTGACGCAGCAAGACTGACTCAATACCTAGTTTAGAAAGTAAAATAAACAACATTTCCAAATTGGCAAAATTAGTGTGATAACCCTGTTCCATATTATGCTAATTGATCTTAATTATGATTGTGATTATGTGTTTAATATGATTTTGAGTGTCATTTATATGATTATATGTGGTTTTGAATTTCTATCTATTTACCGTAGGAAAATCTGTTAAACTTATTGTTGTAAACTGAAAATCGAAGGCCTTATCGGCCATAGAAACCGAAATTGACCACGCCATTGTGATTGGCGTAATTTTTAGAGCCTATGGTGAAATTTAATTGAAATTTTATTCGAATCAAAATAATTAGATTCAGAATGATTAAATTAAGCTCAATTACTTAGCCTTAATCAAATTTGATTAGGCAAACATATATAAGGGGCCCTATTACACTTAATCTCATTCTTTTTTAGCTCAAATCTAAAAATCACACTCTAGAGAGAGAGGGCCGGTTCTAGAGAGAGAAAGAGGAAGAATTGTGTATTTTGGCTCAAAGTTTGTGAATTTGGAAGCTACACTCAAGATTTAACTACATTTGTGAAGATTAGAGCTCATAGGTGAGTAATTGGGCATGAATTCATGAGTTTGGGTTGTAATTATGTAAACTCAAAGATAATTTGTAATCAAGGGCATGATTTGAGTTGAACTTGGTGAATTTGAAGTCATCATAGGCATGCATGAAAAAGATTGCTATACATTTGTGTATTTGAGCATGAAACGTACGATCCATGTTGAATTTTGGTGAAGATTCATGCCTTGATCATCATTTGCATCGTTTGAGTTGAGAATGGAAGTTATATTCCACATGCAAGCATAATTCATAGAGTTATGAGTTTTGGTTGCATGAATTTAATGTGTTGGGAATAAGTTTGATATAATTTGAGTATGCTTGTGATTGATTCATGGGAATTAAGTTTCATAATGTTGTAAATATAGTGTTTGTTTCATGCTAGAAGATGTAAAAGTGAGTTATGGATCATAACATGCAAGTTGCATCAATTTGAATACAAGTTTGAGCTTCAAGAACAATTCTGGAAATTCCAAAATTCGTCGGGTTCGCTCGAGCGGGGAAATAGCCGCTCGAGCGTGAAATTCTAGCTCCCAGAACTTTTGCAGGCATTGATGTTCGCTCGAGCGGGGATAGTCACGCTCGAGCGCCCAGTCACATGTTTCGACTCTCCACTCGAGCGTCCGAAGTCACGCTCGAGCGCAAAAATGAGGCAACTAGTACTTCTGCAGACTAAAGGGGTCCGCTTGAGCGGGGAGCCCTGTTTCAGAAATTTTGAAAAGGAGGTTTTGTGTTTCATTTTCCGTTCTCTTTCATTTCTAAGCACTCTTAGGCATACATTGAACATTATAAATGGATGTAGAAGATAAGAAAGAGGCCTAAGAAGAATATATGAATTAAGAACGGATTGAATCGCTTGTGACCCATTATGTTTATGAATTGTGTAGGGTCAAGAACAAGGGCAAATCATCCAGCGGATTACTGTGAGTAATATCTTAGTCAAGATATTTTGAAGTATGTTATTTGTCCAATTATTTACTCCTATTTGAGTTTCGTAAGTTTTTCAATTTGAATCGGGGGACAAATATCCGTTATGTCTAATGATTGGGCCAAAGGCCATTGGACATGAATGATTAGGCCAAAGGCCGTTCGATATGAATGATTGGGCCAAAGGTTGTTCGACATGAATGATTGGGCCAAGGGCCGTTTGATACGAATAAATTGGGCCCAAGGCCGTTTGTTAAAAATCAAAGTGGGCCAAAGGCCATTTGATACATCTAGGTTGTAGTCGTTTGATACACTAGATAGAAACATGAATTGGGCCCAAGGCCGCCTAATGTATCTATTTCAAATTTCATTTATGTATCTTTTTTATTTGATATTATTCACTGGGCTATCGCTCACTCTCATTCATGTGTCTGTAGGTGAGCCAAAAGATGTCCAAACCTAGCCTCAGTGAAGTATGTGAGAAACAGTCGAAGTTTTGGAGAGTCAGCCCAAACATCTCATGCACGAGACTTGTTTTTGCCCTTTTGTTCTTTTGTTGTATTTTGCTAATGTTGGCGAAAACGTTGGATCACCTTTGTATATAAGTTTTGTTTGGTTGACTGCATAACTGAAAGTTCCTGAATATAGATTAACTCTATGGGTATGTGTGAGTTATTATGAAATACTTTTGGAATGATTTTGTTATACCATGTAAGCACAACTCTATGGACAAAGTTTTTAAGTTTGTTTCCGTCTTAGCCCCTTAACTCTGTTGAAATATGTTTTATTTGGTTTGAGGCCATAGGTAATCTCTTGATTACTGGCCGGTTATGACCTTAACCCATAGGGGCGGGTTCAGGTCATGACAATTAGTGCGTGCCATCCACTGTGCCCAGAGTAAAATGAGCGCCATCAGCAGGTGGTTCATTCCCAATCACATTGATCCAGCGCCGATAGACTTTGTAGGACCTGGTGAGGCGATGATCTTGTTGTCAATCAAATCTTATACTTCATGGCGAAGACAAAAACAACGGTCAGTGCCATGGCCGGGTTGCTAATGGAAGGCACAATACTTAGCAGCATCATGCCTAACTGGAAGGCGATCAGGAAGTGGCCGAGAGTCAAGGGGTTTGAAATAGTCTTGTCCTAGGAGGATTTGGAGAGCTTTGGACAAGGTCATGTAAATGGGATTGAAGGTGCGACCACCAGTCTTGGAAGTATTGACAGAGGGGTGAGCAAGTGTTAAATGGGTTTGGAGACCTCCTACAGGTGTAGAATTGGAGCTGAAAGGGCTATTTTTGGTACAACATCCCTTTTTATGGCTTACCGCCTGGTTCAAAATACCCTCAACCTAAGCGACAAAAGTGTCATCTACAATTTTTGCAACAACTGCAAGCATTTGCTGTTTGTTAAGCCCTTTGACCTTGAAAGCCTTTATAGCCCACCGGAGATGTGCATCAGGATTAATACTTGCCCTGGCCTTATTCTTGCCACTTGCTTCATCTTTGTCCCGGGATTGGGTGGCTATATCGGAGCGAGGCCCATTTGTTGTTGACATATGATCACCCAAACTCGAGATAGCTTCAGGTTGGCCCTTTTCAATTGTAGCTCACCCCAAGATTGGGGAGCCTTTTGGCGTGAAATTTCTGGCATGTGATGTGGTCGATGATGGAGCCAAAATCCTAAAGTCTAAATCTGCTACAGTTCTCTGAAGATCTTTAATCATGCTCAACAACTCAGAAGTAGTGGGCTTGGCCATTGGTACCTACGGTGTATTTGATGGGGTTTGAGATGATTGGGGTTCAAGTGCATCCATCATACACAAGTCCATGTTTTCTAGAATGAACACCTCAAGCTTGGGTAAACAGGCCGGGGTGATATATATGCTGGGGTTGTAGGTGGATGGTACTGTATGGATTAGGTTAAGGTGGGGAGGTAATGGGTTAGTGATGGCCTGAGGTCTTTTTTGTGGAGCTATGATCTCTTCGTTAATAAGATCCTAAATCTTATGATGGAGGCGGATGCAACGGTTTGTATCATGACCAGGTTATTGATGATAAGCACAGTATTTAGTGAGGTCATGTCTTGGTGGAAAAGGACTTGGGATGGGTCGGGGTTCTAGGTGCCTTTTTCTAGCAACATTTTCAAAGCTTGGGACCGAGTGGAAATGGTTGGTTTTTAGGCTATTATCAGCAAAAGGGTTTTTGATGGGACTGGTAACAATGTTTACTTCTGAGCATTTTGCAGTTGTGCTACCACTAGTAGTAGCATTGGAACTACGAACAACATTCTTTCTCATAGGCTCATTACCCTCCACAATGATCCCTTGTCTGATGGCATCCTTGATTTGAACCCCAATTTCATGGAGGTCATTAAAGTTGAATAGCGGGAGGACTACCATTGCCATCATAGTCGCCTTTGCCCTCCATCAAGTAACAAATTCTGAGAAGCCCTCCTTTGGTTCGTAACGTATTGTCTCAAGATCACGAGTTGTGACCTCGATCTGCGTGTTGTAGGAATATTGGGCAACGAAGGATTCAGACAAATCCTCTCAGCTCTATTTCACAGAGTCCTCCAATTTAGCATACCAGATGGCAGCTATACCAGACATGGTCCTGCCAAATAGCGACAGCTTCTGAAGTCTAGTCAAACCCATTGATCGCAGAATATTAGAGAAAAGGCGTAGATGCACCATTGGATCTCCAGAGCCATTAAGGCGGTTAATATGTGACATCTTGAATAGCTCTGGTAGAGTAATAGCAGACTCCATATATTTGTCCTCAATATCCAGGATAGAGTTAACCCCTTGCGCCTTCTTGAAAGTTTCTCAAGTTTGTTGACTTTAAGCAGGGTTGGGTCAAACTTGAACTCAAAAGGTGCCTTAGTCTGGTGAACTGGAGCTCTAAAAATCTCGACTGGGATAAAATCTACCTGGACGAGAAAAATCGGAACACCCTCAGCTTGTGGATCCTAAGTTGTAGCAACATTGGCAGTGGTACCGAACATAGGGGTAGCTACATTAGATGCATGAGAAGCATAAGCCGCAGCTAGCTGCTGCTGTTGTTGTTGCAACCTATTCGTGACCTTAGTTTGACGGGCCAAGTCATATTGGAGCGAATCGACTGATTGTTGCAGACGGATTAGTAAATCCTCTAGATCTGATGATGGATATTGCGCCATTAGAAGAGTAAATGACTGTGTTACTTGGGGTGAACTGAGTATAGGTGATCTGAGGGATGATTGCCGAAACAACGAAACTAGCTAACCCCGTCTAACCTTTCTTCACCTTGAAACTAGTGACAGTGAAGCAAACACCGGCTACCCCTGAACTAAATCTCTGACTACACAAAGTCTACTGACACGAGTCTAGAGCACCTAGGGATATCAGAGTCCTCTGAAGCTATGGTTCCAGGATTACCTAGCAAAAGAGAAAACAGACAGCACCTCAGCCTAATTTCACTAGAACAGATTGTGATCACAGCTGAAGGACGATACTCTCTACTAAATTCCACCCCACAAACTGACATTAACGGAACCACTGATATGAAGCACCCCTGTACTGTTTCGCCGTAGAACACATAGCAGGTAAAGAGAGCCAAAACACCCCTATGAGGGGGTTGGGTTACCCTGTCTTAGTTTTGGTGTGATCTAGGGTTCAATACTTCAAGCAAGTAGTTTCACAAAATCCTGCATACGGGTGAGCATCCTGTCCTATGTTGGAATAGCAACTAGAGCTTTACTATATGCACTAGGCTAATTGATCAAAAACGAGTATCTCAGCAAGATTACCTAATATACCTCTCACACTTAACACTGAGAAGTGAAAAGAGGATCAAGCAGTACGGTGGTAATCCAGATCCAAGGGTTATGTTTCCAACATAGCAGAGCCCACGACCAGCCATCATTTTGGCAAGCTTTTTAGATAAGTCGTCCAGGAATAGCAGATGAAAAATTCAGTGACTTAAGAGTACCATGCAAATGCAATGCAAAGAACATATATATGTAGATAAAATTTCACATCATAAAGTCCAAGTCCAGTTTCTCTAAATCCCCAACAGAGTTACCAGAAACTGTAGCTGGTTTTTTCACACTTCTCAATGGGGTCTCCTCGGGTACAATAGCCCTACAATTCGGACTCCCATGCTTCTGAATCTAGTTCCACAAGTACAATGCAAAATAGAAAAAACGCAAATGAGAGTCCAAATTTTAGAAAATCCATTTATCATCAGAGATGCTAAAAATGGACTACATTGCTAGATTTCAAGAGTCGTCACCTAAATATTTTTTGAGAAATTTAGGAAACCCGTGACTTGTGCCAAAGGCCACTTGTCCGTCATAACCAAAGTGTCTTGGCTCGAGAACTTAGGTATGAAAGGGGAAGGTCATGAATTGAGCATCTCCCTCACCAGATCAAAGATCGGCCTCTATTAATCATGATGTGATTCTTATCAACACTATATACTCTTGTTTTGATTGTTAATGCTAACTTAATATGTGAGGCACACAAGTATAGACTACGTCACCCACTTTGGAATATTTTTGATTTCATGTTTGTTTGAAAAGAGTTTTGAATATGTGCTATTTGAAAAGCAAGCTCATATGTACATTTATCAAAGTCATCCCAACTTAAACAAAAATAGTATTCATCTACAGGCATTCAAACAATTATTTCAAATAAGCACTTAGCCTCATTGTAATATGCTTGATATGGCAACATAAACACACATGCAATATGCTAAAGCAAAAATGCTTACCTAGTACTCAACCGAGGCAAGCCAAAGAAAATAAAATAATTAGAAAAAAATGCATGCTCCTAATATGCAAAGTGACTAATGCAACACATACAAAATGCAACTACTAGGTTCAGCTTATTTATCATGTCATGTGGATCAACTCAAAGCATGCGGTAACGCACATATTCAAGTAAGTAGGAAAATAACAATGATATTAGAATGATGAACGGAACCCAATGCTTGCAAACATGGATATAACGCATTGGCAACAATATGAAACCAAAAATATGATGCTATATACGGTAAGCATATAAATAAAAGGGAGAAAGAAATAGGGTTAAAAGACGAACAAAATATTTCAAATCTGCCCTCGCACAAGAGGGTCCGAATGAATGTCGTAATTAAACTAATTATTACAATACAATTGAATGAATTAACTAGCTGTTACAAATTCAAATGAAACCAAAGCAATTAATTAGTTACAACATATGAATATGAATATTAAAGCAACTAATCTAATGGACTTGAACAGGAAGCGAAGAACCACATGTGTACAGCCGAGAACATCCTCCGGAAACCTCTCTGTTTGCTGCCAGAATCTGCTCTGTTTGTAATCAGAAAATTATTCAGTTTTGGCCTCAGATTCTGCTCTGTTCTGTTGCAAAAATACCACTGAGGTGGCCGGCCGGCCTTGAGAAGTGGTCGGCCGTACAGAATGATGGCCGGCTGGCCACTGTTTTTGGAGAATACCATGCTGCAACAGAGCTGAAATAGAGCAAAAACATAGTGTTTCCAGGAGATGTTTATCCTCTCTACCCTTCCCTATCATGAAGATGATCAAGGGAAGAGTAGATTCGATTCTCAAATCATCAATTATCGCAAATTTGTTGCATGGTGATCTTAGAAACAATAGGGCAAGAGCTCAATAAAATGAAACAAAAGACAAACAACACTTCCTCCCTATCATGGAGTTACCTCAAGGAAGGGAGTAGACTTGCTTCAAGAATCACCAAACATCACTGAAATAGTATGTTATGACTTAAGACGCAATAGGTTTAGTATAACGTCCCGATTGAACCTAACCAAATTTTATTATATTTTTTATCCCTTTTAACTCCGATTTTATTAGCCTTTTTTTACTTTACCTTTCCATTTTCTTATCTTTTCTTCCTTTTTGTCCAAAGGTGATGAATACGTTCATTAAGTCCGAAAGCAATAAAGAGTAGCAAGCATGACTTGACCTAAGATATGAGTTTTTCAAGCCCTTTTCTATGGGAGAAATTATAAAGGAAGAATCAAACTTATTTATAAGCGATAATGAATTAAGAGTCAAACTCGAGATGAGCGATGGTGACCCCAAATCCAAACTTGATAATAAGCTATAATGACTTTTTCCTTTATGATTTCCGAGGGTCTAAATGGAAAATTAGTCCCTTAGAAGTACGTGCACAGGTGATAAAAAGAAGTTTCAAACAAAAGATCATACTTAGCATAAGAGAGATGTAATGCCTTAGTAATGAACCTCTGAAGAGATTAAACCATTTAGTATGAGAGGTCTCTTTCTTGTGCCTTGAGTGGTGATCTATTGTTTGATACAACTCTTAATCAAAAGAAACAAAGAAATGAAGGAGGTTGCAGATTATGAATTAATAAGTGGATGGTTACAATGATGTGAATATGTACATAAAAGCTATAAAAATGAAAGAAAAGACTATCAACTCAAATGGATTGGAAGCTATGGCCTATACACCAAATCCATGAGGGACTTACAATTGCACAAGGATAATATTCAAAGCATAAATTAAATAAACACTTAAAACAGCCCCTAAACTCCAAAAAAAAAAAAAAACAGTGGCCAAAACCAAAAGGAACAAAGTAGAAAAAGGCAAAGCAAAAAGCTATCGAACAAGGCCTAAGGAAGGGTGGCTAACCCCTCCTCTTTTTTTGACGTTTAAATCAAATTTTTTTAGCTTAAAATGTCTCTGAAATCAGTATGAAAAAACACAAGAAAAAGAGAGAGAAAAAGATGGTGAAATAGTTCAAAAAATTACCCCTTTAAAGAGAGGAAGAGCTTCCTAGTTAACAAACCACAAGCTAAGCACTCTCAAGAGGCTGAAATTGTATTCTCAAATCTCAGTAAAAGCTTCAAGTTTTAGCTTAGAAGGTGTATGTATAGTGTTTGTATATTGTAAGAGAGAAGGGAAGTGTGTTGGACAAGTTATAGCTCTTGGCTAATATTTTCTAACCCCAAAACCATGAAAGGGGGCTTGTATTTATAGAAAAAACACCATCTTACGTCGGAAATATCTGTAAAGAGACAGCTGGTGCAAGGCATGCACATGGGAACAGCTGGCTGTTGCAAAATATCTTATGTCGGCAAACACGGTTGGCTGGCCAATTAATTGTACAGCTTGTTCATTAATTGGTAGGCCAACTAATTATTTTGGCCCTGCTGCTCACTGTGTGGTCGGGCTAAAAATAGGGTTTTGGTCCAAATGGGGTGGAAAGCTTGGGTTTGAAGCTCAAAACCGATTTTTTTTGCTGAAGATTTTGAACAATTTGCATAATATAACTTTCATCATCGAGTGTTCGGATTGAAGCATCCAAGTCTTAGGGGTGGTCAAAATGGGGTGTCTACACCTAATTTCTTCACTTTCTCTCTTTAGTTCTTGCTTAAAATCTCAAATACTCCATCATCCATTGATTTCCCCACCATTGCTCTTTGGAGAAAAAGGTAGAACTCATCGTACGCTTCAATCTAATAGGAGAGGATCTTGTTTTCGGCTCTGCCAAAGTTTCACACTTGCTCTCTTCTTCTTCTACTCTTAAGATAGGGTTTTTCTTCAACCTATCGTATGACTCTTAGCTTAGTTATTTGCTCTTGGAAAAGATTTAGTGATTTGGAAATTTTGGGTTAAACTTAGGGTTTGATTTTGAAATGTAAAAATGGGATTTTCAAATGAGTGCTTGAGGAAGATTGTTGGAATGTGTTTATGGTTGAGATATGTTGGAATGTTGGAATTTTTTTACTTAAACGTGATTTTGAAAGTAAAGGAGTTTGTTCAAAAATCATTGATATTTAGTATATGGAAGAAAAGGAAAAAGACGTAATGATTGTATCTGTTAATGATGAGAGTGAAGTTGGATATGTGATATCATTCCCACTTTAAAAATGATAAGATTATATCATTTGTTGAAAAATTATCTGTTGAGTAGAAATATCTGTTTTGAGCTATCAGTGGATTGATTGTTGTAGAAATTACATGAGGATTAGGTTAAATTGAAACTAATTTCTCATACATTGTGCATCGAGCATTGTTTCATATTTGAACATTGAAAATGTATTATTTTTAAGAAAAATGGGTGTATACCTTGGTTAATCTGGTTACTAGATGTGGTTGTGGTTTATATTGTTGGTCTGTGTGTCCTTGGTGAAAGTCCAGAAACCTGCGCAGTTAGGTGCCGATCCTTCCGGTTAGTACTGGTAAAATGGCTTTGGTAGTGCTTGTATAGTCTACTGGCAGACACGTATCTAAAAATTCTCAGTGTTTTGTATCCACTGCCCTGTTTTCTCATATAAAGGTGTATTTTCATGAATTGAAATGTATTGATAAAGGCATTGCATTGTTTTTAGATGAAAAAGTATGATGTTTGACAAATGGCATACATGTGCATTTACCTTATAACTTTTCTAAGTTCCATATATTGTGTTAAAGTATCTCTACTGGGCTTTAGCTTACCCTATGTGGAAAACAACTTTCAGGTGCCAATGATATGCCTCCACCATAGACTTATCTTGAGAGGACCATGGAGTTGAATGCTCATTTTTATTTCATGTTGTAATTATTTTTGTACAAGCCTTGGGTTTTTAACTGTGTTGAGTTGAACTTACTTTTATTGTACCCAAACATTGTCTTTGAAAGATGTAACCATTAGGGCATTGACTTATCTATATATCTTCCTTTTTTTTTTTTGTTTAATTCACTTAGATGTGGCATATGCTATAGATTTAGAATCCAAGATTTATGAATGTATACTCGCATATGCCATCATTTGTACAGTAAACTTATATAAATGAAAAGTTATTATTCAATATATTGAGATGGGTTGTCATTATTATTTTGGGGCGTTACAATTGGCTAAAACAATGACCTAAATAGGAGTTAAAGGATTAGCACCAAAAGCAACATTATTTCTTTGTCTCCATATAGCCCATAACATAGCAAAAAGCTACCCAAGAACATCCGAATCAAAAGGTTGCTGTCTACAACTGCCTAACCAAGTAGAAAAAGATATAGGCACACCTATTGAAAAATCCAATCCCAAATTACTACCCCTCCAAATTCTATGTGATTCCGGACATTTGAAGAACAGATGTTCTAAAGTCTCTTCCTCTGTCAATCATCTAGGACAAGAGGCATCATTTATCTTGTTTCGACCTTTCATAATAGATCAGACAGGAAGTATATTGTGAAGACATTTCCAAAGAAACATAGACCATTTAAGAGGTACTTTGAGTTTCCACAACTACCAAATCGGATTATCACTAGAGAAAACAAGATGCTTCCTCGTAATCGAATTTTCTAAGGCTTGCCTATAAGCAGATTTAACTGAATAGTCCCCAAACTTAGTATAACTCCAAATTTGCTTATCAGGCAAAGGCATGATGGGAATATGAATACCCCTGATGTGTTTAACACAAGATTCTGGAAAAAACAACCCTAGCAAATTCAATCACCAACAATGATTTTGTCTATTAATGAAAAGCAAGACAGCTAGGGAAGAAAAAAGACAAGTTAATCCTTGCCCAATCAGTGGATCATTTAATGAAGGAATCCATTGATCCTCTAACGGATTAATTCATTCCCCATTTCCCACCATCCACTTAACCCCAGAAAAAAGCAAATCTCTACCCCACAAAATACTCCTCCAACCCCAAGATGCATTAGACCATGGTTTAACTTTATCAAATCCCTCCTTACTACAGTACTTACCCAACAAAACTTTAGAAAGCAGAGAGTCCGGATTGGACAAAAGCCTCCAAGCTTGTTTTGCTAATAGAGCTTGATCAAGATAGCCAAGATTCCTCAACCCTAGGCCTCCCCAACGAAGAGGTAAACAAATCTTATTCCAATTCTGCCAACAAATACCTTTACTACCATACGAACCGCAAAAAACCTTTCAGATAATTGAAGATAACATGTCTAAAACATACTTAGGAATCTTAAAAAAAAAGAAAGAGCAAATGGGAATAGACTGAAGAACATGCCGAACCAGAGTACACTGCCCTGCCATATTAAGAAGACCACATTTCCAGTGCTGAAACATTTTATGAATTTTTTTGATCAAGGCCCTACATACCTCATATTTTTTAGTGGTATTGAAATCCAAATTTGCCCCCAAGTGGAGGCTAGGCTTACTCACACGACGAATCTTTAAAATATTATCCAGAAAATGTCGATGTTGGAAATTAAAATTAGGACTTAAAAACAGCTCAGACTTTTGAGAATTAATCTTTAATCCTGACTCATCACAAAAATATTATAAAAACCAATGAAGACACCAAACCTCCTCTGGACAAAACTCCATAAACATGAAAATATCATCAACGAAAAGAAGATGTAAGACTGGAGGTGAATTCTGACTGACTGAAATTCCTCAACAAATATTATTTGAACCCAAGTGATCAAACCCTTCAGATAGAACTTGCCTAATTAGAATAAAAAGATATGGTTAGAGGGGATCGCCTTGATGTAGGCCATATTTGGGTTTAAAAAAAAAAAGTAGACTTTTGGCCATTCACCAAAACAGAGAAAGAGACCGTTCGAACACATTGGTTAATTAGTTGAACCCATTTTTCTGAAAAACCCAATGTTCTAAGAATCTTTTCCAAAAACAACCAACCAACCCTATCATAGGCCTTATTCATGTCCAATTTAAGACCAAACAAAGTCTTCTATCCTGTTTTCTGACATCTAATAAACTCAATGATTTCATGCGCTAAAAACACATTATCTGCAATAAGACGACCCCTCACAAAGCATTCTAATGTAATGAAATCAAACTAGGCATTCTAAAAGTATGATTAAATACCTTTGAAAGAAAACCAGAGTTTAAAAAGGTAAGAACAGCCTCAGTGACCTTTCCCCTCACAATCTTCCAAAACTTATGATAGAAACCAACAATGAAACCATCAGGCTCGGGAGCTTTAAGTTTTCACATTTGAAAAAGGGTATAAGTGATCTCAGAACCAATAAAAGGCTTATCTAGCAAAGATTTATGTGCAACAAAAAGATGGAATTTGACAGCATTCGACACATTAAAATTAACAGAATCACCAGAATGAAAACATTGGTCCAGAGTTGAATTTGATGCAATATTAGCATTGAATAGAGTGGTAAAATGTTGGACAAACTGGTGTAGAATTTGTTCCAAATCTGTGATAATAGATCCATCCTCAAGCTGTAGACAAGCAATTCTATTTCATTGTTTCCGCCCTGTTGCCATCCTATGAAAAAATTTATTATTTCGATCTCCATTAGCAAGCCATTGCTGCTTCGACCTCTGGGCCCAATATAATTCTTGTTTATTCAGCAAATCATCCAACTTACCCCTTAATTCCCAATCATATTTGACATCACCTTCTGCTTGCAAGTTCTTTTGAATATATTGAAGTTTGTTCCGGGTATCCGCAATTCGTCCTTGTACACTCCGGTATGATAAACCACTCCAATTGCGCAAATGATTCAAAACATACTTTTGCTTTTGAACAACTACATACTGACAAGATCCATGAGCTTGCACCATCCATGCCTTTTCCACAATATTAGTAGTACCCTCAATTAACCAAACAGCTTCAAACCGTTGTATCCAATGACAGGTGCTTCGTGGGAAAAAGTATCTAAAAACACTGGGCTATGATCTAACCACTGAATGGGTAACACTGTAAGAATTGCAGTCAGGAAAGCATCAAAGCAGGTAGATGATACCATACATCTGTCTAATCTTTCATAAGTAGTCACATCTCCAGAACGATTATTGCACCCCGTAAAATACACACCTTTTGGGGGCAAATCAACCAGATTATTGCGAAAAATAAACTCATTGAACTCTGCAGTACCCCCGTAACAAAGAAAGACCCTTACCCCAACGATCCAAACTATCCCTGATTTGATTAAAATCTCATAGAACAACAAAGGGATCAAATAAATTTTTCAATAAACCTTCCATCATGAACCACACCTCTTTCCGATTTTCCAATCTTGGATGACCACAAAATAAAATAAGAAACCATACCCCCTTAATTAGATCCACCACACGAAGTTGAATGAACCTTGGATGTCAATGAACAACTGATATACCGAGTCCCTCCGACCAAGCCACCCATAACCATCTTCGGATTGACCAAAAGATCCTTTCAATTGGTTAGAATCTGTTACTTGAATGAAAATAGATTTTGTGGAATCATATTGAATATTTGACAATACATTCTGTCTCTTGCTAAACACCTACGACCATGACTATCCACTCTACACCACTATGGCTACCCAAATGAATAGTGAAAATTCTCCAGCGCACAACACAATGCCTTCGTTTCCATCAAAAAAACCAAATCTAGGCCAATTGTCTAGCTGAGAACTGTCAGGGGGTGACCCAACCCCTACAATTCCAGCTCATAATCTTTATGGCTGTGGCGGAGGTTGTTGAGGAACAACCTCCGGAGAAACCCATAAAGACCCATCGGTCACAAGTACTAACGCCAAATCCATAATCCTAGCCGTTTCCATAGCAACGTAAAAATGTTCCATTGTATCCCAATTCGGCATATCCAAAGAGTGATTAGGATCATTATTCGAAGAGCTTTTTTCCTGAATCATAACCAAATTCCATCTCTTGGCCTTCACAAACTTGGGCACCAGTCCAAATCCTCTTTCTAGTCGATCCTAAAGTACCCACATGCCCATAGAAATTTTGTGTAGCCAAGGCGAACTGCTGACGATGGATCCTCACCCATCTCCCTCTTGATGTTCGATTGCGTTGACGACGAGCCACAGACTGCCGTTGACAGCACCTATTACGGCTTGGAGGTGAGACATTGGTGTCCGTTACCCTGTTTCTGAACTTGCGTCTAGAAGAAACACCCGACCAAATATATAAATTAGAGTCCAAAAACTTTCGTACCACAGCATCCCATGGAGGACCTTCCGATTCATCCGTAGCCTCCAGTTGATCCTCTCGCACCTGAACTGAACTGCCATCCTCTGATCTTAAACTCCTTCATTTGAAAGGAGGTTTATCAATGTGTCCTAAGTCAAGTTGAAAGGAGGCTCAAAAGGAAGTACCTTGGGCTCAACCAAAGACTGAAAAATCCTTAACCCACCTACTTCCAATGAGCCAGCCTATGAATTAGGAAGAATTATTAATGACTGGGAAAGTAGACATATCACCATTGCTCCTACTTGGCCCAGGAGGTATAGTAGACACATAGGCTCAGATAGTTCAGGCCCAGAAGAGACATTGGACTCAAGATTGGCTGAAACAAGTGACCCAACAACACCAGCAGTTAAAGAACTAGACTCTCTTGGATCAGAAGGAACTAGCACTTGAGTTGTGAGGTTTCATTCTTCCCTAGGAACGTTCATCCTGCCTTCACAATTATGCCAACGAAGCTTGTCAACTGCATTCTTAACACCATCCTCA
This sequence comes from Camellia granthamiana, assembly GCA_036172215.1. Lineage (NCBI taxonomy): Eukaryota > Viridiplantae > Streptophyta > Magnoliopsida > Ericales > Theaceae > Camellia > Camellia granthamiana. The sequence continues at coordinate 34,510,688 of CM069909.1, read as the reverse complement.
CTGCTACTAAGATATTGAAGCCGTCCGTCAGCCCCTTCACACGCCAAACTTGTCCCATCATTCTTTTCCTCATCAATAACCATCTGACCCGCATTAATGCCCAACGCTTGCATTCTATCTTCCCATCTACTCCATACCGAGTGAAACTCAATCACTGAGTTGACAGTATCAGCTGATAACGAGTTAAAAACTTGAGTTTCAACTTCTATCACTGGATTAAGCATTGGTTCCTCCTCAATAGCTCGCATGTGCATGGCCTCTGAAGCATTTTGTGAATGAATAGCCTCATCTGGGTGTCCCACTACCGCATTCACCTAGTCCCAACTCCTATCCCAAGCATCAACAAAATGGTCCATATGTCCCAGAACACGCATAGACTCATCCCGATCATTATGGAAAGGCAAAACCTCCAGTATATGCTGAGAAACGGTCCGGCCTTGAACACGAGTAGAACGTCTATCTGGCCGGTGTGTGTTAGCTCTGATCCATGATAAATATAGTGGTTGTCCAGCTTGAACTAGAACTGAAGTACCCAGCCCTTGGCTATCTTCTGTCAAACGATCATCTATCCCGCGCCATGCATCCTCCACAAAAATCATGCAATGATTATGAGTATGACCGACCTTCCCACATATTCGGCATACCCAACAAATGCGTTCATACCTACATTCAATCCATCGATGACCTCCACTTCGAAGCTTTAGAAAAAAATCACTAACGAGTGGTTTCTCAGCTGATATACTAACTCGTAGACGAAGAAATTGAATATTCTTAGGCTAAAGATCATCGATATCAACTCTCAAGATGGTTCCAACTGCTTGACCACACCGCATCCCAGCCGTTTCTATAAAACATTCGACAAGAAGACCATGAAGTTGCACCCAAACGACATAAGTTTCCAGCACCATATTGTGAAAAATTAGATCTGGCTTCCAATAGTCCACTATAAGCAAATTGCTTATCATGCTCATTCTGAAACTGGAGTAGAAAAAAAATTCTTGCTACAACCAAAAACCAAAACCGAACCATCTAAATGCCATAGATCATCTAGAAGAGATTGCAACATATACATACGAAACTCGCGTTTATCATGAACATACCCTATACCAGAAACATATTCAAACCAACGGTCCTCACATCCCACATATCATCATCCATATCCATGCTGAGACCACTTTTAGTATGTGGACAGGGTGTAGGGTGATAAGGCTGTGGAGATCTAACTGTGTGTCTTTCTTCCGAAAATTCACTGCCATCCTTAGAAGAGCTACTATCAGTCCAACTATCTTCACACGCTAAGTGGAGTCCAGCACTCGCCATAACCAAAAGCCCGAAAATACCTACTTTTGGGCTGACACAAACTGAAAAGAATATCCCAAAAGCAGCAAAGCAACAATAAAAAAGAGAATGCAAGAACGATACACACTAGAACAAAAAAGTCCAAGATTCAGAGAACCGTAAACATGAAAACAACATCAGAACACACCAACCCAGAAGAAAGGAAACTCCTCACCTGAGGGAAAAATAGCTATCGTAGAGAGAAAATCTCAAAAATTTTACAGCAATGCCAGGTATCATGAATTTTTTTTCATGAAAATAATCATGAAAGCTTTGTGACCCTTGGATTACACTTAGAATAAAGCACCACACACTAATCAAGGTAATCTAAGGATCATAAATTTTTCATGATCATTTTCATGACAAAATTTTCATGATCCCTAACTTTTCCCAAAATTTTATATCAGCAATGCGAGGTATCATGAAAAATCTTTCATGAAAATAATCATGAAAGCTTTGTGACCCTTGGATTGCACTTAGAAAGGATCATCAATTTTTCATGACCATTTCCATGAAAAATTTTTCATGATCCCTAACTTTTCCCATTTTATATTCTACTAATGATCTTTTAGTAATAAAACAATCAATAGACACATAGTCCATCAAATCAATTAATTAATTTAGGGTAAATTACACTTATCTTCTCTGAAATTTTTGATAAATACATAAACCTCTTTTGTAATTTCAATAATTACAAAAATCTCCCCTATTTTTGTTGACAATATTAAGATTCCCTCAATCAATTAATTTAGTACAACCGCCGTTACTTTTTTATCCAAAATAATCATATTGCCCCCTTTGAACTAAGAAGCTATTTAAATGAAAATTTTCACTCACCTTCCCTAAGTGTAGCTGATTTTTCGTACTCCTCGAAGTGGTTTGTCTCATCGGGTACAATAGCCTACAGTTCAGACTCCCGTGATTTTGAATATGGTTTCACAAGTGCAATGTGAAAAAAAAAAGAAAAAAAAAAAAAGAAGTGAGAATCCGAATCTAGCAAATCCTAGAAAATCCATTAATCATCATAAATGCCAAAAATGGACTGCATTGCCAGATTTCAGAGTCGCTACCTAAATATTTTTGAAAAATTTAGGAAACCCGTGACTCGTGCCAAAGGCCACTTGTCTATCGTAACCAAAGTTGTTTTGATTCGGGAACTTAGGTATGAGAGGAGAAGGTCATGAATTGAGCACCCCCTCACCCGATCAAAGATCGACCTCTACTAATTATGATGTAAGTTTTATCAACGTTATATGCTCTTATTCTGATTTTATTATGCTAACTTACTATGTGAAGCACACAAGTATAGACTGTTTTGCTTTCTTTGGAAATGACTTGATTTTATGTGATGATTTTAAAAGAGTATTGAGTGCACATAACTCAAAAGAAAAGAAATGAGCTCATACATACATTTGATCAAAATCATCTCTGATGCAAGTAAAATAACCTTCATTCACGAGCATTCAAACAGTTTATTTTGAGTAAGCACATAGCTTCATAGTAAGATGCTAAGCATGACAACAATCACACACATGAATATGCTAAAGCCAAAAAATGCTCACCTAGTACTCCGAGGTAAGCCAAAGAAAAAGAAAGCAATTAGAAAAATGCATGACCCTAACAATGCACATGACAAATGCAACATATACAAAAATGTAACTATCGAATTCGGCTTCTTAACATGACATATGAATCGATTTAAGGCATGCGGTAGCGCACGTATTCAAGTAAGTAAAAATGACAGTGATAGTATGATGAGCCAAATCCTAATGCATGCAAAGATGGATGCAAATCATGGCAATGATAGAGAAAACATGATACTATACAACTATAGTAAGCAAGTAAATAAAAGGGAGCAAGAAATGGGGGTTGGGAGACATACATCAAGTGTTACAAATTTACCCTCGCACAAGAGGGTCTGAATACCCTAATTAACTAACTATTACAAACCCGAATGAAAACTACTAATTATTACAATATAAGCAAATGAACTAATTAATTACATGAACTACTTAATTACAAACACAACTTAATTGACTAACTAATTTAAAACCAAATACAAATTGAAGTAGCTAAATTAAAGGGATCAAAGGAGAGGCGGTGAATCATGCAGACACGAGCGAGAACATCCTCCGAAAACCCCCACTGCTCACTGCCAGAAGCTTCTCTGTTCACAGTCTGAAAATGACTCTGTTTTGGGCCTTGGGATCTGCTCTGTTTCACTGAAAAAGCACCACAGCCATACAAAAAAAGTGGGTCGGTCGGCCTTAAGAAGTGGTCAGCCGTAAGGAGCTTTGGTCGGCCAACCATTAATTCTGGAGGAGGATCTGCTACAATTAGAACTGGAACAAAGTAAAACAAGGGGTTTCCAAAAGATGTTCATCCTTCCTTCTCTCTCCTGCCATGAAAAATTCTCAAGGAGGGAGTAGGTTTGCTTCACAAATCATCAAATAACCCGAGGGTATTTCAATGATGATTAGTGAAGCAACGGGATGGCAATTAATGGATACAAAGCTAACTAAAACTAATTAGGAAAGATACAATCAAAAATATGGCCAAAATCCATTGTATCTCATGGAAAACAAGAGCAAGTGAATACTCAAGCTTAGAAAGAATAGGTTTAAAAGGAGCCATTCTTGGAGGCAAAGCTTATACACAACAGGTTCCATCATTAAGAAAACCAAAGAGACTTTTCTTCCTACTCATTGAAGATAGATTAAAACCTCCATTTCCATGCTTCAAAGGAACTAGAAGAGAGCCTCTAATAGTCTTGATGAAAGAGCTCTCATGTAGCTTTGAAGCAAAAGCAAAACTAAACTAAGTAAAAGTAAGAAGTGAAAGTTACGGAGAGATGATTGTAAGCTTATCTTCCTACTCATGGAACATGGATGAAAGATCCATTTCCAAGCTACAAAGAAGGAGCTAGAAGAAAGCTTTTGTCACGCCCCGTATTTTATTACTCAAATAACATTACCAATATTCATTAATTAAGTCCATTTACAAATGACAATTAATCCTTTGATGAAATGATGAATAATTAAATATACGTGTTCCCTCTTGTCATACAACAATGACATTTACATACATATAGAAGAAATGCCCTCAGGCTTACAATAAATAAGAGAGCATTGCCCTTTACAAAGTATAAAACTCAACCAAAGAAACAATTAAAAGTACTACAGCTCATCACTACTTTATAACCATGCCAAGTTGTTTGATCCTCAAATCCGAAAACATTCCCTGTACACATGTACAGGTAGGGGGTGAGCAACCACTAGCTCACCAAACAATCTCATATTATAATATTAGAAGATATGCGACTACAAAGATACTCATACATATACGTGAAATCATATTATGTCAAAAATCATATGATTTTATTACATAATCTCTTAAATCCAATTTATTCAATTAACCACAACAAGTTAACTTAAATAAATAAACATGCTTCAATAGCAACGGGACATCCTTTTCAATTTATTCAATTACCCCATTGTCAATTAAATTAAATAGTTAAACAATTCATAATGACATCTAATAAAGCATCAAATACATTTTATATAGTTTTATGAGATGAATGCATATACCATGTCATGCTCAAAATATTTTTCTCGTCTTTTGAAAATCTTGTGCACAATGCCAATTTGAAAACACATTAATCCAACAATTTCAATATAATTTCAAGGTGATAAATACGACTCAGGTAATCCCTAGGCTGGTATCTGCAAGTAGGCATATCAAGCACTACCAAATCCCTACTTTATCGGTCTCTCACCGGAAGGCACGTGGTACCTCCTCTGCTTTTCGGTCTTTCACCATGGACACTCAGGCCAACTTAACCAATATCAAACTACACCCCTTATTCGGACATACCAACGTATTTACCCAAAACAAATCACAACAATCTTGTTTCACAAAAATAATTCTTTCTCAAAACAATAGTTTTCAATTGCAATTCAAAATCCATGATAACAATGAAATGGAATGACAATGCAATATATAACAATACATTAGAATAGTTCCAATTTCAATTACACCACACAATGCTCCATTGTGATGAAATTACATATCTCTATCAATATAATATCATAATATAATCCCAAGAGATAATACAACAATATCCACATTCATATAGTCTCCACATGTTAATCAACACTTTCAATTTAGTCATTTCAAGACAAATCTATAACATACTATATATCAAACTTCCAAAGTTCTAACATTTCTTATCCTTCCCAAAAATCCCTCATTAAATGCAAACATGGTAAATTTCCACCGATAGCCAAAATAGTTATCTCTAATATATTAATTAAAAGATAACAACATGGATATACAATCCAACATATAACCATAACTTGGAATCTCCCACGATTCCCAACATTTAGAAACAATCCATATTCCACATTTTAAAGACAAATTTTCAAGACTTATATAACTTTCCATTAAACTCAACATTTCAAAGGAATACTCAATTTTCCAAAAGTTTCATAAGTGTTTTTCGAATCAAATCCTCAATTTTGAAACCAAACAAAATCTTTTCTCAATAATCCAACAACTCCCAAAACATTAGCATTTAGGATTTTTCACAAATTGGGGCTTTCTCACTTTCAAATATTCACATGTAATTTTATATACAAAAAATACATTAAATAACAAGATCATAGGTAATCAACTCCCAATTTAACCAAACCCTCAATTTACAATTCAAATGTCTCACATATGAATTTGATGTTAAAAACAACATATTAGCATACTCCAACTATTAAAACTAATAATCAATTTCCTAATTGTCTTGACTTATACAAAACTTTCAATCAATTTTGTTCCATCTCAACCAAGATAACCAAAATAATTTTCACCAATGTCTCATACTTATTGAATATTACCATTTCCATCATATTATATTAAAAGTCATGGTATAATCTCAATAACATACTTTTAACCATAACGGATATAAACTTTTAACCAAACTAATTTAATCCTTCAAATTAGTAAATTTATTATATTCACATTTTTCAAAAGAAACAAACCATATTTCACCATATTTCATGCCAAGCTACTCAAATAGCCAATCTTTTCCAACTCTCTACAAATAATAATTTTCACAACTTTTCTAAAATTAATTAATCACATGATATTTACATCAAAAATCATGAAATTATCCAAAAGTAAACTTTTTTGAGGTTAGGAGTTCGAAAGTCCACATTTCATCTTTTCATTTTCACAAAAATGAACAAAACCTAATCATCAATATATATCACCATTTATAAAATATCATGAATACAACACTTTTAGAGTTTTTAATCCCAAAATCACTCTATAATTCCTACTTATCAATTTACACAATATTCAACAACATTAATTTATTTTTCTCAAAAATAAATTCCAAAATCAAAGATGAAAAATATTTCAACTTTATATTTCTAAAATAAATTATCTAATCGTAATATGATGTAGATACAACCCATACAACTATTATTTTTTTTTTAAAATTTTATTTTGGGATTTTTAACAAGCATTTCTAATACAAGATGATTTTTCCAAATCAATTTCAAAATACCAATATTCTTAACATAATTTTTCTTTCAAAAATTAACCAAACAAAAATCTGAGAAATATATATATATATCCAATACCTCCTATAATGATATATGTTCTCAAAATATTCCTAACATAGCTTTAAAGTAATAATATGAAGAAAGTCCCTATCTCAAAATATGAAGAAAAGCAAATCCGAAAATGCAAAACTCGCCCGATCAAGAATTCGAGACTATCATTATGAAGATCACGACGAGCTCTCCGACTTTCATTTACAAAATTTTTGCAAAATCTCACTCTAAAGACTTTCACTCTAAGCTCAAAGCTTGAGCAACCATAGAGGAGAGAGAGAGAGAGAGAGAGAGAGAGAGAGAGAGAGCTCTGCTCAAAAGCAAGGAAAAGAAATGGAAGAAGGAAAGAAGAGAAAGGAAGAAAGGCGTGGGGAACAACCCCACATGGGTTCGCTTCCTCAGAATTGATTTCCTCAAAAGAAAAAATATAATTTTTGTAATAATACCTCAAAATTTTATAATATAAATTATAAAATGATATAATTTTTCTTACTATAAAATATAACATTTTTGTACACCACAAAATATAATATTTTGCTTATTACGAGGTACATACACATTTCATTCCTTATAAAATATATAATTTTTTCACTATATGGTACACACCATAAATTTAACTTTCAAATATTTATTATAACCCTATACAATAAATAATAATAATTTACCAATCACATAATTAAAAGGACCAAACAGTTAAACATGAATCATAAATAAATTCAAATTAAATTGAATCTAAGTCATGGGTTTTGAATTAAATTCCTACCCATAAGCTAAACATCACCCAATTATATATCAAAGTAGACCCAACAACCAATCTCAAGTCATGGTCCTAACACACATAACTCATTTTCAATTTGTGCTATAAATTAAACTAAACACCAATCAGTCTACAAATTTTCATAAAATAAATACTCATCAATAAATTTTGAAATTTTTATCCAACATGCTTGACTTATATGGGAACAACATACAAAAATTTCAAAATTTTCCAAGAACGGGAACTTTTTTTTTTAAAAAAAAAACTGAACTATTTTTACACAGAATTTTATATAGTAGTCAAATCCGAATATTGCTCAATTAAATTATGCACTGACTATTTTTTTTTAAAAAAAAATTGGGTTATTACAGTTTTACAATATCTTCTAAGAAGAGAGATATGAGGTAAGAATTAAACTATCTATATATAAGCTTTAAACACATATATACAATTCATATTTAATCAAAATCTACCTAAAACAGTGATGAAAATAAAAGAAAAGAAGCAAAAACATGAAGAACAATAAGAGAGCAACACTAGAGAACAAGCCTATGGAAGGGTGGCTAACCCTTCCACCTTCAACAAGGTTCAAATCACATTTTAAAGCCCAAAATATTATGAAAAATAGTATTGAAATGAAGAACAAAAAGCTTAAAAGAAAAGGAAATGGAAAGATTGAAGAATCAACCTCTAGAGAAGAAGAAGAGTTTCTTGGTTCACATACCACAACCCAAACAACTCTCAAGTATCTGAAATCAATCTCATAGTTCCAGCCAAAAGCTTCAAAATTAAGCTCCAACGGTGTATCTTTAGTATATCTACATCAAGAGGGTAGAGAAGAAGGTGAAATGACTTGCTCACAAAGTTTCTCCACTTTTTTTTTGTTGGTCCCTCAAACACTAAGGGCAAGCCCTATATTTATAAATCTTTGGCATCTCATGTCGGAAATATTGGAAAAAGAACAACTATCTTAGAGCTCGTGCATTAGAGCAACAACAGCTGTCAAAAATACCTACTATCGATAAACATGGCCGGTAGGCCATAAGGGCGTGCGGCCGGCCAAACAAAACTGGTCTAGTGGCCATGTGATAGCCTACAGCTCTCTGGGTGGTTAGGCTAAAAGAAAAGTGGTTTTAGTCAAGAAAGGGTGTAAGGTTTAGGTTTTGGAAGCTCAAAAGTGAATTCCTTTTGTTGAAAAGTTAAAGAATTTACACAGTGTAACGTTTCATCACCGAGTGTTCGGATTAAAGTACCTAAGTCTTAAGGATGGTCAAAAATGGGGTATCTACAGTTGCCCCTCTATAACAAAGCTCAAATAGTCATGAAATGACGTGAGTCAATGTCAAAACCCAAAGACGACCCATTTGACGCGGTCGTAAAACTTAGGCAGACAAACAAAATGCAAATGCAGTTGGTTGAACCCGAGGGTTGCCTACATATCCCTTTGCAAAAAATCAAACCAGCAGCATAGTTCAGGGGCAGAATACAAATGATATACAATACAACAATCAAAACCACAAACAAGGGTGAAAGAGACAAGAAAATCATAAAGAGGAGAGGGGGTATAAGCCAAACTACACATTATGCATAGAGGGTGAAAGAGACAAGCCAAACTACGCATCACGTAGAAACAGTAAAATGTACAAGCCAAACTACGCATCACGTATAAAGGGTAAAGATACAAGCCAAACTACACATCACGTAGAAAGAGTGAAAGATACAAGCCAAACTACGCATTAGGTAGAAAGGGTAAAAGATACAAGCCAAATCACACTCGTGTGATAAGGGTGAAATTACAAACCTAAACGCAGGAAATGCGAAAAGGGTGAGGATACAAGCCAAATCACACTCGTGTGATAAGGGTCAAAGGTACAAGCTAGACTACGCATCATGTAGAAAGGGTGAGAGATACAAGCCAAATCACACTCGTTTGATAAGGGTGAAAGGTACAAGCCTAAACGCAGGAAATGCGAAAAGGGTGAAGGTGCAACCCAAATCACACTCGTGTGATAAGGGTGAAAGGTACAAGCCAAACTACGCTTCGCGTGGAAAGGGTGGAGGAAAGCAAGCCCAACTACACTTAGCGCAGAAAGGTTTAACAAGGATGTAAGCCAAACTACGCTTCATGCAGAAAGGGTAAGGGGTGCAAGCCAAACTACGCTTCGCACAAAAAGGGTAAGGGTACAAGTAACAAGATGATACAGGCAAGATATACATGAGTACGATGTAATTACTGTAATTGACATAAATTATAATGTGATGCATGTTCCATGCAGCGTAATAGAGAAAAGGAGCAAAAGTGGTGTCATAAGAAGCACTTCATAGGGAAAATGGCAAAGAACACCCCACCATGCACAGGGATATGCCATCACATACCCTAAGATAGAAAACCTCTCGAGATCATGTCTCACGTGTCCTGAGGAAAAAAAACCACTCAAGAACATGTTTCACATGTCCCGAGAAAAGAAAAAACTGCTCAGGATTGTGTTTCACACGTCCTGAGAAAAGTTTGGGAGAAAATGATCCTAAACGTGCTTCAGCATGAAAGGATAAATGATACAAGATAACACATGATAAAAATGGATGCAATGGGTGCGATAGATGATATAGTACATGTGACAAGCAATGTATGTGGATGATGATGTTTAGGAGATACAGTAAACAAACAAAGTGGTGCTTTAGAAAGCACCGCATGAGGCGAGTGGCAATGAACCGCTCTATTCTGATAGAAATCTCCCTTTGTGTTTTTCAAACGTCAACCTTCAACTCACAGTTCAAAGGTCCTCAAGTGTTGACAAGAGGTAAAATCTGCATATGGAAACCACGGATGCCGCTTTTCTCCCTGATCATATTCACAAATTTCCCTATTCTCCAACAAGGTAACAGACTAGGTTAATTTAGTATCCATAATTGAAGCGCATATACACTACCTCAATCTATGGGGCTGCCATATAGATTTCAAGCCAAGAATACACCCCTGGGTATTTAAACCAGACTTTAGTCTCGAAAATTCCAAACCTTTGTGTTCTAGGCATCGCCATTCGAACTCTAGTTTCCATCGTCGCAATTGGTCTCCTAGGAACTCATTGCAAACACAGCCATGACGCCTCTGGTGGGGGAATGGCGTTCAGCGATAGCGCTTTTGATCGCCATTCTGACTTGAAACAAACTTGAGCTCGAGGTCGAGGTACACTTATACTCCGGAGAAATGGCGAGACTTGAGAAGGTGCATCCGAAATGTAGTTTCGGAATTTGCTAAAGTTGAAACAAATACAGATGCTCCAATTTTCCCTTTTCTCTTTTGCTTTGTAGTCCAAAACCTATGTAGCTTCAAATAGGTCCTTGTTCTGTTGTTTTCTCTTTTGATCGAGGTTGGTGTAGCTCGACTTTTCGTGCTCCTTTCGGATACAATAGCCCTACAGTTTGGACTCCTATTGTTCTAAATCTGATCTCACAAGTGCAATGTGAAATAGATAAACACCAAAGAGTCCAAATCTAGCAAATCTTTTGAAAAATTGATTTTTGAATCAAATTGCCAAAAATGGAATGCTTTGCCAGATTCAGAGTCGCCATCTAAATATTTTGGGAAATTTAGGAAACCCATGACTCATGCCAAAGGCCACGTGTCCGTCATCACCAAGATTGTCTCGGCTTGAGAACTTAGGTACGAGAGGGGAAGGTCATGAATTGAGCACCCCACTCGCCCGATCAAAGATCAGCCTCTACTAATCATGATGTGATTCTTATTTACATTATATGCTCTTGTTCCGGTTATTAGACTAACTTACTATGTGATGCGCACACAAGTATAGATTAACTTGTAAAAATTGGAACACTTTGATTCATGTTTGTTTTAAAAATTGTTTCAAATATGTACCACTTCAAAAAGTGATTGCATATGTACATTACTCAAATTATTCCAATTCAAGCAATTAGCCTTCATCCACAGGCATTCAAGCAAATACGGTACTTAAGCAATTAGCCTCATGGCAAGCATGCTAGACATGGCAACAATCACACTCATGCAATATACTAAAGCACAAAAGTGCTCACCTAGTACTCCAAGGTGAGCTAAAAGAAACAAAAGAGTTAGAAAACATGCATACTCCTAACTAATGCAACATGACTAATGCAACACATGCGATATGTAACTAATAGGCTCGACTACTAATTATTACATGTGAGTCAATTTGATAGCCTGCGATTTAAGCACCTTTTCAAAGAAGTATTTAAATGACAATGCATTGTTAGAATGATGAACCGAGCCTCGATGCATGCAAGACAAGTGGATGCAAACATGGAGTATGCTAAAAGGAAAGTGATGTTCTAAACTAACCATCATAAGCAAGTAAATAAAAAGGAAAAAAACGTTAGCTTGGAAGACATACGCATTATTACATTGCTTGCCCTCGTGCAGGAGGGTCCAAATGAATAACCTAGTTAATTAATTACCTAATTAACTAACTATTACAAACCTAAATGAATAAATTAGCTAAGCTACTTAACTAATTATTATAACAACAAATTAACTAATTCTTCTAGCTAATTAAATAAGTACGACACATAGCTATTCTAACTAATTAGTTACAAGCCTTCTACTTCAAGCATAATTACAACATCATCTTGATGGATCCCGAGAATCGAAAGACAACTCATGCATGAATGCAGATTTCCACCCAATAATGCTCTTCGTTTTGCTACCGGTATGCCTCTGTTGCACAGTCACAATTGGAAAAATGCACTATTTTTTACCTCAGCTTATGCTCTGCTCTGCTGGAAAAAGGGCACTGTCTGCCTTGGAAAAGTAGCCGGCAACCCAGAAGTAGTGGCCGGTAGACCACTAATAGTGGGTTGCCGTCCAGAAGAAGTGGCCTGCCTGCCACTGGTGTTGGTTCTTTCCTGCAGCAACAGAAGACAAACAGAGCACAAACCAGAGTATTTTCAGGGGATGTTTGTCCACCATGCCTCCCCTTATCATCAAACAGGTCAAAAGAAGGGTAAGCTTGATTCGCGAATCATCAATTGGCGCAATTTCATTGCGTGATGAATTATGAATCAAGGGACACAATTCAATAAATGCACAATGAAAGACCAACAAAAACCTCCTTCATATTATAGATTGATCAAGGGAAGTGGTTGACATTGACTCTTAAACCGTTTACATCACTAGCAAGTATGAAATGACTCAAGACTCAATGGGTTCAATTAACGTCTAATTGTACCCAAGTTGATTTTATTATCTTGCATCACTTTTAGTCCCAATTTTATTACTTCATTTTAATTACCATCCATTCCTTAATCAATTGAGTCCAAAAATGAGTTTTAAGTCCTCTAATGGAAAGGAGCATCAAACCAAGTGTTGTTTTAGGCATAAGAGAAGTGCCATGCCATTGGTAATGAACCCCCAAAGGAATTAAATCATTAAGCACAATGCCTCTATCTCAAGCTTAAACAAGCAAGTAGTTTGAAACAACTTCCAAAGCAAAGAAAAAGCCAAGAAAGGAGGGAGGTTGCAGAGGTGATTAGAGATGAAAACAAGTATGTAAAGCAAGAAATAAACACTATCAACTCAAATAGATTGGTGACTAAGGCCTAAACCACCAAACCTATGAGGACCATTACGCTACAAGCATGCTATATAAAGCTCAAATGTAATGAACAACTAAAAAAGTCCTAAAACAGTCAAAAATAGTGTTGGACTTCAGACAAAAATAGCTAAAACATTAAGCTACAACATGGAGCAAGTTAAGCTAGTAAGCAAGCATAAGGAGGGGAGGCTACCCCCTCAATTTTTGGGACTTCAAAACATGATTTTAGCCTCTGAAAAAACTCTGAGATTCAGTAGTAAAAAGCTCAAAGAAAGATAATAGAAAGGTGGGAAACAAAACGGTAAAGGTCTAAGAAGTTAGGTGTGAAGAAAGGTGATCCACCCCTCTACCCTTAATGGCCTTAAACCACAAGTTTCAGCCCAGAAATTCAGTGTAAAAATAGTCCAAAAATGATAGAAAAGATGGCAAATAAAGATGGGAAACAAGCTAAGAATTATACCTCTTGAAGAGGGATACCCTTTTTGAGTTGCAAACTAACAAATGCACACCCTTAAGAGCCAAATACAAGCTCAAAAACACCTCAGCACAAATACCACAAGGTTTGGTTTAGAATGTATGGGCAAAGAGTGAAGAACTTGCAAGAGAGATAAACAATTGTAGAGAAAGAGAAAACATTTTGCTCTAAATTTTTCTAACCTTTAAAACAAGATGGGAGGTCATCTATATATAGAAAAACATGAGACCTCCTCAGAAATATCCATACAGACACGTATGGATTGGTGCATGCACCTGTGGAAACAGTTGACACAGCTGGCAAATATATCTGAAAAAATACACAAATGGCCGACAGGCCACTAATAGTGGACGACAAGTCACATTACTAGCCAGCAGTCCACACTAGTGGGTCTGTAGGTCTCAGGATGTTTAGGCTTGAAAAACTGCTATTTTGGTCCAAAAACAAGGCAAGAGGTTCACAGGGTTTTGAGGCTCAAAGCTGAGGCATTCTGCTGAGGACTTCAAGCATTTGACAAGCATATACAAATTCATCATTGGGTGTGCAATCGGTGGCACCCAAGTCGTAAGGGCGGTCAAAAATGGGGTGTCTACAGTTGGGCCCTACAGTTTATGAAAGAAAGAATTCTGTTTTGCACATCATGTTGAGAATGGCATGACACTCTGAGCACAAAATGATTTATTTTTGAAATTAAAACCGAGAATGAGTTCTTAACCAAGTATTGAACCTACGACTGACCAAACTGCAAATTACAACTTGATAAAAGAAAAACAAAGTAAAAACAACCTAAACACATCTATTTACACCTGTTGAAGCTAAAGCAAAACTTAAAACAAGACCCTGAAACACAATGATGAGGTTTGCTGCTTCTGCAACTGCTATGCTATTTTGGTAGGAATTAAGATCCGGCCGGGTCTAAAATGCACGCAGCCAGATCTAAATGAGGGCGGACAGATCTAAGTGGCAGCTGGACAGTGGGATACAGCTGTCATGCACTCATCCACTCCTAATCTCTTATGTTTGCTCGTACACTTCTTACTTGCCCTTAGTTGCAGTGGAGCCAGCATTAGGCTGATTAAAGTGGCCCAATGCCTCAAGGAGGGTCAAAGCTGCATAGGCTTGGCATTGGCCAAAACCTTAATGGGCTTGGATGTTTTCCATCGGCGGGAGCCTTCTTGATTCGCGGGGAGCCCACTACTTCTTCAAGTTCTGTTTCCAACCCTTTCTTATTTGTGATTCTCACATCACTTTAGCACTCAATCTCTATTTTCTCTCAAAAGCCCTTTCCTTACCTTTTCCCCCATCCCACATTTCTCTATTATTTAATCTCTCTTATTTTTTATCCCTTCCCAAGTGTGGCTGATGGACAAGCTAAAAGTTGTGGACCCTTGCCCCAAGTACTCGACTAAATCCTACTTTTTTCGTTCGCAACTAGTGAGCTTCTCCATAAAAGGGCTACAGTGCAACTAGATGTGTAGCAGATCCATGACTGACATTGCTTGGCGTTGCCCTTGGCTTAACTATGGCATGTCTCGCCAATCGGGTATACAATTGATCAGCCTTACACACTGTGTTTTCTACTTCCCATTCCGATTCAAAACACAGTTCAGGTGTGAGTAGACTCATCTAGATAAGAGGGTCGAACACCCTGCTCCATTTCCAGTCCGTGCTTCACACTTAGCTCGATACCTTGCTGCTTGGAGGATGAGAGAGCTTTTGGCCTCTACTGCTAGCTTTAGTTGTGCCCTTTCTAGTGAGTGAGTTGCCAATGGAGAAGAGACAGAAAACCTGACTCAACTGTGCCCCTAGTTCATCACTTTGACTATATTTTTTTTGTTTTTGGCTTTCTACTAAAACAATTTTTGACCAATACGAGAGTTTAGATTAGCATGTTTGTTCTACTTTTTGTTTTGAAATCATGTAAGTCAAGTTGTGAGTATTGAAAATTTTTCCTTTTTGGGTCCAAGAAATGGTCCGGTTTTGGAAAAATAGAATAATTTCCTAGAAAATTAGTCAACTTCACTAAAAATCCTCAAAAACTATTTTTGCAAATGGCCACCACTTGACCAACGTGGAATTAACTCTTGAGATGCACAATCTCAAACCCGAACTTGATTTGTCTTGCAACTGGATCTTTTAACGGAGTAGGACAATCGAATTTGAACGAAGATGAGCCAATTAGATGTCGATAGGCTAGCCAAGTTGAATAAGGATAAGCCCATCAACATGGATGAGACAAAACAAGTTGCCTACGTATCCCAAATATGAGAATTAGGCCTTATGTAGTTCCCGAGTTAAGGTGCACTTAGGTATTAGCGCTTTCCTTTTGTGCTCTAACTTTTTCCAAAGCCGCCCTTCCGGATTTTCAACCTTGCGAGCTCTATTTTTTTCTTTTTGTTTTTCTTTCTTCTTTTCTTCTTTTTTTCTTTGTTTCATTTCTTTTTTTTCTTGTTCTAACTTTTGCCTAGGTCACCCTTTCGGGTTTTCGGCCCAACGAGCCTCTTAAGGATAGAAAAGTTTAATTTGTCCATGTTGATCAGTTGTGAGATCTCTAAGCCATCTAAATCCACAAGAATGGCTGATGTTCCTGACCAAATTGTCTATGATGATGTAAGGACTCATCCAATTGGGTATAAATTTTCCCCTATTGTCGTGGATAGGAACTCGATTGTCCTTCAGCAATAATTTTTCTTCTCCCAAATTTTGGGATTTGGCTTTCTTGCCGGTCTCCATTGTTTTGAGAAATGACCCAATTTTGAATCTTCGATCACATCTGTCCTTTTTTTACCCCTAGTTCAAGGGCTACTTCTCATCTAGCTATGCAAGCTTCATTCGATCACATCCGACCTTATTTCCTCTAGTTCAAGAGCTGCTTCCAATTCGACCATGCAAGCCTCATATTTTGGTTGACCGTTGCACATTCTGAATCAAGGTTTGAAAACAAAAGGGTTGAGTATTGAGGCCGAGAGTGATCCTATGTTGTACAATCTCAAGATCAATTCTAGGCATGTCTTCATGGGGCCACGCAAAAATATTTTTGAAATCTTTTAATAAAGCGACGTGTCGCTCGTGCTTCTCAAAAGACAATGTGGAACCAATCTGGATCAAGCCAGGATCCTTCTCAGTACCCATATTAACAGACATGATCTCATTCATTAAGGGCTTTAGCACGCCTTTCTTCCTCTCAGTCAATCAAATTTTGCAAATCCCAAGGAATTCCTCCCTCTTTGTTTTCACTACAGTTTTGGAAACAGTTTTGAAAAAGTTTGGTCAATGCAATGATTTAAAGGCACAAAGAAATAGGTGAATGTTACTGCAATTTCATTTGGAACTTCTGGCTCAAGGATAGAAATAGACTCAAAAGAAAGAGTAAACAGACAAACAAAAACAATACAATGATGTCCAAGTTAACACCCCCAAAATCACCAAACTTTGACACAGCAAGACTGACTCAACATCCAGTTCAAAAAGCAAAATAAACAACATTTTCAAATTACCAAAATCAGTGCATGCCATCCACCATGCCTGAAGTAAAATGAGCGCCATTAGCAGATGATTTATCCCTGATCACAGAACTAGTCGCATTATCTCCCAAGTTCATTGATCCAGCGCCAATAGACTTTGTAAGACTTGGTGAGGTGATGACCTTGTTGTCAATCAAGTCTTGAATTTCACGGCGAAAACGAAAACAATGGTCAGTGTCATGGCCAGATTGCTAATGAAAGGTGCAATACTTGGCGGCATCATGCCTGGCTAGAAGGCAATTAGGGAGAGGCCGAGAGTCAAAGGGTTTGAGATGGCCTTGTCCTATGAGGATTTTCCTTTCCATAATCTTACTTCTCTTTTTCTTTGTTTCTTCCTTATTTTTTTTATTTTTTTTTGTTTTTGTTTTTGTTTTTGTTTTTGTTTTTTTTTCTATTTCTTCTCTATCCTCTTCCTTATTAATTCCTCCATTCTTTTGCTCCTAAAGACAGTGGCCAGTTATCACTAGGGGTTTATTGAATGAAAGGTTTAACATGTAGGCTCAAATTGGTTTCTAAGGGTTTTTTTAGTGTAAAGAAAGAAATCTTAAAGCTCAACTAATACAAAAATGGCCTAAATCATTTCCCAAAATTTGGTACAAATTTTCAACTTTCATAATTTTTAGAGGATGTGAATGCAAAATAATTTCTCAACATTCAACCAAGCTGAAAAATATGAGACTAAACAACGAAATAATGTGCTTCCAAATGAATAGTTAAGAGTAAATTTAATAACCCTTCAAAAAGAATGGTAGGCTCAAAATCTCACACGAATTATAGTCTCTACATTAATCATCAAGATGTTCAAGTCTAAGTCCAAAAATTAATCAAATAATATTTAAGCAGCTATGTGCATGTGCAAATCATCCGAATATGAGATAAAAAAATATTTTTAATCAAAAGATAGTATAACAAACTAAGATATAATTAAAATGCTAAGGCAATAAAATTAACAATTAATCGCATGCCTTTTTAACACAATGAGCACATAACACAATTTTTTTTTATTTATTATTTTTTTGAAAACAAAAACAAAACCACACAAATTTTTTTTCCTGCACAGGCAAAGAAATATATATATATATATTTTAAAACACAACCGAACAACACACACAAAGAATTTATTTATTTATTTTTTTTTTTTCAAAACATGAAGAACACAAATAAAAATAAAATTAAAACACACGATAAACCCGCTCCCCCAACTTAAATGACATTGTCTCCAATGGCACATACCACAAAGGATTAACAAGAATAATAAATGGGAAGGAAAACACAACAAATAAAAATTGGTCTTTTATCGTCAAATTTCAAGACGATTTAGGGCTGAAATTTTTATCCTCCTTTAAATAACCTGTCTCAGATCAAATTTCTTTGGTCTTACTTAGGGGTTCCCTTCAAAGGTGTATTAATCTATTTTGCCTTGACACACAATATTGAAAACACATAAAATAAAACAAAACAAAACAAAACAAAATACACTAATCTATTTTACCTGGGTGCAACAATTTCATTTTTTCTGTGTCTTATGATTTATGAGATACGGTTCTTCCCAACAGAAATTATTTGACCCGTCCAAGAGTGGACAAAAGTGAGTTACAAAATCATCTTAATAGAGCAGGAGTAATATATGCAAACTTAGGGTATGTGTCTTTAATAGAAAATCATGTAAACAAACCCTAGGAACAAAGATCAAAAGATCATCGCCAATCACGAAATCACAGTCCAAATCATTGTCAAATCCACTCAACTCACTCATCATTTCCTCAGACATTGGACATGGAGATAGTCGCGACCCTATCTAAAAACTCAGCAATGTTACCTGAGGGTAAAGGGTCTAACTCCAAATGGGGTACTTCCACACAAGATGAAAAAGATAGGGTGAAGAGTGGATCATCCTCAATGGAAGAAAAATGTGATTCTCTAAAAGAGGTGGACAATGGCTCATCCATATCACTGTCATCAAAATCAAAATGAGCTAAAGACTCTCCTAAAGAATTTTCTATTGAAAAACAAGAGATGGTCTCTTCTTCCCTATCGAGAATTTTAGCTATTTGCTCTAAATGGGTTTCCATTTTGGCAAACGATTGACTCTGGATATGCAACAACTCATAGGTGGACTCTAAACTGCTTTGAAAAAATGTTAACACTCTATCCTCATAATCTGAATTTTGTTGAGGTGTGATTTGGGAGTGTAACAATTGTATACTATGAAGAATTTGCAACACACTCTCTTCAAAATAGAGAGAATATTGAGGTGATGGAGTTTCATATTGATATTGAAAATAATCAAAAAGGATTTCAAAATAATCGAAATGCTGACTCTCATATTCCAAGAATTATTTTCAAAATACGTCATAACTCCAATATACACAAGGCTCTAAAACACTAGGTAGCTCCAACCTTTACTTTTGTCAAAAAGATTTTACAAGAATTCTCAACTCACTTTCTTTTTTTCTTTTTTTTTTTCAGAAACACACTAAAGAAAAATCTACAAATTAGTACAAAACAAAATAGAACAAAAGTGCGGTAAGTAAATTACGATAAATAAAAGTGCGATAAAAATAAAAAGGGTATAAACCTCCCAAAGAAAAAGAAAAAAAAAAGCGATAAGGTAAATTGCAACAAAATAAATATTAGTAGTCAGTAGTTAGTAGTCAGAAGTCTTTTTTTTTTTTTTCTTTTTTTTTTTTTATCATCAAAGTTATATGTCCAACAAAGGTCATCCACAGTGTCTAGCACGGTTATTTCCTTTGAGTCACAATATGAATTTTTTTGTTATTTGTTTTTATGTTTTTTTATTTTTACTTTTTTAGTTCACCTACACAAGAAAAATATATATATATTAAAATTAAAAAAATGAATTACAATAAAAATTACCTCTAAATCAGATAACTTACCTTTAGTCCCCGGCAACGACGCCAAAAATTGGTACTGTCGTTTGCACACCAAAATATTATATTTAAACCCAAGTAATAACTACTATTCCGAAGTATAGTGGTTAAGCCTAGATGTTGATTCTCAGGGACTAATTGAGTTGTGTTGATATAAATAATAATAATTAAAGTAATTAAAAAAAATAGATTTTGAAAATATTAAAATTAAAACTAATTAAGATAATAAAACATGAAACAAATAAAATAAAATAAGAAGTATCTCAGGTTTTTGAATCGACAACTAACCTTATAATCAGGGGTTATTGTATTAGTTTCTAGAAAATCATAAATTTGGATAAAATGATTTAAATTGATCAGAAATACATCGTGTGGAGGATTTGTATATTAAAACCATAAAACCATGAATCATCTTCGCTTAACACGGATCGTCACCACTAAACTAAACTATGGTTGATGAACAACCCGTCTTACTAGGTATGACTCATCTAACAATTTTAATACACAGCAGTGAAAAATAATTATATAACATGATTTGAATAAAACATTTATTGCTCAAAAAGATCTAAAAGTTACACAATTTATTCAAATCAAATCTAAACTAAAAATACTAAATACAACTCACCCCTATTACTTGGTCAGGATTTCATCTCTACCCTGAGGTAAGAATATTAGTTCATAACACCTATATAACAACTACATTCTAATATATATAAATTACACTCTCCCACTTTCCCTTTCTTTCTCTTCCTTTGGGCCAATGCTCTCTATTTTCCTTCTCTTTTTTTCTTTTTTTCTCTTCTTCTTCTTCTTTTACTCTCTCTCTTCCTTTGGGCCGAAACTCTCTGCTTCCTTCTCTTTTTTCTTTTCTTCTCTTCTTCTTCTTTTATAACCTTCAACATGCAAGAAAACAAAACAAAATATAATATAATATTTTATTATATGTCATAATTTGAGTGATTGAGGGGTGTGAGAGACGTGGCTGCCTCTTTTTCTCTTTCTTTCTTTTCATGTTTTTGTTGCTCTATCTTTTTCTTTCCTTTTTTCTTTCTTTCTTTTCTTGACTTTCGTAGCTCCTCTCTTTCTTTGTGTTTGTTTGGTAGCATTTAAAATCAGCTTAAATCAACTTTTAGCTTAAATTAAGTTATTTTGGTGTGTTTGGTAGAACTTATGGGGATAGATTATAGCTTTGATTAAGCCATTCTCAGCTTAAATTTGTAAGTTGCTCCGAGGGTGCTTTTTTATTTGAGCTTATGAGCGCAGTTGAAATGGGGGGCATTAAATGACTTAAATGCCCTTCATAATTTCTAGTTATTATAAGTGTGCCATGTATATAAACCAGAACACTCATTCTTTTCTCTTTTACAAAACGGGAGAGGCGATTTCCGGCAAACTAGGGTGATTTCCGACAAACAGCGACCAGAGCTCTCTCTCTTCTCTCTCTCTCTCTCTCTCTCTCTCTCTCTCTCTCTCCCTCTCCGACGCTCACAGTGAGTGATCTGAACCAGAGACCCTAACCGTCTCGATCTGAACCAGAGACCCTAACCATCGCGATCTGAATCTGATCTCATTTTGTCCAGATTTAGGAGGGTTTGAAGTGTTTTTGTGGGTTGTTGCTGTCGTGAAGATGAAGCTCTGGTGTTATTTTGGCCAGATGTTTGGCTCCAATATTCAAGTCTGAGTTTGAGTGAGTAAGGTTTTCAAGTTTTGTGCTTTGGCTGTGAGATGAGATGTATCTGGTGCTCCATTTCTGAGTTGTCCAGTCCGGCTACGTCTTGGCTGGTTTGGGGGGTGTTCTTAGGTGACCAAGTGGGTGTTCAAGCCGGTGTAATAGTGTACTGGGTTGAGTCATCACTTTTAGTGTGGTCGTCGCTGGATGTTGTAAATAAATGTGTAACCTAGGCTACTGAGCTCCGGCGGTGGCATTAGGCTTTTTAATTAAAAAAATTAATAAATTAAAAAACAAGAGAAGAATTAATAAATTAACAAAAATTGGTAAATTAAAAAATTAATAAATTACTGAATATTGATATAAATTGCACAATTGCACAATTTAAATAAAGAAATAAATTGCACAATTTATTTCAATTAATGATGTATAAATTTATTTCAATTAAATAACTTCTATTAAAAGAATTTTATATTGATATAAAATTCTTTTGTATTGTAATAAAAAACAATTGTTTCTAGTTGATAATAATGAAAAAATTGCTAATTGATATTAATGAAAAAAAATGAAATAATAAAAAAATGAAATAACTTTTATTAAATGAAATAAAAAAATGAAATAACAATTGTTGCGATGAAATGTACCAATTTTTATATTAATTGATACTAATTATATTAACTTTCATTAATGAAACAAATTTTTTTTTTAAATTAAAACTGAAGAAAATGAAAAAAATTGCAATTAATGAAACAATTTTTTCAAAATTTAAAGTGAAAAAAATGACAAATTACAATTTTTATGTTCATAAAGGCAAAAATGACAATTACATAACAAAAAGCTATTTTATAGCTTATTTATCAAATACTACTCTGCTGCTTAAATCCATAATCCTACATCTGCACCAAACAGGTTGGTAGCTTATGTTCACAGCTGTAAGTCATAATATGTTAAACTATAATCTATAATCACTTTCACACAGCTCTACCAAATAGGGCCTTTGTCTTTCTTTCTTTATTTTATAATAAATATAATTTAATATATAAAATATATTATTTACATTAATTTATATATACATGTTAAAATATGTACAAATACAAAAAATTATATAAAATTATAAAATAATATAAATGAACGAACTAATAAAATGTATTTTAACAAACCAAATGTGTAACATTTAGGCTCTGATCACACTCCCTACTTACATTTTGCTAGTTCTCGAGTAAAACAAATTAAAAATAAAATATATCCAAACTCTTTTGAAAATTTAAAACTCTTTTTAAAATTTAAAATTCAAAAACTCAAAACTATTTTTAAAAATTTATAACTAAATAAATTTTCTTTTTTCAAAATTTAACTCATAACTCTATATATAAATTACAATTTTGCATTCAAATCATAATTCTAAAATTAAACAGGGAGAATTTTCTGAAGGGTGTTTTGAAAAAATAATTAAAAATTGATTTTTTAATTTTTTTTCACTGTTTTATACCAAAGGTAAGAGCATCTCCGATCGTTAATCAAAATTTTCACCAAATTTGAGTAAAAAAACTATCATTTTCTCAATCTGATACCATCTGCTCCAACCCTTCACCAAATTCATCAAATATGCTTTAGGGACAACCGGTTGGTCAACCCCGGTCGACCGGTTAGATGGAAATTTTTTTTTTTTTTTTTTTGGAATTGTTTGAACCTTTTTTCTGAGCTGACTGAACTTTTTTTGGGACAATCGGTTGGTCGACTGGCTGGTCGACCGGTGTGAGGAATTTTTTTTTTTTTTTTTTTTTTGATTTGTTTGAACCTTTTTTCTGAACTGTCTGAACTTTTTCCGGGACAACCGGTTGGTCAACCGGCCGGTCAACCAGCTGGTCGGCCGGTCAACCGGCTGGTCTCCCCCAACGGTAACAAACAGTGATTTGGTGAAATGCGGAGCCGTCCTCGTTTTGCTGAAACGTTTGGTGAATTCTCGATTTGATATCAATTTGGTGAAAGGGTTGGAGCTCCAAACAGTGCTTTTTTCACCAAATTTCAAATTTAATAACAAGTTTGGTGAAGGATTGGAGATGGTCTAATGTAATTGAAAATGGGTTAAAACGCTGACTTTTCATTTTTTATTTATTTATTTATTTATTTATTTATTTAGTGTGTTATAAAAACGCAAAAACCGGACTTTCTACTCAAAATTTCCCTCTTGGAGCGTTTTCAAACTCGAAAAAGCTCCCAAAAATCACCACCACCACCATCCTCATCGTCTCTCTCTTAGATTTGAAATGGAGATCACATCAGGTCCGATCAGTTCATGTTCGAAAGAACACCAGAAAATCTATCAGGACTGGTTCAGCTTGACCGATTCAGGTTCATTTTCCATTTCTTCTCTCAATCGGACTGCTCTTCAACAAATCCACCTTCTTCTTCTTCTTCTTCTTCTTCTCCTCAAACCATCAAATCAATTCTCTGCTCTTCGTATATGTGTTTATGAATTTTTTTCCTCTCTCTCTCTCTAGATGGCGATGGTCGAATCACTGGAAATGACGCCACAAAGTTCTTCGCGATGTCGAATCTATCTCGACCAGAACTCAAGCAGGTATACTTTGACTTGGCTTGACGTTTGTGAATTGACTTACATTCGAATTTATGTATTATTGGAATGAATTGTACAAGAAATGTAGAAATTTACCTAATGTCCTGCATCACATGTTTGGTAGGGTTTATGAAATTTAATAGTTTTGTTTTTTTGGACATGAAGTAGATCTGTTTTTATTGGTGGAAGTTTTTAATTTAATTTATAATGATGATCATGATGTTTTTGATTGATATATTTTATGAGAAACAATATTGCAAGTTTTTCACAGGGTAACAGGATAAACAATGTGGTTCTCAAATTATATGACTAGTTTTGTTTGTGAGAGCATATGCATGTGTCAATCTAATAGGCTAATTCAATCGTGTGATAGTTTATTTTGTTTTTGTCATTTTTTTAATCGGTTAGTTTGTAATTGCTTAGACTGGCTTTTTGATTCCGTTTCTCTCCTTATAAATATGTTTTTTGTTTCTAAAGGTTTGGGCAATCGCAGACTCCAAACGACAAGGATTTCTAGGTTTTAAGGAGTTCATTACTGCAATTCAGGTTGTACTTTGTGAGCTATTTCTTGTGTTTTTGTCAACAAATTGGTAGAGATCTGACATCTGTTTTATTGGTGTAATGACAGTTGGTGTCTCTAGCACAAGCAGGACATGAATTAACCCAAGATCTCCTTAAAGTGACGGGTAATTATATTTAGTATGCTATTGTTTCTCTCTGTGGTATTTAACATTTGAGGAGCATATGCTACTAGATAACTTCTCTTTTTTACTTTTGATCTATAAGCTTAGGTTTTATTCATCTCGTTAGTGTTTATTTTTGAAATAAGAACCAGTACCAAGATATTCTTAAACAAAAATTGTCTAATGTTAGTAACTTTTGGCATTAGGACCTTGGGTTGTAGAGTACCTTAGAGAATGCTGCTTAAGCATACACTCCCTTAATCCATAGGAGAAATTAACTGAAATTTAGAATGAATGCAGAAAAATTTTAATATCGATATGATCCGAGTGGAGAAAATGTTGCATGTAAATTTTGATAAAATGAGATGTTTGGAAAAAATGCTAAAAATATACTTTTGGTTTAATGAATTCAAATCCCTTTATCAGTGAGATAATTGTCATTATATTTCACTAAGTATGTTCAAATAAAATAAAAATAAAATAAAATAAGAACGTGTTGCAAAGAAAGCTAATATCATGTCACTTTGAGTGCCCTTCACAATATGATGTTTGGGTTTAAAGAAATTGGCCCTCTTAGAGTTGGAATTTGGATATACTCTTGTTGATGAGGCTTGTCTCTTGTTGAGTTCAGGGTTCATGCTTTAAACACCTCCAGGACATTGTTACTTCGATATTTGACTTAAGTTGATGTAATTTTCTTGTTTTACTTTTACAGATGACAGAGAGGTTATAAAACCTCCATTGATGGAAGGTTTGGATGACTTGCTAGCAGTAAGTAGTTCTATTATTTATTCTTTTTACTGTTACTGAAAAAAAGACTTTAAGTTCCATTGATCTTTTACTGGTGCTCCTCCTCCAGAAGCATAAGGGTTCTAAAAGTAATGGAAATTATGAAACAAATGGTTAGTACAAATTCTCATATTTTGACATAATAATGACATTGGTTCAATTCATCATTAATTAAAATATTTTTCTGATGTCAATTTAGGAAGTACTATGTTACAACCATCTCTGTCAGTAAATTTGTTTACATCAAAATCTACCAAGAAGGTAATAACTTTTTTAATGTATTAACTTGCTGAGTTTATTGATTTCCTTTTTCTCTGTATTCCATGCATTTATATGAATTACATAAATTAATTTATTTTGTTTTCTAGTCTTATGTGACCTTTCCCTCATTTTATATTTGTGCATAGGCAACTTTCTCTGCAGTTACATCAATAACTGATGGCTTGAAGAGGTTGTACACTGAAAAACTAAAGCCATTGGAAGTTGGTTATCATTTCAATGACTTTGCATTTCCTTTATTGGTGAGTGGGTGAAATACATGTTTTTGTGTCTTTACCTTGAGAATGTTAATTTTTCTTAGATCAGTTATGTATATTGATATGCTACTGTTTGCTTTGCCATAAGTTTTCTGCAATCTTTTTGGATTGATTTGTGATTTTTATTCAGCAGACAAATAGTGATTTTGATGCTAAACCCATGGTTATGCTTTTGGGTCAATACTCAACTGGGAAAACTACATTCATAAAACATTTGTTGAAATGCGACTACCCAGGTTAGTAAATTTCTTCCACATCTTCTTGCATTTGCATATGTTACTAGCATTGAGTTGAAACACAATAAAGAAGTAATTTTTCATTAATACAACCACCTGTACACAACTATAGTGTACAAGTACACACAAAAGTAAACTCACATTTTGCTTGCACACAAAACAAAGTACAACGCAACAATACACTTTAGGACACCACACTTCTAGGAACTCACGCTTGGTGTCTTTGTGTGTTGCTCATACACATAAGGAGAGCTCATGCCTATTAATAGGCTCATGGCCATCGACATTGCAAGTTGGTTGCTAACAACTTGTAACCTAGAAGCTTGCATAAGAAGCTGCCAATGCTTGTAGTGAAAAAAAAAAAAAAAAAAACCTGGAAAAGGAAGTTCTAGAAGGGGAGAGTGTATTTGATGGCCTAGACATTCTAGAAAGAGTCAATGATGACTCTTAACAACTAGTTAATGACATTGTTTCTTGGTTTTCAATTGTTTCTTTTTTCTTTTGCTTTTTCTTTTTTAATAATTATGACAGGAGCTCACATTGGACCGGAGCCTACGACTGACCGATTTGTTGTTGTTATGGTAACTGAAAGTTGTTTCCATGTTCTCGTCTTGTTTTTGAAATATAATCTTGTTTTGGTGATTTATTATTACTGAAACCAAACATTTGGTAACAAAAAATGATACCTCCAATTTTTTTAAATATCTTACTTTATTTGTCAATTTTATGTGTAATGTTCAATAGTTTTCTGTTCTTCCTTACTCAGTCTGGACCTGATGAAAGGAGCATTCCTGGGAACACTATTGCTGTTCAAGCAGACATGCCATTCAGTGGTCTAACCACTTTTGGAGGATCTTTTCTGTCAAAATTTGAGTGCTCTCAAATGCCACATCCTGTAAGTTTTTAACCAAACTTCTATTGCATTATTCTTCGAACAATTCGTTCCTCTGATCACTTTATTAAAAGGAAATATTTCCCTCATCTGCCTGTAGCTGCTCGAACATATTACATTTGTGGACACTCCAGGAGTCCTATCTGGAGAGAAGCAACGAACACAACGAAGTTATGATTTCACTGGTGTTATCTCATGGTTTGCAGCAAAATGTGACCTTATTCTTCTTTTATTTGATCCTCATAAACTTGATATCAGTGATGAGTTCAAGCGTGTGATTTCATCCCTACGTGGTCATGATGACAAGATACGTGTTGTCCTAAACAAAGCAGATCAAGTTGATACCCAACAAGTGAGATGTGTAGCTAATCATTGAATATAATTTGGCCTTTCATATTTACCCCTGAATAGAAGCATTTGGATGTAACTTTTTAACATACTTGTTATTGTTATATTATAGTTAATGAGAGTTTATGGTGCATTGATGTGGTCACTTGGGAAAGTTTTGAACACTCCAGAGGTTGTGCGTGTATACATTGGGTAAGTTTCTAAATTTTGGTAAATGGCTATGCATTTGCTATTATTCTAAGAGATTGGATCTTAGTTGGAACTTGGAAGTAAATATATCCAAGTTCTAGTGTTATAGTTTGTAGTATGGCTTGCTTTGTTGTTATTTTTTTCATTATCTATTATTGTGCTTACATATGTTTGTCACTGTAGTTATTAACTCTGCAACATGAGTTAACATGGTTCATTCTTTTCATTTTTTTTCCCCTCCCCTTATTCTTCATGTTCTTCCATTAGTTGACATTTCTTTTCAACAGACTATGTAATCTTTATTTGTTTCAATTATTTGTTTGTTTAGATAGATTGACAAAGTCCATTCAAATGTTAATATGGAAATACGGCTCTAGACCTACATACTTTGGAATCTCATAGGGAAGCTAATGGTTATTTAGGTTGTGTTTGGATGATGAATTTGTGTAGGGGTTTGGAAAAGGAAAGGAAAAGGCAAGAGAAATGGAGAACAAATTTAGCACATATTATTTACATGTCTCTCACATTTTCCTTCTCCTTTCCAAATCCTTATCCAAATACATGATCCAAACACAACCTATGTTTACTAAAACCTTGGTTTTGTTGCTTTTGATAACAATCATATGAGATGTCATTTCTTTCAATGTTATGTACACGTCACATTCAAGTTAATTATTGGCATTGTAACTTTGTGCTCTTTTTGGACTTTACAGGTCCTTCAATGACAAGCCTGTTAATGAAGCAGCGGTTGGTCCCATAGGGAAGGATCTTTTTGAGAAAGAACAAGACGACCTCCTTTTAGACTTAATAGATATCCCCAAGAAGGCTTGTGATCGTCGAGTATGCTCACTTCTTGTTTGGTTTAACTTTAATTTGTGTGGATGTGTAATGAGTCTATATTTTTAGAGTATATATCATGCTAATCAAACGGGCTGTTTTGCTTTGCAGATCAATGAATTTGTAAAACGTGCTAGAGCTGCCAAGATTCATGCCTACATAATTAGCCAACTTAAAAAGGAGATGCCTACTGTGTTGGGTAAAGCTAAAACTCAACAGCGACTTATTGATAATCTTGAAGACATATTTGCAAAGGTTTGTTTTTCTCTATCTCTCTTTGTGTGACGCGAATGCAAGAATGGACATGCTTATTTCCTCATATTTTGCCAAATAGGTCCAGAGAGAATTCCATCTACCAGCTGGTGATTTTCCAAATGTGGAGCATTTTAGGGAGATTTTGAATAATTACAGCATCGATAAATTTGAGAAATTGAAGCCTAAAATGATTCAAGCTGTAGATGATATGCTTGGTTATGACATTCCAGAGCTTTTGAAGAATTTCAGGAATCCTTATGAGTGAGAATGTGCAGGTAAGGATGCAGTGGAATGCTTGTGTAGATGGTGTGAGTTTTGTCTTTTCTTTTTGTCTTTTTCCATTTATTTGATTGTTGAATTGATATTTTGAGATTGAACCTCTAAGCATTGAATGGGCTTGAGAAAGAAACAAGTATAGTTTGGCAGTTCTTAATCAACAAATTTTTTTGTTAGAAATCATTCAGGCTCAGTTTATTTAGAATGAAATGGGTAGAAAGTGAGAAAGAGAATTTTTTGACTTTTATGAGTTTGTTAAGTTTGAAAGTGGTGAAAAGTATAAGAAAACTAATTTTCTTGTACAACTCATTAGCATTATAACTAATTTTTTATTTTTTGCAAAAAAAAAAAACACAAGAAAATATAAGAAAAATTGAATGTGAGTAATCTATAACTAAACTTTTAAATTTTCAGCATCCACAATGGGATAGCCAAAAAAGTGAGTTATGACAAAAAGTGAAAAAAGTGGAATCTAAAAATGTGTGTTAAGAGTTTAGTAATTTTAGAAAGTGAGTGGTAGTGTAATGGATGTGTTTAGGTGTGTTAAGAAAAAATATATATATATATAAACAATAATAACATCTATATATTATATAAAGAAAAATGGGGTTTTTAATGTATAAGCTTTGTGAAAGCTTTAATATTTCAATCTTAATTTTTTAATTTTTTTGATTTTAAAAAAAATTTCAACATTTATTGATTTCTCTCAATTTGTAAGTCTTTTTTATTCTTCTTACACTTACTAATACACCATTTTCAACTTCTCTCATACATATTATGGTTAGTGATGGGATTGTTAAATTATTTTTATAAATTTTTTTTTTAAAAAAGATTGTATATTAAAAAAATATCCAAAACAAATATAAATTCTTATTAAATTTATCTATCTATTATATAAGTAAAAGAGGATTTCTAACCACAAGTCTGATGAGAGTTTCAATATTTTAAACTAAAATTTCTAATTTTTTGATTTTAAATAATTAAAAAAATCATTTATAGCTCACATTCAAGCAAATAATAATAATAATATTATCTCTTGATTTATGCCTTTCAAATGGAAAGTATATCAAATACATAAAATAAAAAATAGATTGTACACTAATCTATTTCAAAATTCAAATTTGAGGGGCACTAAATATGGAAAACATTCCATTAATTTAAATTTAAAATTATAATGATTTATCTCATAATATATAAGTTTTAAATAATGATCTATTCCATAATTTATCTAAATATCTATATACTATTATAATTGCAAAATATTGTTATTTCATTAAAGTTGAAAGTTGTAATTCTTTTTCTTATTTTTTTAATTTTGTTTAATTTTTTTATTAATACGTGTTACAATATAATTGGTTTATAAATTAATTTTATATTCTTAATGTAAAATTTCAAATTTGGACAAATATGGAAGCCATTCCATTAATTTAAATTTAAAATTTTAATGATTTATCCCATAATATATAAGTTTTAAATAATGATCTATTCCATGATTTATCTATATATCTATATATTATTATAATTGCAAAATATTGTTATTTCATTAAAGTTGAAAGTTGTAATTCTTTTTTCTCATTTTTTTATTTTGTTTAATTTTTTTATTAATAGGTGTTACAATATAATTGATCTATAAATTAATTTTATATTCTTAAAATAAAATTTCAAATTTAGATTCTTAAATTATGTTACTATAATTGGAATGATATCAATATTCATTCCTTAAATTTTGCATCATTTACTAAATTATAAAATAAAATTTCAAATTATATTACTACAATTAGAATGAGATTAATATTCACATGTGTCATAATATTATTGGTCTAAATATAATTTGTTTTAATTACATGTGTTCAAATTATTAATTGCTATTAATTTTTTTTTCTTTTTTTGTTTTAAATTTTATAAAAAAAAATTATATCCTTCTAAACTATAAGGACTTGAACAATAATATTTTTTAATATAATTTTTTATTTTTTTTTAACGAAAGAACAAAACATAACTTTTTTTAGTTCATACCAAACATGGTAGATTTTGTTAGATTTTTTTTTTTTTAATCTCAATTGTCAATTAAAAAAATTAAAATAAAGAATAAAGATATCTTTGGCTCAAATTGTTAAAAAGTTACTTTTGCTAAAATAAATTAGAAAGAAACGTTTTTTATTTATTTATTAAAAGTGACAATTCGTTAAAAAAATTATTTAAAAAAAAGAAGAGGGTTATAGGTGATAATTTATTATTCATCTAGAATTATTTTCATATTAAATGAAAATACCATATTAAATTTTCTTCTTATCTTTTTTTATTCAAATGCTTTTATTTTGTTAGAAATTTGTTTTATTCTATTTAATATTTTATTGTAATTTTTAAATTAAAAAGAATTTCTAAAAAATTATATTTAAATTATTTATGCCATTATAAAAAGTAAATATTTTTAATATCAACTCAATGGTAGTTTGGAAAGTACTAAATAAGTATTTTTTTTTATACTTTTTTATGAAAATATGTACAAAAAAAAATAGAGATGTGATGTGACTTAAAAAGATAATTAAGTATACTATTTTACTTTTTATTAAAAGATGTGTAAAAATGTAGATAAGTGATGTAAGCCAAAAAAATAAAAAGATAAAAAAATGAGCTAATATGACACTTCCCAAACAACCCTTTATTCAATGATCCCTTTGTAAAAGGTATATTTTTAAATATTTTCAAGAAAAATTCTATTGAAAATCTTAAGTATATTGTTTTTTCTTTTGTTTGTTAATATTAAACTTTTAATTAATTTTATTTATTATTTAAAAAAATTAATTAGCAAATAATTTATATCTTTATATATATAATTTTGTTTTAGTTACTCAGGTTATTTAGTGTTTCTGTCCAAATCCACTCAAATTTAATTCGAATTTTTAAATTTCTGCATAGCTCATCACTTAATTAAAAGCTATGTTGTTCAATCTTTAAAAAATTTTAAGCTCGACCCAAGTTGCTTGGGTTGAACTTACCTAAGTTTGCAATTTTAAAAAGGAGATTGAAAGTTACATGATTAAATTTGTGACAAATTAAAAAATAATAAATAAATTATGATAAAATTGTGAAATTTAAATTGTAAATTTCAATCTTCTTTGTTTTCACAATTTGCATAAAAAAATTTAACTATTTATATTATTTTGTATAAAAATATATTATTAATTTTTTTACATGCCGTGCATAATACAGGTTACCACTAACAAATAATAATTAAAAAGCGCAATGGGCCCCACCCCACTACACATGCCCCTCTCTCTCTTTTCTTTTTTTCCCTCTCTCCCTCATTTGCTTGTTCACTTGGCATTTGACATATAGTCGGCCTGCCAAAAAAACTCGGCAACTTTTTTTTTTTTACTTCAAGGTCCTGACGTTTGGGGAGACGATCGGCCGGACATTCGGAGGGACGACTGGCCGGACATCTGGCCAGACAACCTCACAACACTTTCCACGTCCCCCCCAATCTCTCTTTCTCGTTGACTAAAATGCTAGACACAATTAACAAAGAAGTTAACAACTAACACTAACACAACCCACTAACACACTTCTTAGCACTTTTATTGTGAAGACAAAAGTAACTGCATCTCCTCCAAATTTTGGCCACTGACACTGACACTAACACATCTATTGTAGATGCTCTAAGGGCAACCACTAAAAACATCTCTTCATATGTAATTGAAAACATATTTTTACAAGTATTTAAGGTAAATTACCGACAGTACTTAAAATTTAATACATTAACAATCATAAGGTTCTGGATATTATTACATCTACTAAGCAATGTAATGAAAATCGGACTGGACTGGCCGATTGATTGGACCAGGTTCCAGTCCAGATGGACCACCATTATTGTTTAGAGAAAACCATCCGGAGCCTAGATCTCTTCAGTTTCAAAAATCCAAGGGCAACATGAATTTGGGGCACCAACAGTTGAACTTGTGACCTATTTGCCACTATGCCATGTTATAGGCTTGAGATTATTAAGTAATAACTTATTATTTAATAACCCAGGGGTGGGTGGCAACTTGGCAAGGGCCTGGGGTTTAAGCCCCTAGGTCCTGAGTTCGAATCCCCTCTGGGCCAATCTCCTGGACGTAGCACAGTTGGTTAGGAGGTTGACCTCAAGGATGCCTTATCAGTTACTTGGTGTGGGTTTAATTCTCCCCCGCTGTGCGAGTCCTGACTTACCGAAGCTTGCCTTGTGAGGTCGGGACAAGCTTCCAGGTTATAGTCTCTGGCTCGGACCGAACAACAGGACACCCTGGTGATCTCCTCGGGGCGCTGCCTTGGACCTGCGGGAGAGTGAGAGGATTTCCCTGTAAAAAAAAAAAAAAAAACTTATTATTTAATACATAAATTTCATTTTTTTTTATCAAACACCATGTATAATTATTATTTTTACAAACAACCAATGCTACAACAATCTAAATAATTATATTTATGTATGTATGTATCTTAAAATATAGACATATGCACTGTAAAATTGCTCCAACTCTTATCATATATTACTACTTGTTTTTATTGTTTATATATAATTTTTAATATATTTATAAAATAATTATGATGCCAAAATGTTTTTGATACAAAATATTCATGACCTATGCAAAATGTTTTTGACACAATTCATGATCTTATATGAGCCATGTTTGGTAGAGCTGTGGAAAAGTGCTTATAGCTTATGCCTAAACAGCTTATAGCTTATAATTATGAATATAAGCTGATTTCTGACTTATAAATTAAGCATCTTCTGCCACACTCAAAGAATAAGCTGATTTCTTACTTCCAAAAAGCTATAAGTTATAAGCTATAAGCTAAACCAAACACATCAAAATAGCTTAAATCAAGCTGAAAGCTGAAATAAGCAGTTTTTAAGCTGCAACAAACAGGCACATGATCCTACTTGCAATAGTGATTGGTTGGATAAGTAATACTCATTTTACACTGATTTGGA
Source organism: Camellia granthamiana (assembly GCA_036172215.1). Taxonomy (NCBI): domain Eukaryota; kingdom Viridiplantae; phylum Streptophyta; class Magnoliopsida; order Ericales; family Theaceae; genus Camellia; species Camellia granthamiana. The sequence continues at coordinate 34,476,246 of CM069909.1, read as the reverse complement.
TACTAGGATCTTATATATGATCCTACTTGCAATAGTGATTAAATTGGTGTAAGATCTAATTTTCATTAAAGATAAGGTAAAACAATCATTACGAATAATGTGTAATACAACAAGGTAAAAGATCACTATAGCTATAATATTGATTTATGCTAACTTGAAGACAACTTAATAACCTATACTGTTTGACAACCTTCAGTTTTAGTCAAAAAATATTATAAATTATCATATCACTCTCTCTATTTTTTTACACATTTTTTTCGTAAAATCAAAAAATTATTAAAATAGTTTGTTCTCAAACGAGGTGAGTATAAACGGTTTGGTCGGAGTTGAAGATATTTTTAGCACTGAACCGAATCTTTTGGTTTTGTTGATTAACAAACTGACACAGACTGTATGTTATGGTTCAATTTTCTCGATTTTGTCAGCTTGGTGTAGATGAGGGATTTATATGAAATTTAAATGATTTTATAAAAATTGTAGAAGAAGTGTCAATAAATGTCTATAAAACTTGGAAATAAATGAAGAAAAAGTGTAAAAGTTGCTCTATAAATGTCTCATTTTAAAATTTTTATTACAAAAAGTGTTTTCAACTTGGTGGGAAATTCTATAGTACACATCTTCTTTTGGCAGGAGTCATTGCGGGACGAGTTTACCCAACTTGTAACTATTATGTCTACGTCCTATATATTAATAGGTTTTTTGAGTTTTGATCAGTCAACGGGTTATTTTAAAAAATTAAAACTACGTCTCACCCATAAGCCCACATCTTACAAGTAGGGTTGGGTATATGATTATTCAATCCGCGAAAACCGCCCAACCTAAACTGCCTGCGCCTATTTAGGCAGTTTGGCAGAATTATTAGGGTCGGATGCGATTTAAAATTTTCTTGCTTTGTGGATAGGTCGCCGCACTCACTTGCCTACATCTATAAAGATTTTTTTTTTTTTTTTTTTGTTTAAATCTAGACTATCAGATTTTCTTGTAAATTTTTTAAGTGTGCAACCCTAATATTCTCTTCTATCACTCACTTTAATCTGATTATCAAACCTATAGACTCTAACATTATAATAATATCATACACTACCTTATTTAAAATACTTATTATCACATTGGAATTTTTTGAAGTTTTTTACAAATCTAGTTATGTGATTTTTTTTTTTTTTCTATGTTAGTTTTTATTTAATTTTCATTCTAATATTTTGTAATCCAGCTTTAATAGAGGATAGTGTTAAACCTTCAACAATCAAAAATATTTAAAAAACGAGAAAAAGAAAAATAAATTTTTAAAGAAAAAAACTTAATCCGCAAACCGTTTGCAACCAGCCGTACATCTGCAAGCCTTATCTGCACAAACCGCAACCCGCATTGCGGGCGGTTATAGGTTCAATTTTTTTCAAACCACAGACATGCGGGTGGATCCAAACCGCAAACCGAACCGTCAAAAATCGATCTGCGAGCACCCCTACTTAACATGCCAAAATCAAACTAAATCAAGTTACACATTTTTTATTAGACTTCTATTATTAAGTTATACACATTCATTTTTTCTTTTTTAATAATTCATATGATCAAATTAATTAATACTATTAAAGCAATCAAATTAAAGTATAAATTCACCAAATTAACAAATTATAACAATGTTATATGTAAAAAGTTAAAAGTTAGGAAAATATCACTGGTCACTGTCAAATTCTATTTTAACAAATTATGTTTTGTGTATTTTTTTAAAGTACAATTTACAAGGATAATATGGGCTGTCAAAAGTTTTTTTTTTTTTTTAAATGGAACAATATTGATTTTAATGGATTAAAATTGAATTTAACAGTGTTATTTTTTTAGATATTATTATTATTATTTTGGGACAGGATAGTTTGAGTCGGGCTGATGGGATGGTCGTGTTGGATTTACCCATGCGGACTTGTATAAACTGGGTTCATGGGCGGACTTGGGTTTCAAAACTTTGTCTCAAACCCTAAATGAGTTTTTATGGGATAGGACAAGCTAGGCAATCAAGCAGACTGTGACGGGCCATGGGACAAGTTGGACAAGTTGGGTAATACTGGATTTTTTGTCAGCCGGCCATTTGATGACCTCTACTTTTGGGATGTGTACCAATCATATTTCCCATTTGTAATATTGTGCCCTTTAGTTATAACCTAAGCCTCGTTTGGCAATATTAGATTTTAGTCTAAAAATCAAAATGTCACTGAAAATTAAAAAGTCAAAAAGTCAACAAATATTCAAAAGTCAAACATTTATTTTCATTCACTTTACATTTTGTACATCTTGTCTTAAAAAACCAAAGTCATTTTAAACATTAATTTTTTTCATCTCATATTTTAGTCAAAAAACCAAAAATTACTAAAAATATATATATATATTTCCAAACGATACCTTATTGTGATATTAGTTATGACTTGTTTATGACTCCTTATAGTGTTAGACATTTGGGATAAACTACTAATAGATCCTAATAGTTTGACTTAATTTCCATCAAATCCTATTGAAAATAAGTTCTAAAGAAATTGTAGTTAAAAGTAATTTTTTTGTAACGATTTCTTGCATATGTCGCTAAAGATTGATAATTAGTGACTTTTTATCACGATTTTTATAAATTGTTACCAAAACTTACAATTAGTAACATTTTTCTATGACGAATTTTTCAAATTGTCACTAAAAGTGGAAAATTAGTGAACTTTTTTTGTGACGATTTTTTTAAATTGTCATTAAAACTTATAATTAGTGACATTTTTTGTAACAACATTTTCAAAGCGTCACTGAAAATTAACAATTAGTGACGTTTTTTTAATAGTGTTTGATGAAAAATGCTATTATTTATCATATGACCTATTAGATAATAAGTCCACTTATTAGTACCTATATGTAAGTCCCTCTAGATCTGACTCATTGTTATATTGATTATCACCTATTGTGATTATTATTTTAGTTATGATTAAAAAATTACTTCATTATGCATTATATGATATTTAATTATGACTCATTATTATTATTATTATTATTATTATATAGATATAACTAACTAGCATTTAATTATTATATTTATAATAATTACCACCGTAAATATTATAATTTATATATGGTCATAGAATGACCCCGGGTAATCATATATAGAAAGTAATAAATCTATCATTATTTTTAGTAAATGATAGGTCATATCACTAATATCATAATTATGGTGTAGAAGCCGCCGCCGCCCCTGCGGAGGTAGCAGAGGAAGACCCTCTCGATGTCGCCGCTCCCGATTTCGCATACGAGGCCAAAGTCCCTGAAACCAAGCCCCGCTTTCTGCTGGAACGTCAACGATCGTATGGCCTGCCATGACGAGTCCGACGATCGGTGTGGCTTCAGCGACAAAGTCTCCGATTTGAACAAGTTCTCAAAAATGTCAAGAATGGTTGGAAACAATTGGATTTGAATTTTTTTTCAACACATTTTTGGAATCAAATATGAAGAAAATGCTAGGAATTGCGACAACAGAGAATGAGTGAGCAGTAACTCAATGGAGAGAGAGAGAGAGAGAGAGAGAGAGAGAGAGAGAATAAGTGCCCCCTCTTGTGGATTCACATTTTTTTTGTTCTTTATTTAAGAAGATCTGTGTATATATATCAGGGTATTTTGGTCATTTGTCATATATTTTTAGGCGGGAAGAATTCCTCCACTCACCATTCATAGTCGTGTAATACACGCTCTGTTTAAACAAATAGTTCCGTCAGAAATTGCACTCTGGTATAAAGTGTAGGGGTTTAAGTGTTACAAATGAAACTATAGGGGGACTCCGTATTTTTAGGGCAAACTACAGGGGGTTAAATTATAATTTATCCTTAAAGTTTCTATTTTTGTTTATCCAAGCATGAAACATGTTTTTATTTTCTTACTCAAAACAAAAATATTAGTAAAGGATGAAAGTTAAAAATGTAAAATGCAAAGAGAAATTTGGTCAGAGTTACTTCATAACAAAATTTTCTTGCATTAAGGATATATACATAAATTTTACTTTGTAAAAGGCCAACATAAATTAATATTATCAAAATATTCTTAGTAACTAATTTTTTGTTTCAAATTTTAGAATGAAATAACTTTTTATTTAAATATCATTTTTTAATAAAATTAGTATTTATAATTTTCTTGGTGAGATCTATCAGACAAGATCAAGACTGACCATGAAATTTTAAAAAACAAAATATAGTAAAATTTTTACTTTCAAAACTAACGTTAGTAAAATTTTAACATTGAAATAATGAAATATCTTCACAAATTGAAATAATGAAATATCATCACTATCACTAAACACCTTAGTTTCAACAATTACTTCATTAGAACAGACAAAAAAATACACCTCAAATTCATTTAAGTTGCCTCGAAGTTTTACAGCTTAATTCAACCCAAACAATCATTGAAGTTGCAATTACACCATGCATAATCATCGCAGTCCGTCGTAGTAAATATATATGACATGCTTTGTGATTAATTTAAAAAAAAAAAGGCTATAGATTTCAAATTTTCAATTAAATAAATGGTCAAATATTTTATATAGGTGTGAGGTTCGCACCATGTGAAACATTTGATCATTTATTTAATAAAAAATTTAATATTTTTAGCATTATTCATTTTATTAATGATAGTATATGATCTGCATGGACATTGTCTAGGCAATGCAAAACATAGGGATGACAATTTGAACCCGACCTAACAGGGACACGGCCCTCCGATTCCAATTAGAACGGTTTTTCCCTAAAAAATACTCCCGATGGGCCGGGGATGGTATTCGAAAATGAATCCCCGACAATTTTCGGGTCAGGGACAGTGATAGGTTCCCTCAGCCCGGCTCCATCCCCATCCCGGTCCCCGTCTCCTGCCCCGTCCCCGTTTTCGCCCCGAACTGAAATTACTATTATTTTAAAGGGATTGACTCATGAAATATCTTTGAGAAATGTCTATTGATTTTAGAAGTTAACTTAGTTAATAATGTTGATTGTGCATGCTACTTTGCAAAATTCATAAGTGGTGTTTTTTATTTTTATTTTTTTGAGCAAAAAACAAGTGTTGTTTGGATGGGTTTTTTTTTTTTTTTTTTGTAGCATGAGTGTTGTTTTGTATCTTGTTTGTCATGTTGATATTGTTTGGATGTTTATCTTTAGACATTGTTGAATTATACTTTTATATATATTGTTTTTATTTGCTTGAAAAAAATAAAAAAATAAAATGGGATATGCAAAATTTTTATTAAAAAAAAGGGTCAAGGATTTTTCGGGGGTGATGGGTTCCCCGCTAGGGATTGGGGGCGGGGATGGAAAATTTTATATCTTCAGGGATGGAGGACAAGGAGTGTAATCTCCGACTCCACCCCAACTCGTTACCATTCCTAGCAAAACAAGCTTGGTGCGTGAGAGAGGTTGAAGGAGTAACCAAGTCCAAAAAAATTACAACTACATAGAATGTCAATGTGGATTTTATCCCTTACAGTTTAAAAATTGAGAACTTTATCAATTAAAAAATATTAGAGTGTTTTTTTTCAATAATAAAATAAATTGAGAGAGTTTTGAATATTTTAATGTTTTAATCTTATTTTACTTTAAAAAAATTAAATTTTATATTATATATATAAATGATGATACTGCTGATCCTGAAGGGTGAGTCGGGTTGACCTACGCTTCCAACATCGTTCTCCGATCACTAAGCCCATTGGAGTACCTACACAAATGCCTAACGGGGAACATGAGTCCCCCAGCAGACCCTCCGACGATCAAGTTAGAAGAGAGAGAGGTTAATGGTGTGTAGAGAGAGAGAATAATAATATGGAACTTAACCCTTTTTGTGTGTCTTAGAAGCCTCCTTGTACCATTTGTTTATCATTTCCTTGTCTACTTCGACCTGTAATGTTGGCCAAAAGTCTATACTCTAGCTTGCCTTGTTCATAGTGAGTCTGCCCGTTCCGACGTGAAGGGGTTATTGCATTTAATGCTGCAGAAGCCTCATTAATGACTGGAGGTATGGCACAATAACTCTATAGGATCTTTGTCTGCTTACGTAGCTGGTTTTCCTCTTAGCAAGTGTTTAGATGCCATTGGTTCCTAGTGCAATGTTGGGTTTTCAATGGTGTTGGGCTTTAGTGCTTGAACAGTGAATTGGGCTCTAAGTGGTGGGTCAAAAACTTCTGCGGGCCCACCGATGTCCAATTTCACATTCATTCACCAAAAAAAAACAAAAAAACAACAACAACAACAATAACAGAACTCGTCGTTTTATTAACAAATTTGCACTTTTATACAATTTATTACAAAAATTACATGTACTTCAAAAAAAAAAAAAAAAAAAAACAATTTTATACGCTTAATCCCCCTCGCTCGACGCGAGATCTTCCTCTTCAACCCCCTCATCCAAGGGTGTTTGGGCAATGTCGTCTTCTCCTACCTTCACAAGACTGAAGTCCACGCGTGGGAACAGCTCTTGCGTCTTATACTTGGAGCTCATCTAGCCGCTGTCTCAGTACTAGCTCATCTCGTGCTTGTAGAAGTCTGACCGCTGAAAGCTTTGGATCACTTCTTCTTCGCTCCTACCTTCAACGGCCACTCCCGACGGCCCAGCACCCCCTTCTTCCTTCTTCGCCAAGCTCCTGGCAACCGCGACGTCAATGGCCATCTGGAATTCGGCAGACCTCTTAAATTGCTCCACAACCGCCATGCACAAGTCGGGGTACGCCGTCCTCTCTTCTGCCAGTGCCTTCTCCAACTCTGCAATCCGCCTATCTGTTTCTTCTTTGTCCTTAATCGCCTGGTCACGCAGATCTTCGTTGTTGGCGAGGGTCTCTTCCAACCTTTCCCTGGCAGTGGTGCAGGCTTCTTGGACTACGTCTAGCTTCCTCTGCTCACCTGCCAACTCAAACTCCAACAACACCGCCTTGTGGCTCATCGCTTCCAGCTCTGACTTAGTCACGGTGAGCTCAGCAGTAGCACGCTCCGCCAAGTAGCTCTGCACTACCGCCAGTACTTCCATCTTCTTTGCCCTCTGTGCATACTCCAGCCCCTTCGCGCAAGCACTCCTCGCGGCTTTTCTCCAACTCGCTACCTCAACCCTTAGGCTTTGCAACTGCGCTCTCACCTCTTCCAGCTGGGCCTTTAGTGGCTCTGCCTCCACCTTTGCGTATGCTGCCTTATTCAGTAGGGCAGCCGCCAAGGTCGTCGCCTCCATCTGTGCTGAGCAAAACCCTCTCAGGAGGTCGACCTCTGTGAATCGCGCCATTGATCGCACGGCCGCATCATCTACTATCCCAACGAGACGGTCGGCGGCGACCCTGGCTTCGCCCCCCTTCTTCTGCCGATCGACCGGCCACCGCGCGCACGTGGTACATGGCGGTCTTCAGCGTGGCACTCATCTCTGATTTGCTCACCCCACCTTTCCTTTCACCAGGACTTGGGGACGCTTCTGGCACAGGCCCCATCTTAAGTGATTGCGGTCCCACTCCCTCACCTACCACCATATGCTCTAGCTTTACCGCGCTCATCACCACTTGGGCATTTAGGCCTATGGCTTCTTCCCCCCTCATCCTTGTCTCCCCCATCTCTACTTCTGGGATGTTCTTCGCCCTCCACTCCTTGATCTTCTTCAAGACCGGGCCACTTTCACCCTCCTCTGCAGCCGCCCTCTTTTTCTTCTTCTTTTTTAATACCGCATCTACCTCATGTTTGCTCCTCTCCTTCAGCGGATCCACTAGGGGCAGCAACGATGCAAAATCAGTCAGATCTTTATCTCCTAACGGTTTGGGATGCGGTCGGACTTGCTCCCTCATGACCAACTTAGGCGCAGGGCCTAATCGCGATTCCTTATACTTGTCCGCCTTGGCAAAAGTTTTCCACTCTTCTGCCTCCTGAACCTTTCTCAGAGCCTTCAACTCCTCCAGTGCAGGATCTTCTTCGGTCGGCTGCGGCCCCAGACTCAAGGCGAACAAGGTCGAAGGTCGGATCAGGTCATCCCACTTCACATCTTCCTTCTTCCTCCACCCGTTTCACCCTATTCTCGGCTTTTGCCTCAAACCTTGGCTCCACCGACTTCGTGGGAACATTCTATGTTGTGCGTACACCCCTCCCGCCATTCTCTGATACATAGAACCACCTCGGTCTCCACCTCTTCACCGACGATGGTAAACCCGCCACCAACTCTCTGTCCGCCACCGCCTACAAAGACACCCATGTTTCTTGCTGACCAGAGGCCTTATAGCATGAAAAGAACTCTTCCACTGTCATCGCGGCTCCCCCAGTCGCCCGTGGCCATGCGATCGCGCAGGCTAGTAGTATTTTCCATGCGTTGGGCATCAGCTACCCTGGCGCCATGTAACGCCCTCAAAATATAACATAAAACCCAACAATATAAACATGCATTGATATACAAAAGCCCAACATTCTTCTATTCATCAGAGTACTTGGTTACAAAATGTATTACATGTTAACAACAAAAGCAAATGCCCTACGGGCTTACAGCTTTCCAAGTTAACACTTGGTTACAACAAAAGAGTGCTAACTCATTTACACATTAAGCCCTTGGCTTGAATATACATGTAATACATCAAAAGAAACTGAATAACAAAAGTCTGCCCGCCTCTAGCCTCCCAAGCTATGTCCTTGGAGGTGGCATGCTACCTGTACCTGAAAATGATATTCCCATATAGGGTGAGCCACAACCCAGTAGAAATACACTAAACCAACCATGAACAATGACTAAAAGATTAGCAATTGATAGATGGCCAACACTGATACACTTTCATTTTTCATTTCCTTACAAATTCCCAATTCATAACCATGGCTCAGAACCTGGCCAAACTACTTATATGAGACAGTAACTCATATTAAACATTTTCTCATTCCAATAAAAGATAAGCATACTAGCTATATCAATACTTCTGTAGACATGCATAAGAGCAATATCACACTTCCAAAGACAAGCATATGAGCTGTGTCATCACATTACTAGATAGGCATATGAGCCGTATCTATGGAGTCCATCCCCTATCTTCTCCCAAACAACACTCGGTTTAGAGGTCCATCCCCTATCATCCCCTAAACCGTGGAGTACATCCCCTATCTCCTCCAACACAACACACAATGCATATAAATAATTATTATACACATCAATCAATACATAAATTTAATGTATTCCTTCAACTGTCACACTCAATGACACATTTCAATGATCAGTTTTAGTTTGCCTAATCATCATGCATTGTCTACAACAATCAAGACTATCCTCCACCGATAGCCCAAAGCAGTTATTTCTATACAGAATATAAATGCAACAAATGGATATATAATCAACATTTCAATTCGGTGAGTGATAAGTAGTTCAACTACACCCTTTAACCCCATACACACCCAATCTCAACATTTCCACTTCATTTCCTCATTTCTCACAATTAATTATACCAATTAATTTATCAATGTAATTAGGGCATTTTCCGTGATTAACATTTCAACCCTTAAGGTTCCATTTCTCTATGCCAAACATGCATCTAGGTTCATTATAACAAAACCCCAACTTTTATAAAAATTACACAAAAGCCCCAAACTTTCGCCAAATTACCAAACCAACCCCAACATCTCAAAATACTAAAATTTAAAGACAAAATCCATAGAGAGGAGTAGGATATCCCTACCTCAAAAGATGAGCTCCAACGGAGATGAAGACCAAAATCAAAATACTTCAAATCCCGAAATTTTCAGATTAAAAGGTAGCCCTCGACGATCAACAACTTTTTTGTAAAGGCCAAAGGTGAGCAAACCACTCTTACTAGATCAATACCTAGAGAGAAGGTAGAGTTCTAGAGTGAGAAACTCAACAATGGTGTTTTTGGAAAAGTAGGAGAGAGAAGAGAAAGTGAAAAAGTGATTTAAAATGCCCAGTCACTCTCAGTTATACGACAGGTCCGCTCGAGCGTAGAACACACCGCTCGAGCGTAAAAGACACAGAAAACAAGGTCCGCTCGAGCGCAGTAAGTCCCGCTCGAGCGTTAAGACACAACAATAAAATTCGCCCGCTCGAGCGTGAAATCCAGTCCGCTCGAGCGTAAATCTCCCTCTCCCAGAACTTTTACCAGAAATGTACTGTCCGCTCGAGCGCTAACAATCCCGCTCGAGCGCTACCCGCTCGAGCGCAGAAAACCCGCTCGAGCGCAGAAATCACACCTGCAGAAGTTTTGCAGGGGCACGAGATACTGGAAGTATGCAATCTCCGCTCGAGCGCTCAAAGGCCCGCTCGAGCGGAAAGACCAAAATACCAAAAAAAGAGGAATTTAAACCAAGACTCAATCCACCCACTCGAGACAAGTCCGACACATCCTAAAATTCAAACAAAGGACATTAAAGGATGACAACAAGGTAGACACAACTACTAACTCCACGGAACCGAGTCCGGAATACAACTGTACAGTAAAAGGGAATACCGGGATCGCTATACGCCATCTCCAATCGGTTCAATACATCCACCACTATTTGGGGAAGCGGCAGCCTCAGACACCCCCCACAATGCCTCATTATACAGCATAAATTCCATCAGGCGTGTATCCGATGCCCTCTCCTTAGATGTGGGCAGTTTCAACTCTATCTCCGCTGAAATCTGGTACTTTCTGCGTATCTCCTCCAACTCCTCGGCTATAAACGTCGATTTGTCGGCCGCAGTGTGCCAGTGGTCAGGTTCCACTTGGCTAATTGGCCTTGCAGCCATGATCATGGTAGACGGACGAGCTCGCGTCGCTTGCTCCGCCCCTCTTTCCTCTCGCATCTCTGTCCTATATTGCTCCGCCAGCTCCACCTCATCGTCTTCACCCAATGCCTCTAGCCTCATGGCTGGCACTTCGTCTCATGCCATCTCTTCTACATTTCTGTGTATTGCTTCGAACACCAGTGCAAGGAAGTTCGCAAAGTGTTGGAGAGACGTGTCACATGAAACAAACGAGTTCAACTTTGGGATATGTTGGTTTTCCGCAAAGAGGTATGTAAAACGAATAACTCCAAATGCCCACGGTTTGCCTATATTCCAAGGGTCGAGATTAAATTTTGCCAGTTTGAAAATTTCGAAAGTTTCCACCCCCGCCTTTTTCACGTCCTATCCTAGTCCTAACCCTTTGCTTCCTGCTAACGCATCACATCCTTCATCACTGGATCATGCCGCGTGTACAACCACGATGCATTAACTTTTTCCCCTTCCCTGTCTATTCCACTTCACATCATCACGTGCCCCATCGCTCCTTGAGCCCCATGCGCCGCCACCACTCCTCGCTTGGTCCCCCTTTTGCGGTCGGCTCTCCTCTCAGTCGGTTTTCTCGCTCGGTCCCACTTTTGTGGTCGGCTCTCCTCTCGGTCGGACTTCTCGCTCGGACCCCCTTTTTTGCAGTCGGCTCTCCTCTTGGCCGGCTTTCTCGCTCGGTTCCCCCCTTTCTTGGCGGTCAGTCCTCCTTTCACTCGGCCCCACATACTCCCTGTCTTCCTTCTTATTCTATTCGTTGGACTGAAGCTGCACTTGGGAATGGGGGACTACTGACATCGGTGGACCCGCAGAAGCTTTTGACCCACCACTTAGAGCCCAATTCACGGTTCAAGCACTAAAGCCCAACACCATTGAAAACCCAACGTTGCACCAGGAACCAATGGCATCTAAGCACTTGTCAAGAGGAGAACCAGCCACGTAAGCAGACAAAGATCCTGCAGATTTATTGCACCACACCTCCAGTCATTAATGAGGCTCCTGTAGCATTAAATGCGATAACTCCTTCACGTCGGAACGGGCAAACTCACTATGAACAAGGCAAGCTAGAGCATAGACTTTCGGCTAACATGACAGGTCGAAGTGGACAAGGAAATGATGAACAAAGGGTATAAGGAGGCTTCTAAGACACACAAAAAAGGTTAAGTTCCATATTATTATTCTCTCTCTCTACCCACCATTAACCTCTCTCTCTTCTAACTTGATCATCGGAGGGTCCGCTGGGAGACTCTCGTTTCCCGTTGGGCATTTGTGCAGGTACTCCAGTGGGCTTAGTGATTAGAGAACGGTGTTGGAAACGTGGGTCAGCCCGACTCGCTCTTCAAGATCAGCAATATCATCAATAAATAAATTTAATAAATTTAAATAGGCAGAGTAAGTCAGAATGGAGTTAGAAAAATAAAACTTATTCCTGCCCTGTTATTTGTCAAGGCTAGCTAATAATCAAAATGTAGGAAACTACCGAGAATTTCTATTCATCAATGCATTTATATCAGACAACGAAGGTGCACGTTGTGCCTGTGTAGCTTTATGGAGACGTGTCCTAAGTTCATTTTGATAATTTAAATTATTCATATTATAAAATTTGTTGAGTATATTATTTATAAAAAAAATTAAATTAATCAGACATATATAACCATATCATCAAGACCTAATTGTTTTAAATTAATTATCAAAATTATGTTAACCGTTAATTTTTTTAAAAAACAAATGTGTTCTTGTTTTAAGGTTATAAATATTGAATTAATCTAAATTATTTTATAAATAATTTACTCAATAAATCTTACAATATAAACGATTCAAAACAACGATACCAGCTCGAGACAAGGTTCCATGAACCTCATAGCACATTGTTGTGCCTTATACTAGCACACACCCTCCTTCCATTTATATCACATGTTTATGATAGGTAATGTTACAATACATATCAGTCAAAAATATACATTGTTATGATATTTTATGATATTTTGTAGTATTAATATTATGGAGTGTCATAACTGCTGCTTTGTTAGAATAAAAATTGGGACCCCTTTTCCCCCACCCCTTTTGACTCCCTTTCTTTTTTTATTGGTCACTTTTTCTTTTTCTTTTTCTTTTTTTTCTCCTCCTCCAATCACCACCCGCCACGTGTGTGTGGGGTGGTGGGGGTTGAAGTTTGAGGGGGTCTAAATCACTGCTGTTTTTGTTATAACTTAATTGATCATAATCAAACACTTTTGAAGAATGACCAAAGCTTCTTTGATCACAGTCAAAATTATAATTACAATAGATCATAATCGTAATCAATAGTTATAACTAAACATCACTCTAGACGTAACTAAAGACTTATGTCGTCATAATCAAAATAATAAATTAAGTCATAACTAGTATAACAAAAAGTCACAGTCATGTCACAACCAATACACAATAAATTAAAAAGTCAGAGTCATGTCACAACCAATACACAATAAATTATGGGTCATGCTAACAAATGCTCCTGGAACACTTGATAAGGAATAGTTAATAATGAGTTTAATTTCATTAAATACATCTTACAATTCGTTAAATCTTAATTAATAATTAATTTTATTCGTAAAAAATGTAAACTATTAATTATGAAATATGGTATATAAATTCAAAAGTTACGAAAATAATCAAACAGTAAATACATCTGATTAAATGCAAAGTTAAAAATAGAAAGTTATTGAAATCAAGGTTAATTAATACAATTATAAATAGAAAAATGATGAGACTCTAAATGTTTTACCAAATATTCTACCAAATGTCTCACATAGGATCTAAATCTAGCAGAAAAAATAAACACTTTTTCTCTCTAGTTAAGAGCTTCTCACTCTACACTTTTCTTCTCCTAAGGTTTCTTGTGGGCTACAGCAGTCGGGGTGGGGGAGGGGATTACGACAGCCTTTGGCCTCCTCTCCCCTCCTCCTATCCCCCTTTTCTCTTTTTTTCCTTGTTTTGCTACTATGAACTTGGAAGCTTTAGCTTTTCCATCCTCTCCCTCCTTGGTGTCGGTTTATGTTTTTGCTTTGTTTTTTCTTTAATTTCCTTTGTTTTGCTCTGTTTGTTTGGTTGGTTATATGGAGTCCATTAATATGTGAATGTTAAGCTTACCCACTCTGTGGTTGGGATCTATGATTTATTTTAGACATGCTCTATTGCCGACTCTATGATTGATTCTGCTTCGCAATATGAGCACAAGCAAGAGTACGAGCACGAGATATGCGTCTAAATGTTTTCTTAGTTTCTCTCATTTATGCTTCTTGCAAAATTTTTACTTTGTTTTGATGTAAATTCTAGTTTGGATGGACTTTTGTAAGTGTCGTTTGGCCTTCTGTAATGATACTTTTTACTGTTCAAAAAAAAAAAAATGTCTCACGTGGGTGTGAAAGCCATACTATGTGAGTCACACACCAATGTGAGACATTTAATTATATATTTATCTCTAATTATAAGAGTATTATTGACAGGACTAGAAAAGAAGATCAAATTAAAATACTTTTTAATACATATTTTAATAATTTTTTTAGCACTAAGGACAATAATTATATTATCTTTATCAATTTTGTAAAGGATTTAAAGAGGCACGGTCACAAGTTCTATTTTGATAAATCAAATCGTTTCTTTATTAAGAATCATTGCTTTTGTCGTTTGTAAATAAAATTAAATCAATCTAATAATTATAATATTTTTATTTTAAAAAAAATAACGATAAAAGTTAAAATATTAAGGATAAATTATGAATATACTTCTTGAGATTTGATTAAAATACGAATTGCTCTTGTAGTTTTGAAAATTACATTTCACCCCCTGAAATTTCTAATTTCATAACAAATCAGCCATTTTATTAATAAATTATCAAGTCAATTAACAATTTTTAATGATATTAAAAATATGGTTCAATTAATAATTTAAGTAATTTTATTATTATATAGGGGAGCAATTATGAATTTCACTTTTTTAGTTAATTCTTTTAATTTTTCAAACTACAAAGGACAATCTGTACTTTAAGTAAATCTCAGAGGTATATTTGTAATTTATCCAAATATTAAATAATCGTTCTGTCCTAAAATATTAGTCTCTTATTCTATTTTTCATTATTTCAAAATATTAATCATTTTTTCAAAAATCAAGAATTAAAATAATATGAATTTTCTATTTTGTTATTCTTTTAAATTCATTAACAACATAAAAAGTATAATTATGACAATTGATTTTTTTTTTAAAAATGTACTATTAAAAGATAATTTAAAAAAATTAATATCTTTAAAATCTAATAATTACACTATCCAAAAAAATTAAGGGCTTGTTTGGTTTGTTTTTGGGAGAATTGTTTTTTAAAAAAATTTAAGAGAGCTGTTTTAGAAATTTTTTTAGTTTGTTTGGTTGTATATTTTGAGAGACAAATTTTTTTTGGGAGTTTGGGATGATTTGATATTTTGGGAGAATTGAGTAAATGTGTGTGAGAGAAAAAATGATTGAGAATGAGAAAGGAGAGAGAAAAAGTGATTAATTGATGTGTAAGAGAGAGAAAGTGATTTTGAAAATTTTTTGAGAAAAATCTCAAACCAAACAAATTTTTGAATTTTTTTTTCTAAAACTCATTTCCCAAACTCAAACCAAACATACTCTAAAAAAAAATATTATTTTAAGATGAAAAGAGTATTATAAGAATTAAAAGGACATAAAAAAAAAAAAAAAAATCGCACACTTTGATGGAATTACAGTTGAATTGGCCCAAGCATTTTGGGGTGATGTGATTAGGTGTGAATTCCAAGAAGAAGAGAATTATACTTAAAAACGGTTCCAATCTCGTCCCGTCTCTCGTTGGCAGTAGTAGTAGAGTTCCCTTGCGTTCACTGCCGACTTTGGACACCACCAGCAGAAGAAGAAGCGGCCGGTTAGGAGTAATGATCCTCCCCTCATGCTTTTTACTTTTTTTTCTTTTTGTAACGGTTAAAATTTATTTTAAGAGAATTTAATAAATTTTTTATAAAGTGGTTTGAATTTTTATTTTTATTTTTTTTTAAGATGAATCTTAACTGTTATAAGGAGAGAAACTAATATAGCCACCAAGAAAATGATCTTTGCTCGCCTCTTTGGCGGCGAAAACTGGTTGAAAAAGAAATCTAAATTTTAAAAAAATATATATCAAACAATTAATTTCTGGTTAGGTAATTTACAAATATACTTTTTAATATTTATTTAATATATAAATTGTTTTTTTATTTTAAAAATTACATTCCACCTTTTGATATTTGTAACTTCATAACAATTAGTTCACTCTGATTAGTAAATTATCAAGTCAATTAACAATTTTTAATAATATCATAAATTTATTTCAATTAATAATTCAGATAATTTTATTATTATATAAGAGAGCGATCGAGCATCTTATTTTTTTAATTAATTCTGTTAAATAAAAAAATCTAACAAGGTTAAATTTTAATTTTTTCAAATTACAAGGAGCAATCTCTATTTTAAACAAATCTCAAAAGGTGTATTTATAATTTAATCATTTTTGTTATTATGCTTGCTTATATATATATATATATATATTTTAAAAAAAAACTCTTTAAGAAACACAAAAAACTTATTCATATAGTGAATTATTTAAAATTAATTGATGATTATTTTTTAAATGTATGTATTGTATAGTTTTTGGGAAAAAAATATTTGAAATTTGAAATTAATTAAATTGTACATTTAGTAAACTATGTTACAAAATATATATATACATATATGTATATATATGTTTGAATGAGTTTAGTTAATAGAAGTTGATTAAAACAAACTTGATTATTAATTTTACAGCTAAACATACGAACATTAAAATTTTTAAATATAGGCATATTTTGGGAATGTGGTAAAAATCAGCTTTTTTGCTTTTAACTAAGATTTTTTAGAGTGATTTGGGAAGTTGGTAAAAAGCTGTTTTTTTTTTTAAATTAATATTTATTTATGGTGTCACATCACACTAAAATGACTAAAATAGCCTCACCCAACTTAAAAAATTACATTTTACCTAAACCAACAAATATCAAATATTGAGGATATTTTCGTAATTTTCCAACCTGGCGTTTTGCCCAAACGCCACTTTCCAAATGAGCCAAAAAAATCAACTTGGCGTTTTTGCCCAAACGCCAAACGTGGCGTTTTTCCCGATTCCCAAAAGAGCCCATAATTTGAATTACCACCAACTAATTCGATTTTGCCAAAAAATAATTGAAAAATTGTTTCATATTAAAACTCTACTTTGGGATGTTTATTTATATGGTAATGTTATGATATATATCCTTCAAAAGGTGTGTATGATATGCATATTTGTTACTCATTTTGTGGTGTGTTATGTATTCTTATAGTAAATATTATGTATTTATTTTGATATTTTTTGTAATAATGTTACACATTGTTTGATTAAAAATTGATTGGATAAAAAAAATGTAATATTATCACAAAATACGTATCTCATTTTTGAATAACAAATTATTGTAATTTTACTCAAAAAATATATATATTTCATTCGTCTCAAAATATTAGTCCTTTATTTCATTTTTCATTGTCCAAAAATATTAATATATTTAAAAAAATTAAGGACTAAAATATCATAAATTTCTTATTTTGTCATTCTTTTAAATTCATTAACATTATTTTTGAAGTGTAATAATTATACTACTAAAGGGTAATTTTGAAGAGTTAATATTTTTGAAATGTAATGATTATACTATAAAAATAATTAGACTTTTCAAAAGGGACTAATATTTTAAGACGAAGAGAGTAATATTTATCACAAAAATATATAGCCCTCTTGACATGTTAGGTTAGGGGCTAAAAGATTAAAACAGTCAAAAAAAGATAAAATAGATTAAATAATCAGTAAGAGAAAATGTCACATCTAAACTATAATCGTTTTATTTTTTCCTTTTACAAAAGTAAAAAAAAAAATAAAAAAAAAATCTAACCCGAACGATTAGCTTAGGCTAAAAAAAACTAAAAAACCAACCCCACTTCCCAAACCAAACCATAACATTTGCAATTATGCTACGTAACTCGAATCCTTTCTTCCCCCGAATCCCCCGAACTCAAAACGACGTCGTTTCATCGTTTTGAATTTTTTTTTTTTTTTTTTTCAATCAGAAAAGAAGAAGAAGAAGAAAGAAAGAAGAAGAAGAGAAGAAGAAGAAAGAGGCAGAGGCGGAGGTGACGGCGGGCAGAGGCGGAGGCGAGGCTGCGACGATCGACGACAAGCTGCGACGATCGGCCGGGCGATCTGAGATCGATCGGCGAAGGCTGCAATCGATCGGCGGAAGCGAAGGGGCCCTCTCTCTCTCTCCATTCTCTCTTCCCCTCAATTTCCTCTTCTCCTCTCTTCTTCTCTCTTCTCTCCCTCTTTCTCTTTCTCTTTCTCTCTCTCTGTTTCAGACTTTCAGACTGCATAAGGAGAAAAAAAAAAAAAAAAAAAAGAACTCGTTTTGGGCAAACGAGGGATTCGGGGGGAAAATCATTTTCCTAACACTTGTTTGGCAAATTTTTTTTTTTAAATCCAAACAAAACAAAATAACTAAAATAGTCAATAATATAAAATGTCAAATCAAATTTATAATCATTTTATTTTTTTCTCTTATAAATATTTTATCTAACTATAAAAAAAGAAAAATGACTGGTAGCTCGAAATTCGTAGCTCGATTTTGGGTCGAATGGCCAAACGACGTCGTTTTGCCATTCTTTTTTTTTTTTTTCTTTTTCTTTCTTCATTTTCTTTCTTCCTTTTCTTCTTCTTCTTCTTCTTCGTTGAAACCAGAAGAAGAACAAAGGGGAAGAGGAGAGAGGGAGCCTCCGCCCGCTGTCTTCGTCGCGAGGAGCTTGTCGCCTCCGCCTGCCGTCCTCGTCGCAGCGCGCAGCTCGTTCGTCGCCTCCGCCCGCCGTCGCAGCTCGTCAGCTCCGCCCGATCGTGCCTCCGCTCCCCTCCTCCGCCTCCAGCCCTAATAATTGGGCCCCCTCCAGTCTTTCTCCTCCTTCCTCCTCCTCCTCCTTCTTCCCCCTAATTTCGAGCCAAATTCGAGCCCCTATATTCGAGCTACCAATCGGGATTGATAAAAAAAATCTAATCATCTTTTTAAATACAAATATTTTAATTTATTAAAATAATTAAAAATTAAAATAATCAACGTCACAAACGAGGCCATGATGTGAAAGGGAGGTGTGTAGTGTAGCATAGAATTTCCCTTATATAAAATGAGGGTGACCGGCTTGGTTTGGGTCTTGGTTTCGGGAAAAAGCAGAGCCGGCGCTGCTTACGTACAGCTTGGAACCAAACAAAGCTATGGAGAAGATTGGGAAGAGATTTCAAGGCAAGGTCGCGATTGTCACGGCCTCCACTCAGGGCATAGGCTTCAGCATCGCCGAGCGTCTCGGCTTGGAAGGTGCCTCTGTTGTCATCTCATCTCGCAGACAGGTTCGTTTTGCTCGTCTCTCTCAATCTTTTTCGTCTTCTTTTTTAGGATATTGAACCTTAATTTTTTTGGGTTTATTTTATTGATTTTTTTCTCAATTTTTTTCTGGGTCTGTGTCCTTCAATTTTGATCTCTCATTTCTCGATTATTTTACTTAAAATTTCAATTACATCACATTTTGTGTTTTGGGTTTGATTGTTTTGTAGAAAAATGTAGATGAGGCAGTGGAGAAGCTTAAAGCAAGAGGAATTGAAGTGTTTGGAGTGGTTTGTCATGTGTCTGTTGCTCAACAAAGGAAGAATCTTGTAGAAAAGGACTGTTCAGGTGAGCAAACCAAACTCTTCTGAGCCTAAGGGGAAAATTGAAACCTGGGCTTTGATTTTGCTTGAGAATGCAAAATGATCTAGTAGTGCTTTTGTATGTTTTTGTTTATATATATATATATGAAGAGCCTTTAATTTGGTCTTTCTGTCCATGATGTTAATATCAATTGTTGCTGTTATTGTTCAATTGTTGGATCCTTTGATCTAGTGGAATGGCAAAATAGGATTTTATGTAGCGAAGCCAATAACTTGGGACAAGGCTTTTCTTAATTTGACTTCGATCCCTTGTTATTGTAAGGGTATCTCCAATCCTTACTTTTTACCCATATCAAATTTAAATTTGAGTAATAATGCTCAAAATCTTTCTCCACTCCCTTAGGCTATGTTTGATTCATGGATTTGGGTAGGAATCTGGAAAGGGAATGGGAAAAAATGTGTGAAATGTAGCCATATTTCATTCACATTTTACCTATCTTTTCCCTTTCCTTTTCCAAAATCTTACCCAAATCCATAAACCAAATACAGCCTTACTCAAACTCATATGAAAATGAGTTTTACTCAAATTTGTGGTGAGACTTTTTAAGGTAATTTGTAGTGATATAGCAGATTCTAAATTTACAATTGTGCAACTTACCAAACTTTTACTAAAATTTGAGTTTGGCCATTGGAATACTCTATATGAAATGAAAGTCTTACTTGAAATTTTTCTCAAATCTGAGTAGAAATTTTGTCTATCCTCGTGTGTTAAATTATGGGGGAAAGCTCCTCGATATTATGCTTCTACTAAATCTCTTTTTAATGTTCAGCTTTGAAGCTTCATCACATAAAACTGATCAGTGTCCATTTGGTTTTCGCTATATAATATCAGTTCTTCACCAGTTGGTTTTGTCATGTGTATGCTTGAATTGTTATATGTAAATGATCTATAGGACCTTCAATTCTGTTTTCCAATTGATTTTTTTTATACATATAATGTTAATTATTTATCAGTTGGTTTTGTAACTTTGTTGAGGCTTAAATTTTTGTACATAAATGATCCGAATGACTTTTAATTCTGACATTTTCAATTTTTTGTTTTGTTAAATGGCTGATGATGTACTAGATTGAGATATGTTGTGGACGATTGAAACTTGAATAGTTTGAGTGCTGGAGAATCAAATAGCTTGTGTTTTCTTCTCTTTTAGGTCTATACTGTGGCTTTAGTGGTTTTATTCTGTTTGTAACTTACTGGTTTGGGTTGCAGAGATATGGAAAAATAGACGTGATTGTGTCAAACGCTGCTGCCAATCCATCCGTTGATACTATTCTGGAAACTAAAGAATCTGTCCTTGACAAGCTATGGGAAATTAATGTTAAAGCCGGTATACTTCTTCTACAGGTAAGTTCGTAAGAGTGGTGTGTGCCATATCCGGGACTTGTGTGATACATGGTATAATAGTTCTCAGTTGCTTTAGGAGACTTTTGCTTCTAGAAAGTCCATTTTCAAGAAGTGCTTCATAAGAAGACCTCCCTAAAAAGGCCTTTTGAAGATGATAAATGTTTGGTGAATGATTCTTACGAATTGCTTCCAAAGTATGATTAATTTTTATATTCTTTTCCTTTTTAAATTACAAACGTACAATTATGAACAAACTAATTTTCTTTTTTATATGTAAATAAATTTGAAAGAAATCAGATAAATACACAAAGAAGAAAGCTTAATATTTTTGCAGTTCACAATTTTTTTTCAAAATATTTATGATCTACTGCATTTTCATAGCACTCTAATTGCATTTAGGATTGCATGGAAAAAGTGGGTAAGATGGGAAATATGCTATTAAATAAGGGTCAAACTTAAAGAGTCAGTGTGGATTGACTTCGGGAGAAGTCATCCCGGAAGCCACTTACAGGAAGTCAGTTTGTTTACTTTCACCAAACACAACAATCTCACGTCAAAGGACTTCTCGGCTGAAAAGCACATCCAGGAAGCCACGCGAAACACCCACTTAGATTTTATATGGACTCATTGCCTTGTTCTTTGTCCCTGAATATATGTTGTGGGTGGGCTACATGGTGTACATGGTTGGGACAGATTGTTTTATTTTTCAACTCTCTATTTATTGACATTCTTTCTCTGAGTTTGACACTGGTTGGTTTTCTTACAGGATGCAGCTCCTCACTTGCAGAAGGGTTCATCAGTTATTTTTATTTCCTCTATCGGTGGCTACCAACCACAGTCTTCCATGGCTATGTATGGGGTGACCAAAACTGCTCTTCTTGGGCTTACCAAGGTTTACTTAACTGGTTCCGACATTCTTGTCACATAAATTTAGACTTTTTCTTTCTTTTGTCGTCTTACTCTTACCTTAATCTTCTTCAGGCCCTTGCAGCTGAGATGGCCCCTGATACGCGTGTAAACTGCATTGCTCCTGGTTTTGTACCCACACACTTTGCTGAGTTCATCACACAAAATAGTGCTGTTGTAAGTAATATTTTAGCCTCAAAAATATCTTCTAGCTTTCTCATTCTTGAAAGATCTTGATCACCAGCCTTTGTCATGCTCTGAATTTATTTTATTTTATTTTTTTAGAGGAAGGCGATTGAAGAGAAGACTTTACTAAACAGGCTTGGAACCACAGAAGATATGGCTGCTGCTGCTGCGTTTCTGGCTTCTGATGACGCTGCTTACATCACTGGAGAAACTCTTGTTGTTGCTGGGGGAATCCCTTCTAGACTTTAGTCTCTTTTCTTCTCTTCTTTTAAGTATTTTCGCTTCCGTTATTTGCACTTTGTCATGCCTAGAATTCATCATCAATAAATTCACAAATATAGCCTTTTGAGACAGAAAATTGGATAACATTGTGCTTCATAGGCAAAGCTCTATTTGAAGCATGGATAACAATCTTCTTGTCATTTCTAATTTGGCTAAAGCTAAGAAGTCAGCTTATTTTTTTGATTTATTTTTATTTTTTCTGAATCTTTTCTTCTTTTTTTATTTATTATTTTGAGTCAGATACTAAAGACAAAAATAAATTGACTAACTTTATATTTTCTGAACTTTTTCAAAAAATATGTATATATTTTTATTATAAATTTTTAGTACATTTAGTTAGGATAAATCCAAGGAAACAAGTTGACTACGAAAACTAAACTAGGATGGTCTTGGAGGGTAGACTACCACTTAGTTCATGACCACGTTGTGGGTGTAGTGCAGAGAGGTTGTCCAAAAGTCAGCTCCACCAAGAAAGACAAAGATGGAAGAGAAAGGCTCGATAAAGTATTATGTAGGAGCCTTGCCCATCTCTAGAGCTAGGGATGTAATTGATTTGGTACGGTTGGTATTTAAATGAAATATTTTACTGAATTAGTAATGTTGGTTTTGTTATTTTGCGCAGATTGATACAAACTAATTCTCTATCAAACTATATTAATCGAAACGGTTCGGTTCGGTTCGGTGCAGTTTAATTGGTTTATGACATTTCAAATTTAAGAAACTTTTTAAAGCTATAATATAGTCACTAATATATGTAAAAATATTGAATTATTTGTCTACCATTTTAAACATATCTAATACATCTATTTAGTAAATAATTTCTAATTTTCAAGCCTAAAGATGTGGCAATCAATTAGGATATCTAAAGTAACACACTCTCTCATATCTTTTCAATCAACAACTAATTATATCACTTACACATCATTGGGTTTAGAAAATAAGTCTAAAAAGTGAGCTTATATATATCATTTTTCTATATATAATAACAGTTTACTAACTTAGGTTACAGGGTGATAAAGTTAATTAATTGACTTTAATAATTTATAATACTTATTAATATTATTAGATTATTAGATTATATATATTATAAATATAATATATGTTGAAACAATTTATTTCAGTTTAATTCGATGCACAATGTAATGTTTGAACTGATATCGAATAAAAAATAAAAAAAAAATAAGACTAAAAAATTGCATAGACCAATTCTTATTAAAAAAAAAAAAATAGACTAAATATAACCAATTTGATTCAATTTAATTGATTTTTTTTTCAATTTTTCTAAGAATAATATCAAAATCTCCCTCGAAAAGAAAACGTTGGATGGAGGCATTAAGTGACAAGGCACAGAGAAAGATCTATGCAAGACCTCTTTTTTCTTTTTTGTGCTTTCTTTCTCTTACTTCCGGCCCTTATTTATTTATTTATTTTTTTCATATATCTATCTATATTACATAAACAAAATAAGATTTTTAATGAGAAGTCTTATGAAAATTTCAATATTTCATATTAATTTTCTTAATTTTTTTAATTTTAAATAATTAAGAAAATTTCATTGACTAACTTTCATTTAACTTTTATTTTATAATTTCATATCGGGAAAAAGAAGAAAAAGTAAATTGTTTCACTTACATAAAGTGAATCTTATACTCTCATTTAATATTGTAATAATGTGCATGTTTCAATTCAAGACAGTTTAAATTTTAATAAAATAAAACAAAATTTAAAAGTTTTAACTAATTAGTTTTTATGTAAGCTGGTTGGTCTTTTGACCTAACTGATTAAACTGAATTGATTTCAATTTGAATGATTCACTGGTTTAACCATGATTTTAGCAGTTTTATCGAAATATATTGGTTATCTCATACTAATTTTCTTGATTTTCTTAATTTTGAACAATTAAAAAAATCCTTATTAGCTAATTTTTATTTAACTTTTATTTTACAATCTCACATCGAGAAAATAAGAAAAAAGTGAATTGTTTCACTTATATAAAGTGAATCTTATGCTCCCATTTAATATTACAGTATTGTGCATGCTTCAATTCAAGACAGTTTAAATTTTCATAAAATAAAATTTAAAAGTTTTAATTAATTAATTTTTGTGTAAGCTGGTTGGTCTTTTGACTTAACTGATTAAGCTGAACCGTTTTCAGTTTAAATAATTCGTTGGTTTAATCATGGTTTTAGCAGTTTTATCAAAATATATTAGTTAGATTTGTTTTATTCGAACTAAACTAAAGATTGATTTAATTAAAGATTGAATGGTTGAGATTGCTTGATTAGAAAAAAATTTCATGTCCAACAATTGTTAATTTTTATTTTACAATCCCACATCGGGAAAAGAAAGAAAAAGTGAGTCGTTTCACTTATATAAAGTGAATCTTACACTCTCATTTACTATTGTAGTATTATGTATGTTTTAATTCAAGACGGTTTAAATTTTAAAATAAAATTTAAAACTTTTAATTAATTAATTTTTGTGTAAATTGATTGGTCTTTTGACTTAGCCAATTAGGTTGAATCGTCTTCGGTTTGACTGATTCACTAGTTTAACCGCGATTTTAGCGGTTTTATCAAAATATATTAGTTACATTTGTTTGATTCGAAATAAACTAAAAATTGACTTGATTAAAATTGAACGACTGAGATTGTTTGATTAGAAATGAACTTCATGTCCAAACAATTGTTAACTTTTATTTTATAATCCCACATTGGAAAAAGAAAGAAAAAAAATGAGTTGTTTCATTATATAAATCTTGTGCTCCTATTTAATATTATAATATTGTACATATTTCAGTTCAAGATAGTTTAAATTATTAATTTTTGTATAAGTAGATTGATCTTTTGACCTAGTGGATAGTCTGAACCGTTTTTGGTTTGACTGATTCACTAGTTTAATCACGATTTTAGCGGTTTTATTAAAATGTATTGGTTATATTTGTTTGATTCGAAATAAACTAAAAATTGACCAAATTAAAGATTATACGGCTGAGATTGCTTGATTTGAAATAAGATTTGAAATAAACTTCCCGCCCAAACAATTGTTAACTTTTTTTTACACAATCCTACATCGGTGTACGGGGGTGAAATATCCTTTGTTCTCCGTACTCCTTGAACTCAAGCTTTACGTAACGTCGCCTGGCCTGAAAATAGAAAGACGGTGAGCTGCCCGGCGATGTGTTGCCAGATAGACCCTCCGACGGTCAAGTCAGCACACTTGAAGAAGAAGAGAGTACTCTTAGAGAGAGAATTTAGAATTGCTTGGATTGCTTACCTCCAACGTCCTTCCTTCCTCATTTTCTAGGCTAGCCATGCAGTCTCAGGGATTGTGGACGCATTACCTCTGCTATCCTTCCTTGGACAGGTGGTAGTGCTCCCCTCTACCTTCCTTACGCGTGTAAAGGCCAAAACCTCCAAATAGCGTACGTGAAACTGCCAAACGGTATTGACGCGTGCCAGGAGTGGATTTCCCCTCCATCATACCATTGGTCCAGGTGGCACACTCAACCGGGATATCACGACCGACCTATCTCTTGGAAAGAAACACCACCATGACCGGGACGACCGAACTATAAGAAGCTAGTCCATCCGAACTGACTGGCCGTGAGGCGTGCCGACCTTCGTCTGGCTCGGTCCAGACGCACCATTGTGGATCCAACCGAACATCTAGTCGAATCACAGCTCAGTTGGGCGCATGCGCGTCTTCACACCCTGGTCAGCGACATAGCTCGGCCAAACGTTATAGCTCGAGGGGCCAGCGCAAATCTCCCTCTCAATTGCCCCTTAATCCCATCCGAGCTGAACGTGATTTGGGATTTTCATTCTGACCGGGCTATTCGAATTGGCCGGTCATCGGGGATTGTGCTGGTAGTCTTGTCATCGATCGTACAGCCGTACTGACAGAGCCATCTTTTCGATGCCACGTGGCCTCACATCATTGGACCCGTGCAGCCCCACAGCTATCTCCCTCACGTGCAAAATTCAAACGGTTGCCGCCCTTTGGGTTCCCCACTCTTTTTATACACATACGAGGGGCCACATGAACCCTACTGTTCATCTTCCCTCCTGAGTTAAACCCTAGCCTTCAAGTCGCCATCGCCATTCTTCAAATTATTTTCAACCATCTCCGATCTTTCAAAAACAGCAGACGAGCCCGAGGTCAACTGGTCTTACACAGGCGTCCATTGCCCGTAAGTTTTTTTGCCCCTCCTTGCATTTTTCTATCGTCGTCCTTCGTGTTCTTCATTTTTGTTTTTCAAGTTTTTATCTGGACCGTTGGTATTCTACCAGTCCCCCCCTCTTTGGGGTTAAACTGGCACACGCTAGGGAAAATTGAAATTGATGAGGCAAATGGGGCTTTCGTGCCCCCCATTTCCCTTAGCTGCAATGCACAGATTTCATATTTAGGATGAACGACATGAACCGTGGGTAAGACCGAGCTAAACCCATCATTTAGATCCATAGATAAGATTTCAGCGAAGCAAAAACTGGTTTGTGGTCTCCCGTTGGGGCCGCGACCGTGCTGAAAATAGGGAGCCAGAACCGAACTAGGAAGGCCAATACGACCAAATAGATGCACCGAGATAGGAGAATAGAACCGGTCAAACGCTCCAGGAATTCTAACCGAGCTAGGAACTCCTTCATAAGAGCCGTGCAATTTATGCCGAGCTAATACATGGATTTATTTCTTAATAATGCAGAATAAACTAAGACTGACCACGCCCATCAGCATTACGATCGGTGAGGCTCAAAGTCCGAGCAAACAATCACCAAATTAACACCGAGATACGACCAAATTTTCAAACCAAATAAGACCGGGATAAATGGGGAAGTACCGGTTCATGGTCGATACTCTTGGGGCGCTGGCCGAGTTTCGTAGAGAATACCATATTCCAGATGATGTCCACCTGGAGCTGGCCAAGAAAGGAGACACTCCCTGGGGCGAGCTAGACAAATGCCCCTTCACGGTGGTGTCCATTGTAGAAGGTGGCCTGCTCTTCCCAGTCCAACCCTTGATCTGCAACTTTTTTAGGCAAACCAGGCTATGCCCGACCCAAGTCTCCAATAACACACAAAATAATAAACGGCGTGGCCATGCTGAATAGGGTACTCGGCCTTAATCTCGGCCTTGCCGAGATATTTCATCAGTATAGTCTTAGCAAAAATAAAGATGGGTTTTGCTGGTATCTGAAGGTCAAAAAAGGCCGAGCAAAACTCATCGAAGGTAATCCGGACAAAGAAACCAATAATGACGACTTCCCATGGGTGTCCGGTCACTACGAAGACACCGAGGCGCCCATACCGGGCTGGTACATTAGGAAAGATTTTGGGAGTGCCAGTGAGCATCTCGGCGAATCATATTATTTTCTTTTTGAATTGGTCTTTTTCATGTCGATATAACACTTGAATTCTTATTGCAGATTATAAACTCTTGGCCGACGATTACTCTCGGGAAAACCAAGAGGCCATTAAGGTTGCATTGCGACATCCAGCCAAGGAAAGGGAATCTCACAAGCTGCTCGGCTTTGAACCGAGCTACCGTTACACAGCCCCACGTAGGAGCAGGGTAACCGACTTCCTACGAGCACCCTCTCCAGAACAATATCCCAACCTTTCCCCGATCAGACAAGTTCTATTGACGACCGAGCAAGAGATGGCCAAAATCTGGGCTATCAAGTCGA
This sequence comes from Camellia granthamiana, assembly GCA_036172215.1. Lineage (NCBI taxonomy): Eukaryota > Viridiplantae > Streptophyta > Magnoliopsida > Ericales > Theaceae > Camellia > Camellia granthamiana. The sequence continues at coordinate 34,448,268 of CM069909.1, read as the reverse complement.
TGATCACCGATGAGCAGAGCGACTCCTAGCCACCGGAGGCAGCTAGGGGAACTTCTTCCAATCCGGCCATGCAGGCGAAGGAAGCCGTGCTGGCTCTCACCAGTGAACAAGGTGCAACTCGGTCGAAGACAAGATCGAGGAAGGATTCAGCCGAATAACACTTGGCCGGTGAAGACTCCACCTAGCATGCCTCCATCGATTTGAGGGGCCAGACTGAGCAACCGAGCGCTGAGCCATCCGCTTGATCCAGTGCCCACCCAGTCTGGTCGCTCGAAGTGACGTATAAAGGCCGGGCAGTCTCTTCAGCAGACTCCGTTTACGCCGACAAGGATTACTCTCTCGGCTTTAACATGACGAAAGGATTGCTCCTCCCCGCCGACATGAAGAAGCACGAAGAGCTGTCCGACTTGAAGGTTCTTCGCTCGGCAGCAAAATCAATAGTGTTGGTAAGTTGGCACTCTCCATTGTCGTCAAGTTGTCGTTCGGTTTTCCCATTCTGACAATTTTCATTTGTTTGTAGGCCGCACAGAAGAACTCCCTCGCCCACGAGCGAATGATAGCCGTGCGGAAAAGTCTGTGAGAGGCCATAGCTGGCAACAAGGCCAAGACGGCTAAGCTGTCTAAACTGAAGGCCGCGTAGGAAGAAGCAGTAGCAGAGCGCGACAGACTCACTGACCGGTTTGCTTGGGCAAACGAAGAGAAACAGAAGGCCCTTCAGGCGACCAAGGCTCGATACATCGCCGAGCTGCGCAAACTCCGCGACGCTCACAAAGCCAAGCTGGAGAAGCAGGTCGACGACGCTGAAGACCGTGATTATGTCGAAGGTGAGAGAGCATATGAACGGCAAGTTCAGGGGACCAAGGACATCTTTTTCCAGTGCGGTTAGAAAGCTGCTGTGGAAAAACTTGGCCTTGGTCAGGACGCCGAGGTATTCCAAAACTCACCTGTTGCCTTCATTCCGGCCTATATGCACGTTTATGCAAGCGCCGTGTAGAAGAGGCTTATTGAAGTGGCTAAGCAGGTAGCTGAAGCAGAAGCAACCACCGTGCAACTGGCCGAGCAAAATCCTCCTTCTGAAGCTTCTGAGGGGGCCAAAGATCGAGAAACTGAGCAAGAAGTTGTTCCGGTGGTGGATGCTCTAGCAAATGAGGCCAAGGTGGGATTGGCCAAACATGCTGCTCATGTAGATTTAAATTGATCTTTTTTCTTTTTTTGTAACCGGGCTCGGCCCCACTTTTGTAATCCCACTTTCACAATCAATGAAAAGTTTAACTTTTTGCTCGCCACGTATCTATTTTTGTGCGATTGTTATTTCCTCAGTTATAATGAGCAAACCTTCTGTGGTTTTAAATGTTTGTCGAATACAGCATCAACAACTCAAACGGGGGCACAATGTCAGCCAAGTGAGCGAGCGGTAACAGCTCGGGAGAGCAAAAATCGGCTCGGCAACAAAGTTGGGTGGTACGGGTGAGCAAAATCAGCTCGACAATTTGTCAAACGCCATCATGTCACTTGGGCGAGCAAAATCAGCTCGGCCCTTATACAAGTTGGGCAAAACGCCAACGTTTTCCTTGGGCAAGCAAAATCAACTCGGCTAATTAGGAAGTTAGGCAAAACTCCAACGCTTTTCTCGGGCGAGCAAAATCAGCTCGACCCATGAAGAAGTTGGGCAAAGCGCCAACGTTTTCCTCGGGCGGGCAAAATCAGCTTAGCCCTACTACAAGTTAGACAAAACGCCGACATTTTACTCGAGCGAGCAAAGTCAACTCGGCCCTTTTGCAAGTTAGGCAAAACGCCAACATCTCATTTGGGCGAGTGTAGACACCCCATTTTTGACCGTCCTCAAGACTTGGACGTCACCGTTTGAACACTCGGTGATCATCCATGTTTGTGTTCATTTTGAGTTCTCGGAGGTCTCGGCTATGCGCCTTGCCTCAAGATCTCTCAACTTACCAGTTTTGTGCTTGGTCATGGACCAAACACTTGTGTTTTTGCTTCTAAGGGAAGAGGGTGGCTTGATGGCCATCCCCTCAACCCACTGGCCAAGGCATGATGCCACCGGCCCATTTTTCTTGTCATCGGCCAAAGGTTGTGGCCGGTCGGCACCTTTGTTGGTTGGTCGGCCACCTTTGTTGGTCAATCGGCCATTTCTGCTGGTCGACCCCTTTTCATTTGCTTTTGGCAGATATTTTATGCCAGCTGTCACAGCTGGTATCCACAATACACCCCCTCCATACACGTGTATGGAGGGATTTGCCTCTTGTTTAGCTTCTCTTAGAAGCTTTGCAAATTGAGCCTCTATAAAGAGGGAGCTCCTCCTCCCTCCTCCAGGGTTCTGAAAAATTAGGGTTAGAGAGTGAGATATAGTTTTGTATCTATACTCCTTTGTTTGATCCTATTTTGTGCCCAAAAGTGAGTTTTTGTCTTACTTTTGCACTTTGAACACATTACACCATCCTTGAGTTGTTGAGGCACTAGAGGGTTGTTGTTAGGGTTCTTGAGTTATTTTTTATCAGAGAAACCTGCTGGAGTGGTGTTCTTGAAGAGGTTCTACAAGAGTGAGCTTCTTACCTTTAGATACCCCTTTCTTGTTTAAGCTTTTAACCTATCTTGCGTCTGTTTTTAAGCTTAACCTATAACTGATAAAAGTTCTGATTTTGTGTGTTTTAGAACTTTGTTTAAGGTCACTTTGAGGTTTGGGCTTGTCTCCCCCCTCCAAGGCCTTGTTAGGCCTTGTTTTAGGCCATCCCTTTTGGCCATTGCTTTGGTCTTAGCATGACCTCTCTACCACTGAAATCCAGAGGATTTTCAGTGGTGGAGAGGTGGTTTTGAGGTCCTAAATAGGAGAGGGTCATCCCCTCTCCTTGTTGTCTTTAATGCTTGCATAAATGGCTTATGTTGTAGCATGTGTCTTTAGCTCATTTTAGCTTCATTTCAGTATGTATTAGGCTTTGTTTTGCCATGATATAGCACTGTTTTGATTTGGTTTAGACATGCCATGTATGCTTCTTACACTTATCTTGTAATCCCATAAAATAGCCTAACATGCATCATGTTGTAACATGTCTTTCTAGCATGATTTTGGCTCGACTTCAAGAAGTTTTTATCCATGTTTTGGTATGCTTGAGGTCTGATTTTGGTTGTCTTGGTCATCCATGACTTGCTTTGTATAGCTACCATGTAATCTAGGTTGTTAGCTTTGAGTGTCCAAGTTGCTAGCATGCTCTATTTGGCTCATTTCAGTGGTTTGGCATCACTTGTAATGCTATTTCAGTCCATATGACATGCTTGTATGCTTGTACTTTTGACTCCTTTAATGCTTTAAAGAGTTTGTGTTGTATGCCTCATGAATGTGTCATTGTGTGTGTCATCATGCTTAGACCATTTAGATGCCATCTAAGTGGGTTTTTGGGCTCATTTTAACATGTCATATCTCTTATTTTTGTTGCTTGAGTCATGCCATGTTTGGTTGTATTAGGTGTAGTGTAACACCTCTTCGGTGGCCTTGCATGCCTCATGATTTTGCCCCTTTAATCTAGCTTGTATTGGCTAGTTTCGAGCTCACTTTTGGTCTTGTTCAGACCTGCCTTGGGACTGTTTTAGGTCCCCTTGGCCCTTTGGAGCTTGTTACATGTAGCCTCGGTTTAAGCCCTTTGGCTATTTTCAAGTTTTGGACTTTATGGCATGCTTTGCTTGCATGGTTTGGTTGATTTGGCATCATCCTTAACATGATTTTAGAGTTTATCATGTTTGTCATTTGTCCATGTTTCTCTCCTTTTAAGTGTTCTTAAAAGTTGTCCTTTTGTGCTTAAGTATTGGATCATTTAGCATGCATGTTTGTACGTATATTTGTCCACCATTTCTTGGCATTTTGGCCACTGTTTTGGACCTATTAGAGAGCTGTCCATCTTGGTGTAAGTCCATCATTCGCATGTTGTTACAAGCTTGCCTTGTATGTTGTTGCATACTTGGCCCATTGCATATTGTTGTATGCTTAAGTTGCATTTAGCATGCTTGTTAGCTTGCATTTTGTCATGTGTTTGATATGTTGTTACATGCTTGCATGTTTGCATGCTTGTTCACATGCTCACATTGCATTAGTTTACTTGCATGTCTAGCTTGCATGTTTAACTTGCATATTTGCATCCCATGCCTCTTGATCAATCATGATAGAGGTTAGGATCTATTGTGTGTTTGTGTGCATTTCATTTGACATTGAAATTGCACACTTGACCTCTTTGATCATCATGCATTGGAATGCGTGATCGATGATCCGAGGGTCGAGGATTACACTTCCTTGAGTTCATAACATGATAGGGAGGGTGGTCGTGCAAACATCGCTTTGAAAATACATTGCCATACCTTGTCTGTCCTCTGCTGCAGCAAAACAGGATTCTGTAGGAAAAGATGGTCGGTCGGCCATCTTCAGTGCCGGCCGGCCACACATTCATGGCCGAGAGCCAAATTTGTGGTCGGTGACCTCATCTCTTGGTCGGTGACCTCTCACAGTGTTCAGGGAGCAGTTCAAAAGAAACCTTGGGACTTGTGCAGTCTTCAGAGATGCAGAGCAGTGTAAACAGAGGCAACATGAGTATGGTGATGGATTTCCGAGCGGAGCCGAGCATGCACGCATTCATTCCTCTTCCCGAGGCCCCTTTACTGCTTTCTTAGCTTAATTAATTCGTTTAATTAGTTAAGTGGCCTTGTAATAATTATTTAGCTTGTTAGTTAGTTAATTTATACTATTCTTTCGGCCCCTCCCTCGAGTGGGTGCAGTTGTGTAATAAGCATGCGTGTGTGTGATGCATGTCTTCCAACCCCGCGTCTTTCTCCCTTTTACTTACCTGCTTATGGTGGTTAGTTTTAGGGCATATTTGATTTAGCATACCTTATGCTATGCATGTTTGCATTCATCCATTTATATTACATGCACCGGGCTCGGCGCATCATACTAATCGCATTGTACTTCAATTCCAACTTGAATACGTGTATCAAGTTGTCACATTTCACATGTCATTCTTAGATTAGCCGAGCCTATTCTAGTTGCATTTCGAATGTGTTGCATTAGCCATTGCTAACATGAACTAGGATCATGCATGATTACTAACTAGTTTCTTGTTTTGGTTCGGAGTACACTGTGAGTGTTTATGCTTTAGCATCTTGCATGTGTGTGAGTGTTAACATGATAGCATGCTTACCATGAGGCTAATTGCTTATGTGATATAACTGCCTGAGTGCCTGTGGGTGAAGGTTGGATTGCTTGAATTGGAATAATTCATCGAAATCCATGTTTTAGCCTACTTGCGAGTAGCAAAATTCAAAACCATTTCCAAACAAACGGATATGCGATGTTTGGTTCCAAATTAGGCGATTTAGTCTATACTTGTATGCTGTGTGCATCACATAGTAATTCTAGGCTAATAACCGGAATAAGAGCGCATAATGTTTTCAAAACTAAATATCATGGTTAGTAAAAGCCGATCTTTGATCGGGTGAGCGGGGGTGCTCATAGCTGACCTTCCCTAATCGCACCCAAGTTCCCGAGCCGAGGCAACTTTGGTGATGACGGACACGTGGCCTTAGGCAACGAGTCAGGGTTTTCTAAATTTCTCCAAAACAAAATATTTAGGTGGCGACTCTGTATCTGGCAAAGCAGTCCATGTTTGGCACTTCTTTCTAAAAATCTGTTTTCCAAAATGATTTGCCGGATTTGGACTCTTTGGTGATTTATCGGTCTTGCATTGCACTTTGCGGGATTAGATTCAGAACCGTGACATTTTGAGTTCGAACTGTAGAGAGCCCAAATGAACAAAATGGGATTCCCTCCCGGGACGTTCGGGGACGTCTACAGCGAGCAAAATCAGCTCGGCCCTTCTGCAAGTTGGACAAAACACCAACATTTCACTCGGGTGAGCAAAATCAGCGCAACCCTAATGCAAGTTGGACAATACACCAACTGTTTGTGTGGCCTCTGTCAAGCCATTGTTGGCTTCTTGCCCCTGGCATTCATAATGGCTCAATACCCTTGTGATGTCATTGTACAGAAACACATAATATAAGAAGGAGGTAGGAAAATATAGGGTCATCTTTCATTACACGTCAGAGATTTACATCTGCTGCCAAAGGGCCAATATTCAAAAGAGAAGGGAGCAGAAGAGATTACATTTCAGAAGTAAAAAATCTTAAGATTAGCTGTATTCCACAGTCTGGGGATAGCTTTGCCATCTAAGTCTTCTAGATGGTATGCCCATTTGCCTGCAAGGCCAGTTACCTTATACGGCCCTTCCTAATTTGCACCTAGCTTGCCTTCGCCAGTGATCATCGTGTTGCCCATCACCTTTCTTAAGACCCAGTCTCCGATCTTGAATAGCCTTGGATGCACGGTCTTGTTGTATTTCCTGAAGAGTTCTTGCTAGTAGGTTGCAATGTGGATCAGCGCCCGTTCCCTTCTTTCTTCAGCTAGGTCAAGCTCCAAGGCCACTATTTCATTATTCAAGTCTGGCTAAAAACTTTCAGACCGGATGGTCGGCATGCCGATTTCTAGTGGGATGACAGCCTCTATGCCATAGGCCAAGGCAAATGGTGTTTCCCCGGTCGAACGTCTCGGTGTGGTGTGGTATGCCCAGAGCACATTGGGTAGTTCTTCAGCCCACTTCCCTTTGGCTTTCTCTAGCCGCTTCTTCAGCTCGTCCAGGATGGTCTTGTTTGAGGCTTCTGCTTGACCATTTAACTGAGGGTAGGCCGGTGTTAAGTTGTAGAACTCAATCTTTAACTCCTCGCAAAATCCGCGAAAGAGTTTCCCATCAAACTGAGTGCCATTATCCGAAATAAGGGCCTTCGGTATACCAAAGCGAGTGACGACATTTTGCCAAACGAACTTCTTCACATCTTTTTCCTTTATGGTTGCCAACGGCTCGGCCTCAACCCACTTAATGAAGTAATCGGTAGCAGCGATGAAAAACTTGCGGTTGCCCGGAGCTGTTGGGAGTGGTCCCACAATATCCAACCCTCAAAGCGTGAACAACCAAGGACTTGTAAGGGGGAGCAGCTCTCTGGCCGGCTGGTGGATTTGGTGAGCAAATTTTTGACATTTTTCACACCTGCGAACGTATTTCTGCGCGTCCGCCTGTATGCACGGCCACCAATAACCTTAGGATATTGCTCGGTAGGCCAAAGACCTTCCCCGAATATGACTCCCACAGATGCCTTCATAAATCTCATAGAGGAAAGCTTCTACTTTGTCGAGATGGACGCACTTTAGATACGGCCCAGTGAAAGACTTTTTGTATAAGGCTCCAGATGGAGAGAGCCAAAACCGTTCTGATTGGGCCCGGATTTTGTTGGCCGCATTCTTTTCTACTAGCAGAATTCTATCCTTTAGGAAGGCAATGATGGGGTCCATCTAGGATGGTCCTAAGTCGACGCAGAGTACTTCGAGCACCTCCGGTTCCTCAATGCTAGGCCGGGGCAAAAATTCTATCATCAAAGGATTGGGAAAAGTTGTTTGGATGGATGCCAGGCCGGCCAGTTTGTCAGCTGCGTTGTTCTCCTCGCGATTAATTTGTTCCATTCTTATCCCAGCAAACTTTTTGAGTTCTGCGCGTACCAGCGCCTGATATTTGGCCATCCTTTCATCCTTGGCCTCATACTCCCCGGAGACCTGATTGACCACCAATTTAGAGTCGCTGAATACCATAAGCTCCGACGCTTTCATCCTCAGTGCGCTTTTCAATCCGACAAGGAGGGCTTCATATTCCGCCTCATTATTGGACGCTGGGAAATCGAGTGTGATCGCATGCTCTATGGTCAGCCCATCTGGGGAGGTCAGGACGATCCCCAGCCCAGCGCCGTACCTATTGGAGGCCCCATCGACGAAGAGTTTTCACATCTCGCCAATGAACAATTTCCAGCAGTCGGAGGGATTTTGGGAGCTCTTCAGCTGCGAGGTACTGGTCAGTTCATTCTGGTTTCTTTCTATGTCCCGATCAAGCCCGTGCTTTGACAGGTTGTCCGGTTCCTGCCTTTTTTGTTCGGCTTTCGTTTGCCCTTCCGTCACTTGTTGTCTGCTATTCGTATCTATTGTCTGAGCCATGGGCTACGCCAAATCCGCGCTGGCCACATTGATAGGGCAAACGGGGTGTGTTCCTGGGGCAAATTCTGCCACGAAGTCGGCAAGAGCTTGAGCTTTAATGGCAGTGTGCGGTTGAAACTTGATATCATACTACCCCAATTCTACAGCCCACTTTAGAATTTTGCCAGTAAAATCAGCCTTTTCGAAGAGCACCTTGAGTGGAAATTCGGTTAGCACAATGACTGTGTGGGCATGAAAATAGTGCGCTAGCTTTCTAGAGGCCATCATCAGGGCTAGAGCCAATTTTTCTAGCGGCAGATATCTTGTTTCAGCCGGGAGCAAGGTCTTGCTTACGTAGAAGATGGGGAGGTGCTGGGTACCCTCAGCACGGACTAGGACGACGCTTACCACATGTTGAGAGACTGCCAAGTAGAGATACAGTTCTTCGCCCGGCTTTGGTGTGACCAGGATAGGGGCTGAGGAAAGGTATGCTTTCAAATCCGCCAATGCACGGTCACATTTGTCATCCCAGAAGAACTTGGCCTTCAAAGTTTTGAAGAAGGGCCTGCAACGATCTGAAGACCGGCTGATAAATCTGTTCAGCGCGGCTGCCATCCCGGCAAGATGTTGCACGTCCTTCGTGGAGTTTGGGCGCTCCAGCTCTTGTATCGCCTTGATTTGGGAAGGGTTAGCTTCAATTCCTTGGTTCGTGACCAAAAAACCTGGGAATTTTCCAGTGCCGATTCCGAAGGCGCACTTGGAGGCATTCAAACGCAGCTTATGATGTTTAAGTGTAGTGAACATCTCTGCTAGGTCGGTGAGGTGTTGAGATTTTTCCTTGCTCTTTACCACCATATCATCGATGTAAGCCTCCATGGTGCGGCCCAGAAGGGGAGCGAACATCTTGGTTACCATCCTTTGAAAAGTTGCCCCAGTGTTTTTCAGCCCGAATGGCATGACCTTGTAGTAGTACAGGCCACGCGGAGTGGTGAACGAAGTGATCTCTCGGTCTAGTTCATACATGGCTATCTGGTGGTAGCCACGATACGCATCGAGGAAGCTGAACCTCAGATGGCCAGCGGTCAAGTCCACCAGCTGGTCGATTCTTGGGAAGGGGAAGCTATCCTTTGGGTGCGCACGGTTGACCGTCTTATAATCAACGCACACCCGCCACTTGCCGTTCCTTTTCGGCACCACCACCATGTTAGATATCCACCTAGGATATTGCACTTCTTCTATTACCCCCGCTTCCAACAAGTTCTTGACCTCTTCCACCACTATCTCGGCATGGTGCAAGGCCGAGCGCGGTGTCCTCTGGATGACCGACCATGCATTTGGGAAGACATTTAACTGGTGGCAAATGAAGCTAGGGTCGACGCCAGGCATATCGTAAGGCGTCCATGCGAAGGCCTCCATATTGGAAATCAAAAAGTCAACGTACTCAAGTCGCTCGGCGCTGGACAGGGATGAGCCCAAAAGAAATAGCTTGTTTGGGTCATTCTCGTCTACGCACACCTCCACCAAGTCTTTGACCGATTTCTCCTCGGCCTTTCTTTCTACGTCTTTCAGGACTTCCTTCCCCTCCGGGCCCTCTATCATCTGTATAAAGCCTTTGGTAGCTCTGCTGCCACTTACTACGACGAAGCACTGTTTTGCCATCACCTAGTCTCCACAAACCTCTTTTATCTGTCCGGTTGGTGTCGGGAAGCGCAGGACCTGATGGTAGGTCGATGCTACCGCCTGCATGGCATATAACCAGCCCTTGCCCAAAATTAAGTTGTAGGTCAATGGGACTTTAAGCACCCAAAACTCCACTGCTTCGTGACTGATCCCGCTTTGACCGGCAATATGATCTTTCCGACCGGCCATTCTAGTTGAGAGTTAAAGCCAACCAATGGAGACGTTGCTGGGGCCAAGTCCTTGTCCTCCAACTTCATCTGTTTGAATGTGTCATAATACATGATCTCGACCGAACTCCCCTGGTGAACCAGAATTCTTTTGATGTCGAAGTCGTTAACGCGGAAGGTCACCACTAGGGCGTCATTAGGAGGCACTTGAATTCTTTCCAAGTCTTTGCTGGAAAAGGTCAGGATGTCTTTTTCCTCAGTCTTCCCTTTCTTCACGGCGGGCTGAATGAAGAACACCTCTCTCATGTGCTCAGCTTTCTTAATCATCCCTTTTAGTTCACAGACCCTTGCCCGCTCAATGATGCCATGGATGACATTGATCACGCCCTGCGGCGCTGCATCCAGAACGGCGAGGCCGTTTGGCTCGCCCTGTCTTTGGGGAACGGCTTTCATACCACCGTCTATGTACTGGTCCAGATGCCCTGCCGCCACCAACTCCTCCAAATGTTGTTTGAGCGGCACATAGTCCTCCGTTCGGTGCCCTCATTCTTCATGGAAGGTGCAGCGATACCTCGAGTTGAAGCCTCTCTGCGTGTTTCCCAACTTGGCCGGCCAATGGACGTAGGGTTCACCTCGGATTTCACTCAGGATGCGGTAAATAGGGATTTTAAAGACCATGGTGATACCGGTTCGCGCTTTCAACTTTTTCTTGGCATCTTCCTCTTCATCACGAGGAGCGTTAGCTTGGTCGTTTCTGCGACCTTTGTTCCTATCATCGCGGTTTGAGCCACGACATTGATCTTTTGACCGGTCGTTTGGGCGGTTGTCCTCCTGCCCTACTGAGTGAACCTTCCCCGCCACTCTTCTGTCCGCCGGGACCGGATTCTCTTTCTCGATCGTGGTGGCAGCATCGTCTTCCACTCGGATGTGTTCGTTGATCCGTTGCATCAAAGATTCCATGGTAGTGGGCTGGTGCATCGTAAGCGAATCTCGCAGCCTATGTCCAACTGGGAGACCCCGCTTGTATTGGGTGATTGCCAAATTGGTGGGGCAGTCGAGGATCTCGTTATAAGTTTCCCAATACTTGGCATTGTATACCTTCAAAGAACCTCCAGATTCCATCTTAACGCCTAGGAGATGGTCGACCTCCTTTGGTGTTCGAGTGTTGGTTTTGAATCTAGTAACAAAGGCCTCTGCTAGTTGCTGCCATCCCTCGATGCTCCCCTTCGGAAGCCTTTCAAACCACTTCGGGCCCAATTCGCCCAAGCTTGTTGGGAATATGAGGCACATGAGGGCGTCATTGCGCCGATGTCCTGCCATTACTTGCTGGTAATGACTCACGTGCATGAACAGATCAGTCTTGCCGTCGTACAACGTGAACTTAGGCTGGTGGAATCCGGCAGGGAGCGGCGTGCTCTCAATTTCTGGGGACAGCGGGGTAACGGTAAGTCTTGCTAGCTCTTTGTCCCCTGGTGCTATCATCCTAGGCACTGGCATTGCCACTTCCTTACTACGACGGATCTGGGAGCCCAGCCTTTGCGATGCCGGCAGCCTTCGGGTCTGTCTACGGTGAGCTCTCTCTTCCAGTACATCCCTCAGGTCTCCCGAATGGACGGAGAAAGAGTAACTCAACGTCGACGAGGGGCGTGAGGGACGGTAGCTGCCGTCGCGAGTATGAGACCTTCCTACTTGTGGGTCGGAGTCTCCTACCCCATAGCTTCTGGTGATAGAGAGAGAGAAGACGTCCTTTCCTGGTGGCAACTGCCAGAGCGCGGAGGCGGGGTGCACTCACTGAGGTTGCCCTCTCCAGCAGCACCCTTCCCCTTTATTTGGCGCTTCAGCGCCTCCATTTCAGCTGCCATCTTGAAAATGAGAGCGTCCTGATCTTTGAGTTTGTGCTCCAGGCGCTGAGCATGTGACTCTCCCTGTTGTCGACGGCCCTCTGGACTCTTCGAGCGATCAGTGCTCCATGCACGTTTGTCGCGTGCACCCTTGAAAAAGGTCTCCAAGCCCGCCATGGTAGGAATAGCAGGAGGACCATCTCTCCGTCAGACAGATTCCGGTGTGATACCATCGACGACGGACAGTGGAGTTTCGTCATGGTTAGCCATGGAAACGGTCGAAAAAGCTTGAAGAGCAAGGTTTGTCTGTCAAAAGTACTTCCCACAGACGGCGCCAATGGTACGGGGGTGAAATATCCTTTGTTCTCCGTACTCCTTGAACTCAAGCTTTACGTAACGTCATCTGGCCTGAAAACAGAAAGACGGTGAGCTGCCCGGTGGTGTGTTACCGAATAGACCCTCTGATAGTCAAGTCAGCACACTTGAAGAAGAAGAGAGTACTCTTAGAAAGAGAATTTAGAATTTCTTGGATTACTTACCTCCAACGTCCCGCCTTCCTCTTTTTCTAGGCTGGCCATGCAGTCTTAGGGATTGTGGGTGCACTACCTCTGTTGTCCTTCCCTGGACAGGTGGTAGTGCTCCCCTCTGCCTTCCTTACGCGTGTAAAGGACAAAACCTCCAAACAGCGTACGTGAAACTGCCAAACGGTATTGACGCGTGCTAGGAGTGGATTTTCCCTCCATCACACCATTGGTCCAGGTGGCACATTCAACCAGGATATCATGACCGACCTATCCCTTGGAAAGAAACACCACCATAACCGGGATGGCCGAACTATAAGAAGTCGGTCCATCCGAACTGACTGGCCGTGAGGCATGTCGACCTTCGTCCCGGTCTAAATTCATTCTGGGCTGTGCTTGTCTCGGTCCAGACACACCACTGCGGATCCAACCGAACATCTAGCCGAGTCACAGCTCGGTTGGGCACATGCGCGTCTTCGCACCCTGGTCAACGACATAGCTCGGCCAAATGTGATAGCCCGAGAGGCCGGCGCAAATCTCCCTCTCAATCGGGAAAAGAAAGAAATAAAATAAAATTTAAAAGTTTTAATTAATTAATTTGTGTAAGCTGGTTGGTCTTTTGATCGATTTTAGCAATTTTATTAAAAAATATATATTGTTTTATTTCTAAAATGTATGTTTGTGGCAAACTTTAACATAAAATAAAATAAAACAAACAAATTTATAAAACGAAATGTATTTTCATTTCATCATAAATATAATTTTTTTTATCTTTACCAATTAAATTATGACGTCTATCTCTTATTGTGAACTTAGAATATGCAATTAATGACATAACAACTGTAATATATATTCTAATAAAATGGTTAAAATTTAATTCATTTTATATTATCCTTCTATACTTTTAAAATAAATTTTTTGTTCTTATTTAATTTAAAATTATTTTTAATTATTTGTTTAGCTCGTGCATAGCACGAGTTCATATGCTAGTAAAGCTGTATTAAAAAGGTTTTTTGTTAAAAGATTGGGCTTAGCCTAAAAATTTTCCAAGTGTAAAAATTGAATTTTTCAAAATTTACAATTTTGAAAATAATTTTTGGCGATAATTGTTTCTTATACAGTAAATAGTCTAATTTGATTTTGTGGAATTTTTCTGAGGTATTAACTACTTTACTTTAACGCCAAACTTAGAAATTTCAGTCGAAAAATTATTTTTATACTAGAACTGGGAGAACCACTTTTTGATTTAATTGGATTTTTATTTTTATTTTATTTTTTATATTTTTCTTTGAATCCAAATGGAGTATTTCCTTATTTATATTCTAAACTTAAGTAAATGAAATATAAATGTAAGAGGTTAAATGAAAATATTTACTTAAATGGTTACATATGGAAATAAGGTTGATGTGCAGCGAGTGCCTTAGGAGTTGAGTGTAAAATCCAAGTTTTGTATATAATTATTTTTGGATAGATTAGTAATTAAATTAATTTATATGGGTCATTTTAGTAATATCAAGGAATTAGTTATGAGATGGTATTATAATTTCTATAACATAGATGGGCAATTTTGTAAGTTTGTGAAACTAGGTTAATAAATCCACATGTTTTGCTTCAAGTCTAGGAGAAGAGCAAAAAACAGAGGGCTGGGAGGATTATTTTGAAAGCTGAGCAGGGTTTGAAAAAGAAGAAAAAAAAAAAAAAAAAGGGAAAAAAAGGGGAAAGATTCATAGAGTGGTGATTATGATCTAATCATCTCTTGGAGGTAAGATTTTTAATGGTACTCTAATCTATTGATTTAGTTTTAACATAACAATTCATGATTTGTAAGTACGAAAAGATAAACATATTTGGCTAATATGATATTGGGTTTCGGTTTTTTTGCCAAAATATGAATATGGTGGGTTGTTTTGGCACTTAAAATGGGATTTCTTTGGACATAGTATCTTGTATGTTGATTGGGTGTATGTATTTTGGGGCTAATATGTGATAGGTAATTCTAATGGTGGTGCATTTGTAGGATACAAGCTTTGGCTGCTAGCAACTATGGGTTTACATATGTAAAAATAAATAAATAAATAACAATAAAATAAAATAACTCTTGAAGATTGCGAAAGCCGTATTTTGGGGTTTTGGAATTTACTTGTAGACTATAGGATTGGATTATTACATTATAAAGAAAAGAATGATGGATGCATCATGGTGATCAATAATAATTGTTTATGTAGTGTAATATTTTATTAGGTTTGTGAGATTGAGGTGGATCTTGGTAATTTAAGATTAGCTTGGGAAATATTATTTTAGCTGTTTGAGGTAAGTAACCCTCTATCACTATTGGTACATTTTTTTATTCCTATTGAATCGTTTAAAATTATAAGTATTTATTCATAGCCTCCATGTTCTCTTAAAATAAAATATGGGTCAAGTATAAAATAACATCGAATATTATTATGAAAATTATTTGAAAATTTTATGGAACTATTATGAAAATTGTACTAAATGTTTATTTTGAAAATATCGAATATTTTGTTTAAAAGTTGTGTATTGTTGAATTTTGAACATCACTCTAGTCTGACTATGATTTGGACCCTAGCCAATGGGGGTTATTTATTGGCACAAAAACTAGTTTCTTTTGGGACTTTACCACCGGGCTATGTGTGGTTCTGGGCTTTGTCACGGCCTAAGTGACCGTAGTCATTAAGACTTGGGTTTTTGTGAATCAAATCATTGAACCATCTGAATATTGAACCATCGATTTGAACAACAAAGTTACTTTGAATTATCTTGTTTCCTTTTCAATTAAAATGTATTGTACATTGTTTATTTTTAGCTATGAAATCATCTTGCAAATAATTGTTCATTTATTGAATTGTAGCAAAAATTATATTTATGGGTTATCGACTATTTATTTATTTTTTTTTTGTATACTTGATCTAGCTAGCAGTGATGGTTGGTTATTTACTGGGTTGTCTAGTTTATCTTTATTTTATTTTTTTTCAGATTCTGAGGAATAGAGCTGCGCGGGGTTTTTACTTGTGGGAGTGCCGAGAGTAGGACTATAATTTAAGTACTTGGATTATTGTTTTGTTAATGGATTTTATTAGTGGACTTGGTGGATAATTTCAGCATTATGACAATTAAGGATTTAATTTGAGTATTTTACATTGTTGGTTATGTGTTGGACTCTTAGCCTTGCATGCTTACTTAAATGAGTGTGCGGCGTTGTCACAGAGCTTGGGGCGTGACACTGAGCCTGTGTGACTAGCTGTTTCTAGGGTGACCACTCGGGCAATTGGTTTCACCGCTCGAGCAGTGAAAAAGGGGTAACCAATACTTTGCTCTGCAGACCGAGATGTTGTGAGATTGAGCTCACTGCTCGAGCGGCCTACGCAAGATCAGCAACTTAAAAGTTACTTTTTTGATATTTTCTTTCACTTTTTATTTTCCTCTTTCTTTCTCCTCTCCTAAGCTTCGAAACCCTGATTTCTCTCTCTAGAAATCTCATTTCTCACCAAGAATAAAGCCTAGATCCCTTGCAAAAAGCACAAGCCATGTTCAGATCATGATTCTCACCAATTTGATTTCGATTTCGTAAAGAGTTCTTTTTGAATCTTACTTCTTTACTCTCATTCTTGAGGTAGAGGTTCTCTTAACTTTATATATCTATGATTTGGTGTGATTATGTAATATTTTGTAGTTATGGGTTGATATGAGTTAGAAAATTTTTATTTAAAAATCAATGAAGTGTAAAATGGGGGGTTTCACTCAAGTTTTTGCAATGTTTTGGATGTTTTTGCGTAATAATGAATAATAGTTGGTGAGTTGGAAATTGTGTGAAAGAAATGAGGAAAACTCCCAATTTTCTTGAACCCTAGGATTGTGATTTTCGTTTTAAAAAAGGGTCTGAACTAATTGGTGTTTTATGTTGAAATTTAAATTGATTATCTATGGAAATATTGGAGTTCGATAAATTTCTGATTTATGATGATATTGTTGATGATTTAAGGAAGTTGAGTTTGGTGGAAATTTGAAAATGTTGGAAGGATAAGAAGTTTGGATTTCGTACAAAATTATTGTTGATGATGAGGAGGCATAGAATCATATGTATAACAATAAGTCTCGATACATTCGTCGAAGACATAATACCGTTAGGCATTTGCTCTCACATGGAATAATTTCCATAGAATATGTAAAGTCAAGAGAAAATATTGCAGATCCATTGACTAAAGGGCTAGCAAGAGAGCAAATGTACCATTTATCAAGAGGCATGGGATTAAAGCCTATTACTTAAAAGTCACCATAATGACAACCCAACCTAGTTGACTAAAGATCCCAAGATCTAGGTTCAAAGGGACAACTGAATTATGGATGACTTCAAGTATTACTAAGGAGATTTTCTCCTACACATTTCTATGATAAGAAGAGTGATACCTGCAGCGTTAATAGGATAAGCTTTGCTTTTAATGATTCTTATAACTTAGACATCTAAGTGGGGTATAGCAAGATACTCTTAATAAGAAGTCACATATATGAGTGTGAACTGGGTCGGTTCTGTGAGAATTGAGAAGGCTAAATTCTCTAGAGCACTCATGAATTACCAAATGTTGTTCCGGGCCAAAATTAACACAACCGTAAGAACCAAACTGTGTCAGCGGATATACTTTTTATGAGAACAACTTGGACATCTAAAGTGGGTTATGGCTTGGACATCTAAAGTGATGAAAAGTGGAGAACAACTTTTTATGAGAAACTCCTCCACTTCAACTGTGGAAGGACAAGGAAAGATTATGCTGAAAATGACCTCAGGGAAAAAACTCACGCTCAACAATGTACTCCATGTGCCAAAGATTCGCAATAATTCGATTTCTGGGTCATTGTTGATTAAGAATGGGCTTAGATTAGTCTTTGAATCTGATAAAGTTGTACTCTCCACGAGTGGAATGTATGTGGGGCGAAGTTACATGAGTGATGGGCTTTTTAAGCTCAATGTACTAACTGTTGTACCAAATTTGGCTATTAATAATAAGAACACACCTTCTGTTTATATTGCCAAGTCTTCTTTTTTATGGCATGGTAGATTATGACATGTTAATTTTAATTCTTTATGTAGACTTGTTTCTTTAGAATGTTTGCCAAACTTAGAGTTTAATCCTAATCATAAATGTGAGATTTGTGCTGAAGAAAAACTCACTAAGGCATCATTTAATAAAGTAGAAATAAGTACTGAACCTCTGAGTTTAATTCACACCAATATCTGTGATTTAAAATTTGTTCAAACTAGAGGAGGTAAGAAGTACTTTATTATTTTTATTGATGATTGCACTCAATATTACTATGTTTACTTATTGAGAAGTAAAGATGAAACCTTAGAAGCTTTTAAGCGATATAAACTTGAGGCTGAAAATCAACTTGGCAAAACTATTAAGGTAGTGAGGAATGACAGAGGTGGTGAGTATGATGCACCATTTGAGGAATTTTGTTATGAACATGGTATTATTTACCAAACCACTGCACCCGTTCTCCTCAATCAAATGGAGTTACTGAGAGAAAGAATCGAACTCTTAAAGAGATGATGAATGCCATGTTGATTAGTTCAGGGTTATCTCAGAACTTGTGGGAAGAGGCGATTTTGTTTGCTAACTTTATCCTTAATAGGGTACCCCATAAGAAAATTAATCAAACACCTTATGAATTATGGAAAGGTCGATGACCTACCTACAATTACCTCAAAGTGTGAGGGTGTTTGGCCAAGGTAGCAGTCCCTAGTCCCAAAACGACTAAGATAGGACCAAAAACCGTAAATTGTGTGTTCATTGGTTACGCAAATAATAGTAGTGCATACAGATTCTTAGTTCATAAATCTGAAAATCCTGATATGCATGTAAATACTATTATTGAGTCTACGAATGCATCATTTTTTGAACACATTTTTCCTTGGAAGAAAACTGAAGAGTTTAAAACTCTCGAAATTGAAAAGACAAGTTCAAATAAAAGAACTTTTGATACTGTTATGGGTAGCAGTAAAGACCACAATGATAATGAAGCAGATGAACTTAGATGTAGTAAGAGGGCTAGGATCTCTAAATCATTTGGTCCAGATTTTCTAACATACTTGTTAAAAAATGAGCCTAAAAACTTTAAGAAAGCAATGTCAAGTCTTGAAACTCCATTGTGGAGAGAGTCTGTGACTAGTGAAATTGAATATCATACTTGGGAACTAGTGAATCCTCCTCCAGGGTGGAAACCTCTTGGATATAAGTAGATATTCAAGAGAATAAAAGCAGATGGTTCAATTGATAAATACAAGAGTAGGCTTGTTGTTAAGGGGTACAGAGAAAAGAAATGCCTTGATTATTTTGACACATATTCACTAGTGACAAGAATAACATCTATTCGCATGCTATTTGTGATTACAGCTTTGTATAATCTGGAGATACATCAAATGGTGTTAAAATAGCCTTTTTGAATGGTGAGTTAGATGAAGAAATCTATACAGAACAACCAGTAGGGTTTCAAGTTCCCGGCCAAAAGAAAAAGGTTTGTAAACTTGTGAAATCCCTTTATGGATTAAAACAAGCTCTTAAACAATGGCATGAAAAGTTTGATCACGCTATGCTTTCAGATAGTTTTAAGATAAACGAATGTGACAAATGCGTCTATGTTAAAAGCACATACAAAAGCTATGTCATAGTTTATCTTTATGTGGATGACATGCTCATTATTGGAAGCACTAATGACATGATTAAATCCACAAAGAAAAAGTTGAACAAAAAGTTTGATATGAAAGATCTGGGAGTAGCAGATGTAATTCTATGAATAAAAATTACTAGAACATTTGAAGGATATGCTTTATCCCATTCTCATTTTGTTGGGAAGATTCTAGAGAAATTTGAAAAGTATGACGACCGTTCTGCTAAAACACATGTTGGCATTAGTCTTCATTTGTCAAAACATACAAGTGCAGGCATATCATAATTAGAGTTCTCTCGAATAATCAAAAGCTTGATGTACTTAATGAATTGCACTAGGCCTGATATAGCCCATGCTGTAAGCAAATTGAGTAGGTACACAAGTAATCCAAGGTCCGATCATTGGAAAACAATAATTAGGGTACTTATCTGCACAGATATGGCAGGTTACTCCAGTATCCAGCCACCACTCCTTAGGATTGCCCACCAAATTTGCTTTAGAGACTACTACAACAATATTGATGTCTACCACTCCATCGGAAAGATAAAAATCCTCAGCTATGTTGGCTTGTGCTGACTTTTTGCTTGAACTCCTTCCGTCCTTGCAAACATGACAATCCTTAGCCTGATGTCCATCTTTGCCGCACACAAAACACTTGCCTTTGAACCTCTTGTTGAACTCGTTTTTGATCCCTTTAGTGGATCCTTGTTTGGGACCATTGTGATCATGCTTTAGCTTTTTGTTGTTGAACTTTGACCCTTGTCCATATTCCACAACATTTGTTTTAGCCTGCATGACATGGTTTCCTAACTTCTTGTTGGAACCACGGTTGTCCTCCTCAATTCTGAGTCGTACTATTAGTTCCTCCAATTTCATCTTTTCGCACTTATGCTTTAGATAATTCTTGAATTCTTTCCAGGATGGTAGTAATTTTTCAATGATTGCCGCTACTTAGAAAGATTCATTAAGAACCATCCCTTCCGTATGTATGTCATGGAGAATTAATTAATGATCTTGAACCTGGCTAATAACCATTTTGAAATCCATCATTGTAAAATCCAGAAAATAGCCGACAACAAATTTCTTTGTACCGGCATCCTCTGTTTTATATTTACGATCTAGAAATTCCCACAGTTCTTTTGTAGTGCTTTTGACACTATACACATTGTACAGTGTATTGTCTAACCCATTAAGGATATAATTCTGACATAAAAAATCACCATATTTCCATGTGTTGACTGCGGCAACCACTTGCATGTCAGTTTCTCCCTCGTAAAGTGTTGGAGCGTTTTCATGAGTAAAGCGAGCCAAATTCAATATCGTAAGATAAAACACCATTTTTAGTTGCCATATTTTAAAATCATTTCTATTGAATTTTTCTGGCTTCTCCCCCATGATTTACCGATATTGCTAGAGTTATCACTGGCACAACAAATGTGGAGGTCGGAGTAATAACAGCCATATTTCTAACGAAATAATAATGCACCAATCATAAAATTTATACAAAATATAATTTACACACAAAATATACAGAATAATATTTTGTAACAAAATTCCAATGATAAACAGTATAGATTACTATGTTATCAAAGAAATTATTAAACAATATATTATTACTATTTAAGAAATTAAACAATATATGACTACTATTTAATTTTCCGAAACAAAATATTTGTCTATGTAATACACAAATAAAATAAAATAAAATAAAATAAAATAAAAACAGAAATTCTACTTTAAGATTGTTATTCCTATAGTGGTGTGTGTGTAAATTAAATGTATAATTAAAATAAACAACAAAATAAAATAAAAATAAATAATCCATAAATTGATGTTATAAATTAAATTCTAAATTAAATGCTTACAGAAACTTTAAACGTCGAGGCCTGTGTTGGACACAATTTCCTTAAAGTAGATTTTGCCCTCGCTCTGGTGTTTCGAGTTTTAATGGCATCTACTTCCCAAGATGCAACGACTACTACTTGATTTGCAGCACTACAAAAAAAGAAAAAACTCTTTCTTTTTCTTTTTCTAGAAACTAAATGGTAAACAAATGCAGGAGCACTGAAGGACGAATAGAAGAAGAAAATGCAGAGTTTTTTGAAAAAATTTCGATGCAAATGAATTGCTGAATAGCAAACTATTTATAGGAAGAAAGGTGGCTTTTTCAAACAGGTATAAACTTGTTCGAACAGATTGAACAGGTACAAAACCTGTTTCGACAGATTTGAATAGAAATAGATCTGTTCGGTTTGAATTTCAATAGGTATGAAGCTGTTCGGGTGGAATTCAACAGGTAGAAAACTTGTTCAGGATCTGTTTGGGTGAAGGAAAAATCTAGACCAATTTATTTTGAATTTTGAAACCAAAATTAAAAATAAATAAATAAAATACAAATGTTTTTAGCCCAAAAAGATAAGTATTGGGCCGGACAAGCCCAACCCAACCACGCACCCGCGCTCAAGCCCAGCTCGCCCGTGTGTTTATTGTTTTGGGTGCAACGGGTTTGACCCACTTTACCCATAACCTCACCCTTCCACAAACTTGGGTACCCCTTGGAGCCCATCCCAAGTATCCCAAGTTAAAGTATATAAACCCATACAAATCCATAAGTCTTTCTAATGTGAGACAAGTACATTTCACAAATGTATAGAAAACTCACCTAAAGCCATTTCCACGAACCTGAAAATACGCGTTGAATTTTCATTCATTCGGAAATGGTTTTGTGCAACCAAATACACAATGTTATTCACTACGCGGCATTAAACATGAACCCAATTAGTAATGTTAAAAATAAAGCTTGGGTCTCACCTTAATTAATGCTCAAAGTTAGCTAAAAATAAGGTTTATAAAAAGCCATTTTCCAACACTTATATAATTCATTGAACCTTAGGCGAATTATAATATTTGTAAACTCATGCATTACATTGCATTATCATAGTTTTGGATCAAGTGTCGAGTTATTTAAAAAAACGTGTGGTTTGTGTTGAAGTGCCCAATTTCCCTTCCGTACTCGGAGGTCGAAAAATGTGGGAATGTTATCAAAATATTATTGAGATGCCCAATTGCCCTTCCATACTTGATGCCGGTAAATGTATGGGATATTGTTGAATAGGTTGTTGGGTGCCTAATTGCCACTCCGTACTCGGTGGCCGATAAATGTGAAGATGTTTTAAAAATGTAATGGGTGTCCAATTGTCCCTTCGTGCGTGATGCTGATAAATGTGGAAATGGTTTTCCAAAAATGTGATAGGTGTCCACTCGTCCTTTTGTGTTTGGTGGCCGATAAATGTGGGGGGTGATTGAAATGTGGATTTTTATTACAAAAAGGAATTCCATGATATAATAAAGGCTCAAGTGTTTGAGTCAAACATGGCTTTAAATTTATACATTGAGCATCAGCTTTCAAGTAAAGTCAAGAGTCTTGTGCATGACATTGCATTGCATAATCATAATCATAATGAATATTTATTTATTGTGTTAAGATTGTTCCTACTGGGCGTATAAGCTCACTCCCTTTTTATGGCTAGATACTCAAAAATTCCAAGTGATGATGTTATGCCTCCACCCTGTTGAGAAGCAAATGGAGATCTAGATGGAATACTAAAACTCATTTTGATTTTTCTTTGTTTACAGTTATCGAGCTTATTTGTCGAGATATAATTATATTTTGTTGTGATCAAGGCTCTTAACCTTGCAAGATATAAGCCCTTATAACATTTTGATGTATATATTATTTTTTATAATTCTGTGTATTATAAACTAATGTAAATACTCTGCTGAAGAATTTATGAGAAATAGATGAATTTTGATTTATAAGATTGTTGTCTTTTATTTTTTGTTCCCATTTATATTATGGAATTGGATAATAGTGATGAATTGATAATTTATAAGATGGTATAGAAACATCAGAACATCACAAAGAGTACATTCTCATCCTTTGTGCTATGCAATGTGCTCTTTTCTGCCTGCACAAGTAGTCATTCACCACAGCTAGCCTGTTGGTATAAGAAAGAAAGAAACAGTGGACATGGAGTCCATCCTTCATGTAAGCTTAACCTAACAGTCGAACATTGAAAAGGAGAAGATAGTTCACAATACCAAAAGGTGAAAATATATATACATATAAAGGGGGGAGAGCCCATGTCCTGTGCTGCCACATTTTGCATTGCAAACAAGATCCAAGAAGCAGCGGGAACAAGAAGCCAGCTGATACCTTATTTCTCTGTTGTAATTATCGAAAGAGTAATGCTACGTAGCTCGAATTATGTCCCCCCGAATCCCCCTAATTTACGAAACGATGTCGTTTCGTCGTTTTCATTTTTTTTTTTTTTTTTTCAATTAGAAAATCAGAAGAAGAAAGAAAAGAAGAAGAGAAGAAGGCAGAGGCGGAGGCGACGGCGGCCGAGCGGAGCGGCGACGGCGGCCGAGCGGAGCGGCGACGGCTGCCGAGCGGAGCTGCGACAATCGGCGGAGCT
Organism: Camellia granthamiana; assembly: GCA_036172215.1. Lineage (NCBI taxonomy): Eukaryota > Viridiplantae > Streptophyta > Magnoliopsida > Ericales > Theaceae > Camellia > Camellia granthamiana. The sequence goes on along the minus strand of CM069909.1, from coordinate 34,424,823 downwards.
TCAACGATCGGCGGAGCTACGACGATCCGATCGGCCGGACTGCAAGGGCCTCTGTGTGTGTGTGTTTGTGTCTCCATTCCCTCTTCTCTCTTCTCTCCCTCTCTGTTTCCCTCTCTCCTCTCCTCTCTCTTTCTCCCTCTCTCTCTCTTGCCTTCACCCTCTTTTCCCCCTCTTTTCCCTCTGTTTCCATTTTCGGGGGATTTGGGGGGGAGCTCATTCGAGCTCCCAAGCTTTATCCTTATCGAAAATAATAATAATAATTACTGTCAAGCTTAAGTCGAATCGTACTGGATTAAAGTGCAAAGTAAAAGAAAAGAGCTATCATATTTTAGCTGGGCCAATAACAATAACATGCACTGACTGGATCCTCACAACAATTCAAATATATGCATATTAAAAACAAGGAACTTTGGAACCTTCTTTATGTACATGTAGAATCAGTTAAAAGCCATTTATCACAATACGGCTTTCCCTAACATTCTGCTCTGAGAGGGGAAATCCATTTTCTTCCCCTTCTCGATCTCCATTAGAAGCACAAAAAGCTTATAAATACACGACTAAACTATACTATCCTTATTAGATGATCCTCTGTCTTCCTGGCTCAGCATCTTCATGGTCATTTTAAATACACTTAAAATCCTGGGAAGGTATGATGAGTAGAGTGGTTGGCCACTGCGTGATGTTTTTATCAGATTGAACCTTTCAATATTTACTCGTGGCCAGTTTAAAAAAAAAAAAAAAAAAGAAAGTTCAAATGAAATGCAAAAGAATAAAAATCTACACAGGAATTACATCAGCGTTTTGACTTTCATCGCATGTCAAAATGAGCCCTTCAATATATGTTGGGAGGAGGCAGCGGATCCACTGACAGCCTGCTGAAACAGGCTGTGCTGAAGGAACAATCATGAGAACATTGTCATGGCGTCTAACAACCCCCATCACGCTCACCGTGCTTCCTTCTTTAATATACCTGACGTTAAAGGATCAGTTGAAATCTGCTATAAGAGAACAGCTCAAGGAAAGTGGGGTGAAACACGCAGAGATCAATCGGCTTCTAGCACCAAGAAAAGCAAAATCCAAACATAGAGAAAGGATACTTACCGAGAAAAAGGGTAAAGAAATTTACGAAGAATGTGTATGGGCAGCCGAGATTAAATTGGTGTATTATGGGGTCCATGCATAAAATGAATTTGGACCATACATAGATGTTTCTGGGAAAATATTACTGCCCAACATATCCACTGACTACAGGTATTTGTGTGTGAAGCAGTTAGATCAATCATGACAGTAAGTTTGAAGCAGTTAGGTCTGAAATGGGTGTTTTAGGCATAGAAGAAATTGTGACAAAACTTCGAAGAGTTGTGTGCTTCATATTCATATATATAATATAATAGTGTAGACAATTCAAAACAGAATATTAGTGGCTTACCCTTCTTTCAGGCGCATTATACGGTCATCACTTGACAGACTGCGGTCAGCAAGATAGCGTACAAAACTTGGAGACAAATCTCTGTTTTCCTTCGTTGAATCAACTGTTATTGTTGGTTTCACAAATGCAGCAACCTTAGCTCCATAGCCTGCTTTTACCAGAGCTCTCAATCCAGATTGGAAGTCTGATATGTAAAAATCAGCCACGTATCTCTGTCCACAAGAGACAAGAAGGCTATTATAGTTATCATAGGACAAGTGCTTTATCCATACATGGTTTGGAAACATTGGCATAGCCAAAGACAGAAACATGATTGCATGGCATATTTAACAATATTAGAAAAACTTTCAAATAACGACATTACTAATAGGCCCCATGAATCGAGGCTGGGAGGGTAAGACAGGTAACAAACCTAGGCTTGTTTGCACGAAGTGACTTCTCTTAAGACTCCACCTCCCACTTGCCCTTAGAAAGTATATAACTTACAATAATGCAAACCTAAGCTTTGGCATTGTTTGCACAAAGTGGTTGCATTTTCACTTGTCGCACCCCAAGCAATGCCCCTAGAAAGTATGTACCTTATCAATAAGGCTCGAGTTTCTATTGAAAATTACCCTTTTAACGATCCCTGTGTATAAGAAACCAAAAATTGTAGAGTTGTTATAAGATGGTAGCACTAGGGACACAATAACGCAAAATTCATTAGTTTGATGCTGATTGTTGGCAGTGCATTGGGCATGCAGCATCCAGGCATGGGACCTTGTGGATTCCTTCTCTCTTAAACTGTAGAAGACTTTACCCCTGGGGGTCCCTATGGTGTACTCATACAAGATGCCCCATGGTTCTTGGCATTAGCCAGATGTACCATCACATTCATAAACAAATTTGAAGTTGTAACAATTTAGGGTTCCAAATAATAAAAACCCTATAGGGATGAATGTGTGAACTATACACTTCTTATTTTTATTTTAATCTTTGACACCCTTTTTAATTTTTGTGCCAAGACCTTGGATGTGTCTTGCGTGTGTCTAGGCAATAGACAAGTATGTCAAATGTGTGTCCAAAGCATGCTTGCTATATTTTTTATTTTTTAAAAAAAAAAAAAAAAGTGTTCAAAGCATCCTTGCTCTATAAAAAATAAAAATAAAAATAATTGGACAGACACAATACTCCAGGAGGCATGTCCGTGCTTCCTAGATCAAATATTGAAACTTCCCACATCGACAACCTTGATGTTTAGGAACTGTCATGAATTCTTGATGTCAACTTCTCTAGATGATTAGATACCGAAGAGCCAATTCGAGGAAACCATGTCAATTGTAATTTGTATGTAATAAAACAATTAGTAGATCATAATTCATAAATTCAAGGAAACCATGTTGCCAACAATATCTGGCAGACTGATCGTACCAATTTATTTCCCATCAGCAACAACAAAACCTACATGACTTTATGCGGCATAGCGAAACTAATCCATCATGTAACAAGTTTCAGATTGTCAAACAAATGACAAATATCAGATTCGAGGAATGGTGACATAAACTAACCTCTGCCTGTCTACATCCCCATGAGAAGAAGCAGTGTTTAGGATTTGCAGATTTGCCACCCCATCCTCTATACTCGTACAATTCTGTAGAAACATAGACACATCTTGGTACCATCTGGAAAGATGATTCAAGGGGAATACTGCCACAAGTGACAACCTGCATAAAAAAAATATATTTGACAATTAGAAAGGCATCTACAAGAACAACAGAAATTACAAATTCATACGAAAAAAAAAAAAAAAAAAAAAATTATAGAATAAATTAAAGACAAACAAATTCTGACCCATCATCAAGCCTAGGCTTTTCCCAGCCTCTTCTCTCTCTCAATTTTTTTTTAAAATTTATTTTTATATAGATTTTTGAACTCTTAACATACACAAGGCATCATGTTTAGGTTACTCCGTCATTTCAATTCAAAGTACGCAATAATTCAGATAATTTCATAACTTGCAAAAGTGTAAAGCCAGTTTAAACGTTTTGATGTAGACTGCATTTTTTTTCCTCTGATTTCTTTCAATGCACCAAACCAAAGAGAAATGTCATACCTAATTCTATCACAAGCAAAAGAAATATGCAATGAAATTCTACTCATTGTCACAAGCAACTTCAGGTCCAATAGAGTAAAATCTTCAAAATTAAGATCTAGTGAGAGTTTGTTATGATAATGTCTTTTAAAGGGGAACTTACATGAGCTCATAATTGGAGAATATTCCATAATGAGCAATTTGACATTCATTAGTTTTTCCTACGAAGGGAATAGCACATGAAGTCATGAACTATACTGAACACAGCTTGATGATTTACCAGACAGCTTGGAAAATAAGAAAGTAACGGCATCATATATGTTTAGACTCCGTCAGCCAAGATAACTTAAAACATCTGGCAACTCAATTTTGTAAATGTAATGACAGTGGCATCACTACGAAAAGTAACAACAAATCCAGGCATCACACAACAGAAAATCATTTGCACTACTCAATATCACAAGACATGCATTTCTTCTGATTTTAACTTCATAGAGTAATTGGCATCTACCAGCTCTATAACTAACTCACAGGATGGAGTAATAGCTCGATAGATATTCCAGACCATATTTAAGCCCAAAATCAATTTAGAGCATGAAAGTTAAATGATATCACTAGATCACACATTGAAGCTCCTCCTTGTCTAGTGTTCTTTCTAACAAGTTTGGCCAATAAACAAGCTTATACATCCATCCACTCACGTGTAGCATCAAAATATTCTAGTACATTTATAGCACGTAAAAGAACCTTTCTTCCACAACCCATTCGTAGGTTCATTACCAGGACTCTTCGAACAATTCAAATTCTAAATAAAATTAAACTTGAAAAAAAAAACTGTCGAAATCTCTCAATTTTATTTATTTATTTATTTATTTTGGAACAACAAATTTATACACTTGGATCAACTGTCTTTCCTTCTAATGATATAAATCCTCATCCTATGGATACCAGAACGATAAGGAAAACCAATTTATAATATCTTGTCAAATGTTCCTTCTATTTGTCAATAGTAAAACTTAGAGGTAAAGGGGGGAACTGTTCAAGCTCAGACAGGAAAAAAAAAAAAACAATTATTTTGCAACCCACAAATCCTTAAAAGCTAAGCTAGCTGGATCTTCATTTTGCTAGAAAAATGTGAAAACCCAGGAAAATACCTAACTAGCAACCATGGAAGCAACTTTTCCCAGAGAGCATCATCATCAAAATTTCCCTATGAAAATGCATTAGAATCTATTCTAGAAGGTCCCAGAATAATGCAAGCCTTGGGTGCAAGTGCAACATTATGGCATGGCTTAAATCAAACCCATAGTAAAATAAACATAATTGTCAAATCAAGAACTGCATCATGAATCGAAAAATTAATTTTGCAAATTACGAATCATAAGATTTAACACAAACCATAAAAAACAAATAAATGACATAAAGAAATTGTACATATGAAAAAAATAAAATACAATGATTTTGACACATGTTATATAATAGCTTTTATATAAAAGCATGATTTCCTTAGTCTAATTAGGAAGATATATGTGGGTCCAAATCTCACCAACAATAAAATTATTTAAAAACCATAAAGTCTATTCTCTCTTGACATTCAAAAAACAGACTTGGAAATCTTAAATAGAGCAGAATAAGAAGAAAAAAACAGGTGAAAAACCCAATGGGTTCGTTTGGTTTGTATTTCTGAAAAAATTTTGGGAAATTTTCTCTACAAATAAGTTTTCAAAAGTAATCAAACCAAACAAATTTTTCCAAAAAAATTTCCCAAAACTTGGAAACCAAACAAGTTTTCCAAACAAATCTCTCTCTCACACACATCAAATCAATCACTTCTTCCAAAACTCTCTCTCAAAATAATTTTCCAAAACATCTTTTGAAAAAAACCAAACCAAACAACTTTTCGTACTTTTTATCTCTAAAACACATCTCTCAAACACAAACCAACCTAAAACACTCTTAAAATGTGTGTACATTTATTTATTTAAATAAATAAAAAAAAGCAATTGTGGAATCGTTGGGCCTGACTGACCTAATCATGTCATATTAAATGACATTTTTATTTTACCAAAATAGAAATAGATAATTTAAGGATGCAAATTACGTTAACATTAAATATCCTTAGAAGATGTATTTGATATTTTTATGAGGTTTAACAAGAAAATATTAAGAAAATGTTGGTTTTGAGTGAATAAACGTTCCAAAAAAAGGATTTGACGAGATTTAATTGGATATAAAAACCATTTTATCAGCAAAATAATAACCTATTATAATTAGGTATGACATCTTCATTCGAAAAAAAAGAAAAAAAGAAAAGAAAAGAGAGATTGAAATCTATCAAATCCAAATAATTTCAAAAATTACATGAATCATAAAACATGAATCGAATTGTGAATCTAGAGATTCCCCATCAATTTTATGTAAAATAGAATCACCCTTGGATTTGAGGTGTTTTGGAAAGATTGTTAAAAGCTGACTTTTTGGCTTTTTTGTGTAAAAAATGTGAGAGGTGATGTGATCCAAAATGGGTTAAAAGCTGGCTTTTGACTTTTTATTTGCTTCCCAAATTGTATTGATTTATGTATAAATCGTGAATCGTAAATTTTTTTATAACAGAAAAAGAAAAAACATTTAGAAGTAATCAAAGGACAGCTAACTAACTCACACACAAGTACAGAATCAGTCCCCCTAGAGAATGCAATAAACCTCACATATGGTTCCCAGAACAAGATTTGAGGACATGTGATAGAAGTCTATACTTAAACCCCTCCAGAAGCAAATTTATACAACCTATCTGAAAGCTTTGCTTGCAGAATTAGGTTAATCTCTCCATCACTGCATCACCATAAACAGTTCTCTGCCACACAATTTCATTTCAGACTTCATACAAAGAAAGTAATCAGAACCACATCACACATTCAAAACACAAGGTCAAACAATCACACCAAATAATGCTCAACATATACTCATATTCAACCGGGGTCAAAACGGTCATCAAAATATAATGCCATAAATAACCCATAACAGCATTATGTCAGCAATAAACTAACAATAACTAATTAGCCTCCTAAATGAGACATAGAAATAAGAATTGATAATGACAACTATGAATTGATAATAACTAATATGAATTTTTATATTATCAATACAAAGATAAGACAATTACCCCAGTAACCTTCACATACTGTCCATCAATGGCACCTCTGAGCTCAGCATCAGGGTACCTATTCAAGAACCCTAACAACCCTATCTTCATCCAAGCACAATTCCACACCACCACCGCCGTCACCGCCGCCACAATTCCCGCCACCACCGGCAAAATCAAAACCTTCTTCACCGCCACCATCAAAAACGCCCCAATCATCGAACCGATCACAGCCACCACCACGAAAACCCATATTACCGGCTTCGACAGCTTAAACCCTAGTTTCACATCCTCGCTCAAGTTCGTCACGGCCGAACCGTAAACCGCCTTTCCAGCCGAACCGGCCGGCGGCTCCAGCTGCCCGGACCGGCGACCGGCGGAGGAGCCCAGCGGGCCGGAGGTGATGAGGCCCGTGGGCTGGAGCGGGGTCATCGGGCCGGAGGATTTGTGCCCGATGGGCCCGGAGTTGGGGGCGGATCTGAGGGATCCGCTGTTGTGCTGAGAAGATGATGAGCGAGAGGTCTTAGACGGCGGAGGAGGGTGGTGATCGACGACGGCGATGTCGAACATTTTTCCAAGCTCGCCGGAGTGTTTGATATCGCCGCCGGTGTAGGGGACTGAGCGAGAGCCCATTGTGGGTTGGCGCTCTTTGAGGTGCTCGGGAGGACCAGAAACGTAGAGGCCATTGCTAAGCTGGTGTGAAGGAATTCGAGTCCCCATTGTAGAGAGAGAGTGAGGGGAGAGAGAGAGAGAGAGAGTGAGGAGTGGGGGTGTGTGTGTGTGTGTGAGAATGGTGGTGGTGGTGATGGAGATTGGTGGAAAGGACGAAGAGTGTAAGGACGAAAATGGGGCTGGTATTGGTGATAATGACGTGTGTATCCTCCCTCTCAAAAAAATTCAGTGCGTTTGATTTGAATTCTGAATTAAGTTTTTTGAAAATTGATTTTTTTAATTTTTATATTTTTATATTTTTTAAATTTTAAATATTTTTTTTACTTTTTTAGATATACCTTATTTAGTTATATCTAAAAGGTAAAAAAAAATTATTGAAAAAATATTTTAAAAAATTAATAAATACATAAAAATACAAAAAAAATATACTGAATATTTGTATTTTTGGTATTTAGTGAATTTTTAAAAGATTTTTTTTTCAATTTTTTTACTTTTTAAGTGTAAAAAGTAAAAAAATTGCTTAAAATATTAAAAAAATTTCGTAAAAACAAAAAAATACGAAAAATAAGAAAGTAGAATTTTCTGAAAAATATTTTTTTAAAAGTGAAAACAATTGTTTAATCTTTTGAGCATCGCGTAATCTTACACTATACTAATCATAATTTATTATTTTTTTTTTATTTATCAATCATTCAACATAAATTTATAAGTTCTATTTTTTTTTTACTAATTGTAACATCATTAAAACATCACGTAACGGTATCCAATATCAATTAGAAAAATATTATAAATTCTAAATAATTTGTTAAATTTTTTATCAAAACTTTCATATGATGTGAGACCCACACAAATTCATATGTGTATAAGTCTCATATGATATGAGATCCACACAAACTCACATGTGTATGAATTCTACACTTATGTGAAATCCCACGCCATGTAAAAATTTTGATAAAAAATTTAATAAATATTAAAAATCCTTAATACTCCCTCCGTCCCAAAATATTAGTCCCTTATTCCATTTTTCATTGTCCCAAAATATTAGTCCCTCTTCTAAAGTCAAGTACAAAAATAATATAAATTTCCTATTTTGCCCTCCTTTTAAATTAATAAACAATATAAAAAGTACAATTATGCATTGATATTTTCAAAAATTGTACTATCAAAAGGGTTTTTTTTGAAAAATTAACTTTTTTCAAATACAATAATTGTACTACCAAAAAAAGTTAGATTTCCCAAAAGGAACCATTAATTTGGGACGGAGGGAGGATAATTCAATCAAGTAATAACTTCTCCTCTATCTGTCTCCTTACTGCAGTACAGTACGTGTGACACTGGGATGTTGACGCAAATCACGTTTTACCGAGTCTTGTAATTTATCTTTTGACAATCATCACATGTTTCTTTGAATTTTTACAATTTGTCTAATAGTTTTTTCATCTCCTATTGTGAACCTCATTTATAGAGGTGCGGAGTTTGGAGAGGGTGCAATCACCTTAACCCGGCTACATTTTATATATTTTTAGGATATATATTTTATTTAGACAGATTAAATAATGGAGAATTGTAATTTATAGTATTGTTAATCTTAAGTTACATAATTTTTAAATTATTTAGTTGAAATATATATATATCATGTTTGTTTATTTATGAGATTAAATGTCAAGAAATGACGATCTTATTAAATTTCATATTCAGTTAAGATATTATGAAGAAAAATAAATATTCAAAAAATTATTTTACTCTTTTGAATTGTTTAATAAGTAATAACAATATTAAATATGACTTATAAATTTTATTTTATTTTTGACTAAAACTTTTAAAAAATTAAACAAATAGAACATCAATAAAAATTTAATAAACCTATTTTATTTTTTGGTAGAGACTTAAATTTTATTTATTTTTCTAAGTGGAATACATAACATTAAAAAGAACATTAATAAAAATTATAAGTTTTAAAATATGAACTAAATATGAATTAGCTAATACAAATTAGAATTAGCTATCCAACAATAATACAAATTCAAGTGAACCATATCATAAGGAAATATTTCTGTTTTAGCTTGACGAAAATAAAAATCAAAAATATTTTTTGAATTTTGAAAAATTATTTTTTTTATTTTTTTATTTTCTTTGCGAAACTAATTTTTAATTTTTTAGAAAGAAAAAAATTTTAAAACAAGTTTTTTTAAAACCAAACCAAGCATGACATAAATTTTTGGAGGGCAAAATTATAATTTTACCAGTTAATCCAGAGGAGAGCTAGTCCAACACTTTTGTATCCCACCTCTCCCCCAAACAAGATAGTCTCACATATTAACAGTCCGATCGGATTATTAGTTTGACTTATAATTTTTTAACTAAACAATAGATTGATATTTGGACATAAAGGCCACGTTTGTTAGGCGGATTAGATTGGATGTGATTATTAGTGAGAGGATTGTTAGTGAAGAGGTTGTTAATGTGTGGATTGTTGGTGAAGGGATTAAGTAAAAGTATGTTTGTTTTGATGATGGTGTGGGAGATGGTTAGTGATGAGATTGTTAAATTATTTTTATATAAAATAAATAAATAAATTATTTCTATATTAAAAAAAATTAAAACAAATATTAAAATAAATAGGAGCACTCGGTAAAAAACAATAAAATTAAAATAATAAAATTTTTATATAAAATAGACTTAATCCCCTCACTATTTGCCTAATCCCACCTAAAATTCACTCAAACTAATCCCCCTACAAGGGGGGATTACTAAACCCCCTTCACTACTAATCCTATCACATTGTGTTGCATCCAAACAAGGGTTTGGTAAGTCCCACGGATTGCTAATCCAATCCACCCTCCCAAACCCCCAATCAAACATGGCCAAAGTCTCAATCCTATCCTTTAATCCCTCCAAACAAAAATACCCCCTTATAGTTCACTTGTATATAATTAAAAATAGATGAAATGCAAGCTTTGAGTTCATCTAGGAGTGGGCATTCGTTGAGTTAGGCCGGCACTACATAATAAGAAATTTTGTATTTGTCTAAATCTAACTCGGCCCTAACATTAGGCTTCTACATTTGCCTAAGCTCGGCCTAAAAAATAATTATAAATCCCAAGCCCACCAATCAGGCTATATGTTAAAAAAAAAAAATTTTCATAATTAAATTTAATTACACATTATATTTATTAAATAAATATATTAACATTATTATAAATTGAAAAAATTTGTATATAAATTGAAAGATTTTTTTAAATACATTCAATCACACATCACTACAAATGTGAATGTCAATAAAATTAACTAAGATAATTTAGATCCCAACAAAAAATATATTTTTTAATATATATAATTATTTAATTTAATACCAGGCCAGGCTGGATTGAAATATAAATCTCAAACCTAACCCATTAATATATCAGATTGAAAATATTGGCCCAGTCCAGCCCTATAGACTAAAATAACTTTCCCAAGTCCTAAAAAAATAGGGTTGGGCCAGGTATGCCAACAGGCCGATGCCCACCCCTAAGTTCACCATTTACCTGTTTGGTGTAAACGCAAAGTATATATATATATTAAATGAAAATTTTATTTTAAAAAATTAAATGGGTTTGATTAGTTGAAAAAAGAGAGTACAAAATTGTATAGAAATTGAGTTCTACAATATTTTTAGGGTAAATTACACTTTGTCCATTTTATGTTTGGTCACTTTCTTACTTTGGCACTTAAAGTTTAATTTTTCTCACTTTGGCCTTTTATTTTTCAAATTCTTTCCCTTGTTCAAAATTAGACAAAAAAATGTCACGATAATTGTCATATAACATAAAAAATATATTATTATATTGAGATTTGAATTTGTGTTAGAAGTGTAAATTATATATAATAAAATATTTTTATATCACATGATTGTCAATGTGTCATTTTCTATCTAATTTTTAATAAAAGTTAGTTTTAAGAATAAAATAAAATAAAAAATTTTGAAACATGAAGAGTCAAAGTGAAATAAATAAATAAATAAATAAAACTTTAAAGGCTAAAGTGAGAGGGACTTAGTCTCCTCGGATACGATAGCCTTACAGTTCGGACTGTCGTGGTTCTGAATCTGATTTCACAAGTGCAATGTGAAATAGATAAACAAAAGAGAGTCCAAATCCGGCAAATCTTTTGGAAATTTGATTTTTAATCAAAAATGTCAAAAATGAATTGTTTTGCCAGATTTCATAATCGCCACCTAAATATTTTTGGGAAATTTAGGAAACCTGTGACTCGTGCCAAAAGCCACTTGTCTATCATCACCAAAATGTCTCGGCTCGGGAACTTAGGTATGAGAGAGGAATGTCATGAATTGAGCACCCCACTCACTCGATCAAAGATCGGCCTCTACTAATCATGATGTGATTTTTATCTACATTATATGCTCTTGTTCTAATTATTATGCTATCTTTACTATGTGATGCATACAAATATAGACTAATTTACAAAAGTTGAAACGCTTTAATTTCATGTGTTGTTTTGAAAAGTGTTTTGAATATGTACCACTTGAAAAAGTGATCTCACATATACATTAATTGAATCGTCCCAATTTAAACTAAAAAACCTTCATCCATAGACATTCAAGAGATATATTAACTAAGCACTTAGCCTCATGGTAAACATACTTCATATGACAAAATTAACGTACATACAACATGCTAAAGCAAGAAATGCTTACCTAATAGTCTGAGGCAAGCCAAAGAAGATAAAATAATTAGAAGAAATGCATGCTCCTAAACAATGCAATATGACTAATGCAACGCATACAATATGCAAATTATAAGTTTGGCTACTAGCATGGCATGTGAGTCAATTCAAGACATGCGACAAAGCACGTATTTGAGTAAGGAATTTAAAATTGACACTGATTAGTATGTTGAGCCAAACCTTGATGCATGTAAAACAAATAGATGTAAGTCATAGAAAATGCTAAGGAAAATATGATGCTACAAGCAATCCATTATAAGCGAGTAAATAAAAGGGAGAAAGAAATGGGAATTGGCAGACATACACAAATTATTACATATTTGCCCTCGCGCAAGAGGGTTCGAATGTTCGGGTGTCCGAATTAACTACTTATTACAAATCCAAATGAATGAATAAGCTAGATTAACTTAAAGCACTAATTTCATGAGCCACGGGAAGTAAAGAAGCACGTTTGCATGAACAGGAATATCCACCCCGAAAACACCTGTGTTTTGCTATTAGAACTATTCTGTTTTGCAGTCAAAAAAATAATCTATTTTAGCGTCAGCCTCTGCTCTATTCTGCCATGAAGATGGTACTGTCTGCATAAAATAAAGTGGCCAGCCAGCCTTGAAAAGTGGTCAACCGGATGGACAGATGGCCGGCCGGCCACTGTTTTAGGGGTCTGCCCTACTGCAATAGAAAGGAAATAGAGCACAAATAGAGTGTTTTCAAGGGATGTTTATCCTCTCTGCCTCAAGACTCAATGAATGAAAATAAAAAACCAATAAAACCTCCTCCCTATCATGGAGTTACCTCAAGTGAAGTGATAAACATTGATTCTTGAACTATTATCACCACTAAAGAGTATGAAATGCCTCAAGATTCAATAGGTTCAATATAACGTCCGATTGAACCCAACTCAATTTTATTATCTTGTGCCTCTTTTAGTCCAATTATTAGCCCTTTTTAATTACATTTCCATTCTTTAATCATTTTAGTCCAAAATTGAGAATTATATCCATTAATGAAGAGAAGCGTCAAACAAGAAGTTGTTTTTGACATGAGAGAGATGTAATGCCTTGATAATGAACCTCTGAAGAGATTAAACTATTAAGTATGAAAGGTCTTTTTCTCATGCTTAAACAACTATTGTTTGAAACAACTCTTAAACAAAGAAAACCAAGAAATAAGGGAAGTTGCAGAAATTATTATTACAAGTGTGAGAAAATGTATGAAAACTATGAAATAAAAGCTATCAACTCAAATAAGTTGGTGCCTAAGGCCTAAACCACCAAACCTATAAGGACTTACAACACTGTAAGCATGATATTCAAAGCATAACTAAATAAACACATCAAAATAGTCTCCAAAACAGCAAAAAATAGTGTTGGAATTAGTATGAAAAGCTAGAAAAAATGAGCTAAAATAAGAGAGAAATGAAACTAGTAAGCAAGCCTAAGGAGGAATGGCTAACCTTTCCACTTTTTGGACCTCCAAATCACATATTTTAGCCTTTTAAAATTCTGAAAATCAGTGGCCAAAAGTTGAGAAAGAAGTGGGAAACACAAGGATAAAAGTTTAGAGAACAAGGTTCAAAGAAGGGTGGTTAACCCCTCCACCTTTGGTAGCTTTAAGTCACAAGTTTCAGCCCATAAAAACGGTTTAAAAACAGTACAAAAATAGTAAGAAAAGAGAAGAAAGAAGTAGTGTAAAGATGGCGAAAGTTATACCTCTTGAAGAAAGGTTATTCTTTTGTTCACAAATCACAAGGCTTTCACTCTCAAGGGTTGAGATTTTAGCTCAAGAACCTCAGTAAGGAGACTCAAAAATTTGGTTTAGGAAGTGTATATAGAATTTATGTATATTGCAAGATAGAGAAGGAGAGTGTTTCACAAGTTTTGAGCACTTAGGAATTTTTTAAAACTTAAAATCAAGAGGGATGGTCATTTATATATAGAAAAACAGGTGCCTCTGTCGAAAATATCTGTATAGGGATAGCTGGTGCAAGACATGCACATAGGGGAGACAGCTGGCAACAAAATATCTGCCTGTAGGGACACCTAGCCAGCTGGCCAATGACTTGTACGAATTGATGCCCAACTTCAAATGGCCATATCTTTCTCATCCGGACTCGATTTTAGGTGATTATTGAGTTCCAATTGAAGCCCCAGAAGTCTACTTTCCAATGGTGGTTGCCTTACATCTAAATTCTAAGTATACAAAGAGATATGTCTAATTTAGTGAAGGTTGCTCATTTCTTTCTTAACGGTTTGATGCTCAACCTCTCCCCCAACTAGTTTTCTTCTAACCTCCTATTTCCTTCAACTCCAAATTTATAAATAAGATATTTTTAAATATTTTTCAAAGAGTTCACCTCCCTTCTACTTATTTCCACTTTGTCCTTACTCGGTTTACCGAAAAGTGTAATATTTTAAACAAAATGCGAGCCTCGAAATATTGTAAAAACATTTAGAAAAATATTTTGAAGAAAAGGTTTTAAGGTCTAAAATAGTTTTGGTCAAAATGGGGTGTAAGATTGGGATTAGAAGCTCAAAAACTGAAGCTTTTTGCTAAAGATTCAAACGATTGCACAACATAACATTTCATCATCAAGTGTTCACTATGAGGCGCCCAAATCTTATGGGTGGCCAAAAATAGAGTGTCTACATAGCCCTAATATTTTTGAAAAACCAAAAATTACTATACTAAGAAGGCAATTGTTTCATATTAATAAAATGTCATCCCTTTTAATTTGGTGATGGTGGTTGTAGAACTCAATTTCGATACAATTTTTTACATCTATTGTTTTTTCAAACTAATTAAACCCATTCATATTTTTTTTGTAATGCTCTGTTTATTTTGATAATTTTTTTATTTTTATATTTATGTTTAGTGGTAATGGTGAGACAAAGGTGGAGGTGGAGGTGGAGGTGGAGGTGGTGGGGTGGCGGAAGCTGTGATATTGATGGTGGCATTGATGGTGATGGTGATAGTTGTGGTATGATAGTAGAAGTGAGAGTGACGGTAGTAGTGTGGTGATATTGCTAAGATTTTATTTTGAAAAATATTTTTCATTTTTTAAAAGTGAAAAATATTTTCTATCTAAATAAACTTATTTTTCATTAACTATAAAAAATATTTTTCGTTGATTTTTATTTTTTATTATATCAAATGTTAAAAAATATTTTCAATCCAAACAAATAGAGCTTAAATGTGAATTTCATTTTATTTTTTTTTTTTCCTTTTCCATCTGAACCCATTTAGCCCTGGTTTGACTATTATTTGGAACTAAAAAAAGTACAAAATGACAAAATAGGATAAATAAGTTAATAAAACAAAATATCACATACAACCCATAATTATTACACTTTTTCTCTTATAAAAGTAAAAAAAGTCAAAAAATAAAAACTAAATAAGGCTAAAAAAGCCAGATTAAAAATGTTCCAACACAAAAAAATTAACTATATTAGCTAATGCCAAACGAAACTTTAATACAAGTGGACTAAACAGGGAAAACGGTGGGCACAAGGTATACAAAATGCCACTGTTGGCTATCATAACATGGTGTTGTGACAGTACCTTCCTCAATTTCAGATGTACGCGGTGTAATATTATGCGATTTAAAGGTAAAATTAAAATTAAATTGTAAATGGCAGATTACTATCCCTAATCAAATTGTGATTTGAATAGTGAGAGGGTAATTTATATTAATAAATTGGGCCGAGCTAGGTGTTGGGCCGAGATAAGCCCAATTCGAAAGAGAAGTAGAATTACTCCGGTCCGAAAGAGAAGTAGGGTGACTCCGGTCCCAGAGGGAAGTAGAGTTACTCCGGTCCGAAGTGGGGTAGACCGGTCTTAATAAGATGCCTTGATGTTAGTCCGGTCGTAGCCATGGTGGTTAGTCCGGCCGAAGTAAGGTCTAGTTGGTATACTCCGGTTGAGAATGTATTATGGGTAGCTCGGTCTTAAGCGGTTACTTCGGTCGGAGCATGTGTAAAACCGAGGTAAACCATGGTTCTGAAAGTAGTTCGCCTTAACTCCCTTATGGATAGCTCGGTCTTAGCATGGGAAAGCTGTAACGACCCTCGTACTGATTATCGGAAATTACTGAATTATATACTGATTATTGCTGAACTGAATTGATAATGACTGATGATTGAACTGATTAAAGTACTGAACAGACTGATTGAAATCAAAACTGAAATTGAATAAGTTGACCTATCGAATTGCATATGATATCTGTTTGATTGATTGATTACCTATTTGAATTTAAATGTTTAAGCTGCTAATTGAAGGCCTTATCGGCGGCCAAATTGAAAATTGTTTAGTGTTCCATGATCATCATAATTTATGTGATTTTATGGCATATTTAATTGGAAATTGATTTGGTATGATTTGACTGGATTAAATTAGATGAAATTGAGCTAATTAAAGAGTTTGGTGTAATTACCATTTTGCCATTGTGAGTGGGACCTTTGTTTACTCATTTTTGAGAGTCTTATACACTTGAAACAAACATTTCATCAGCTCAATTGTTTTCTCTCCACCGAATTTAGAGAGAGAGAGAGAGAGAGAGGGACTTGTTTTGCTTGATTTGCTTGAAGTCTTGTAGTAAATTGAAGTGTGGTTGCATGATTGAGCTTCTAGGCCTAAATTACAAGACTTAGGTGAGTGAAATTATCATCTTCTTGCCATCTTTAAGTTCCATCTTGCATGCATCATGGTTATAGAGAAGTAAATCATGAATTTGCTCATCAATGTTGAATTGAAGCTCAAATGTTACATGCATGTTTATATTGTTGCATTTTGAAGTTGAATTCTTGGAAAATTATACATGCATGCACATGTTTTTATCATAGTCCATGTTTTCAAGATGTTTTCAAAGGTTGGAGCTCAATAGAGCAAGATTTGAACCTTGAATTTGATTTAAAGTTCATGCATTTCATGTTTTGAAAGTGTTCTTGAAAATGGGTTTGAAATTGTATTTAATTGACTCACCTTTGGGGCTTGAATTCTCAAATTGGCTTTTAAAACTTGTAGTATATTGAGTTTAAAGTGTTTTCCCAGATTTTGGGCCCAAGAGGTTGAGTTTTGGATGGTTGAATACTTGGTTCGAACTTGGGAGACAAATCTGGAAATTCCAGATTTGGCTTCCTCGCTCGAGCGAAGGATTCCTCGCTCGAGCGAGCCCTTTGTTTTTGCAGGCTCGCTCGAGCGACCATCGAGCGACCATCGCGCGTAAAAATTGAGCAACCAGTACTTTCACTGTTCATGCAGATCGCTCGAGCGAAGGTTTTCTCGCTCGAGCGAAGCCTTTGATTTTGGAAGCTCGCTCGAGCGAAGGAAGGCTCGCTCGAGCGAGGCTCTTATTTTCAGCAACTTTTGGAAAATGCCTTCCAAGTGTAATTTTGCATCCTCATCTCATCCTAGGCATTCTTAGGCCTAGTTTAAGGCATCTTAATGAGGATTTAGACATAGAACCACACCGAGGAAATTTACGGATTTAATTAACATCCTTTCCAATTGTAAACTTAGTGTGTGTTCTATTCTGTTAATTGTTTAGGGTTGGCTCTCGGGGACACGCTCTAGCTGCTATTAGCCCAATCTCTGTGAGTAACAGACTGTGTAAAGATATGTTCAAAATGGTTATCTTTTGAATATTGAACTAAAATGTTTATTGAACTGATATTGTTTATTGAATGAATGTATGTCCTGTATTTCGAATTGTATTGTGGCATCCTTAGCACCCATTGTTATTGACTGATACAGAGCTCTGTCGGTTTCCTTGTGGAACCATATTGTTATTGATTGATGGCCATCACTATTGTTGGGTCTGTCAAGGCCCGGTCCTTTTGGACCTATTGTTTATAGGCTAATGGATGTACCACATATGATTGATTGATTGAAATACTGATTGATCGTAATACTGATTGATTTCAATATTGAAAGATTGAAATACTGTTTAATGAATTGATTTCATTACTGTAAGGACATTCATTCATAACCCCTTTACACATTATGTTATTCACTGGGCTTTAGCTCACTGTTATATATATATGTAGGTTCTCAGCAGCCAGACCGGAGCTAGGAGCGTAGGATTGGTCCCCAGTTTTGTCAAGCCAGCCTGTGTGCCTCACTGCGAGGTTCCGTGTTGCCATGTTATGGCTTTGGGGTCTTTTGTATTTCCCCTGACTGTCTCACTGTTTTGTACTATTGTGAGATCACTGTATAGACTGTTTGCTGTTTACTGTACTGTCCGAGGGGTTAGGCCCCGGTTTTATCGACTAATATGTATATGTATACTGTGTATGCCATACTGTATTGTACTGTTGTCAAGGGATTGAATCCCTGTACCGACTGACGGTGAATGGCCGTTTAGACCGTACTGTTTCAGGACTGTTTGAATGCATGAAAAACTTTTTGGCATACAGATTGTCACAGCTCATTGGACACTATTCATTTATTGTTTTGGCTTCCGCCAGGCCCTGAACTCTGTTATATTGTATGATTGTTAAGCAGGCCTTTGGTAATCACGGATTACTGGCCAGTTACGGTGCTAAACCCATAGGGCCGGGTTTGGGTCGTGACAAAAGCCGAGGTAAGGGAGAGTATAGTAAGGGCCGAACTAACAGGTACTCCGGTCGTTTGGAGTTCGGCCATAGAAAGACCATCTCACTTGGTTTAAGCAGTGAGGGGGGTGTTGGAGGATAAGCATTATCTTCCATGGATTTGAATCCTAGGAGGACTCTACATGGAGGAGTTAGAGTCCTACTAGGATTGTGCCACGCGAAACCTATATAAGCTCACCAATATCACCTATGAAGAGGTAATGCAACTTTTGCTCCCTGACTATATTGAGCTTTTGCCTATTTGTCTTGCTTACTGACTTAGGCATCGGAGGGGTTTTCCGGCACACACCCGCCGGCCAGTTCAAGTTTGAGTTTTCAGGTGATAGAACGACGACGTACAGAAGAACACAGGCTTGATCAACAGGATTATACGTGAAGGTGAATCTCTTTCCCGTACAATTGGCGCCGTCTGTGGGAAGAACAGACAAGAACAACCTCTTGATCAAGTGTTTTTCTCTCAAAATTCGATGGCCAACAATGAAGAACTGCCTCAGTCCGCCATTGACGGACAAACTCCAGACGGAGGTGCAAGGCGTGAAGGCCTACCTTTGGTCCCTCCCATGGCGAACCTGGAACCACAAAGGCAAAATTCCAGGAGGGATGCAAGGGGACGAAGGAGGAATAGCAGCCCTCATCCCTCTCGTTCGCAAAGCCCAGAAAGACAAAGGCGTAGGGTTGATCCTCAGGCTTTGGAGGATCGCGTCAAAGCACAAGACGAGTTGATACGGCGGATGGCAGCAGACATGGAAGCTCTCAAACGCCGGGTGAAAGGAAAAGAAGTGGCGACAGGAGAGGGGCGCACGAACAAGACGCCCCCTCGCCACTCAGAGGGTCGTAGTAGGAATTCTACACCCTCCCAGGCAGAAGAGAGAAGCCTCAGGACAGGCGATACGCAATCAAGATCTTCCAGAACTCGTCACTCCAGGTCTGAGAGGGCGAGATCTGAAAGGTCTTACACGGAAGGAAGTACATACTGGCCTTCGCATACGCACCAAACAAGGTCCAGACAAACGGAGTTACCCAGGTCATCCGACCTACGAACCGTGCTAGAAGAAAAGGCACGACGCAGGGAGGATGCCAGGGCGCGTGATCCACATAGAGTTTCGGCCTTACAGCGGTTGGCTCCTCGGACGCATGGAAGCGTCAAGGTTGGAATGCCACAACCGCGCCCGGCCTACGAACCAACGGACAAAGTATTGGCAAGGCTGCAAACCTCACCGTTTGTCCCAGCAATTGAGAACGCGCCTTTACCGTCAGGATTTCTACAGCCGAAGTTCACTACATACGAGGGGAAGACGGACCCCTACTTGCACTTAAGCCACTTCCGCCAGGTCATGGCTGTATACCGGCAGAACGAGGCCTTAATGTGCATCTTGTTCCCCTCAAGCCTTGGTGACCTAGGCTTGACTTGGTTTGAGAAACTCCCAGAGGGCAGCATAGCCTCCTGGGCGCAATTGGCAGAAGCATTTGTCACAAGATTCAGAACAAACACTAAGACTCCGGTGGAGATCGACCAGCTACTCTCCATCGACATGGGCGAAAAAGAGACCCTGAGGTCATATAACAGCCGTTATTGGGAGACATTCAACCAGATTGGGGACTGCCCAACCAATCTCGCCATTGCGCAATACAAGAGAGGACTCCCAGTTGGGAACAGACTGAGGGATTCTATAACCATGACGCCACCTCTTACCATGGAAGCGCTGATGGAAAGAGTGCATCAGCACATCAGGGTGGAAGAGGATGGCGCCCGTGCCAAAGCAAAGTCTGGCACGACCGCAGCGCCAGAAAAGAAGGCCTCAGCAAAGGTCAATGCGGTAAATCGGCCGAACAAAAATGGGCGGGGAAGACGCGATAACGAAGAAGACCGAGACGAGAGATGGTTGAGAGTCCGCACTGCCATCACCACGGTCTTCAAGAAGCCGATCTACCGAATACTTAGCGAAATTCGAGACGAACCTTTCGTCAAGTGGCCAGCCAAGCTAGGCGAGGCACAGAAGGACTATGACGACAGATCCCGGTGCACCTTCCACAAAGAAAAGGGGCACCGAACTGAGAACTGCACCCCGTTAAGGCAGCATTTGGAGGAGTTGGTGGCGGCAGGCCACTTAGACAAATACATTGAAGGAGGGGCACAGCCAGCCCCCCAGGACCGTAATAACCCCAACGGAATGCCAATCGACGCTCCACCTCAAGGCATTATCAATGTGATACATGGAGTTTTCGAGCCTGAGCGTGTATGTGAGCTCAGAGGTTCAATCAAAAAGGCTGAGCACTTGAGGGAGGTACTAAGTGCCCAACCTGTCGTCAAGAAGGGGAGGACAGAGGCCACAAATGTTATGTCTTTTTCGGATAAAGACTTGGACAGAATATATTGCCCTCACAACGATGCCCTGGTCGTCACTCTCCGAGTCAAGGACTTTGACGTCAAGCGGATTCTGATTGACCAGGGTAGTTCGTGCGAAATCATGTATTATGAGACGTTCAAACAATTGAAGCTGCAAGATAAAGACTTAGCACCTGCAGTGTCACCTTTGATTGGATTTAACTCGATGCCAGAATGGCCAGTTGGCAAGATCATCCTTCCAGTCAGAGCAGGGGGTGTGACGAAGCAAGTAGAGTTCTGGGTGTTAAAGGTCCCATCCACCTATAACATCATCTTGGGCAGAACATGGCTGCATGCCATGCGCTCGGTGGCATCATCCTACCACCAAGTGATGCGGTTCCCAAACGACACCGGAGTAATAGAAGAAGTCTATGGAGACCAAATCATGTCCAAGCAATGTTTTGTCACGGTGAATGGAAGCCGCGCTGCAAAGGGGTATGTTCATTCGGTGGAAGAACCGGAGAGTAATGAACTATTCGCAGACGTCGGCAAAGCAGCAAGCCAGAAAGCAGTGGAAGACTTGGTGGAAGTCAGAATAGATGAAAAGAACCCGGATAAGTTCTTTCTGCTTGGTTCGTCGTTGTCCGGCGCTGAGAGGTTAGAGGTCTTGGAATTTTTGACCTCTAACATCGAAGTGTTTGCCTGGACTCCATACGACATGCCAGGCATTGATCCCAACTTCATCTGCCACCAACTCAATGTCCACCCATCAGCCAGGCCAATCATTCAGCGCACCCGCAGATCGGCACTCCACCACGCCGAGATAGTGGCGGAAGAAGTGGGAAACTTGTTGGAAGCAGGGGCAATCAGAGAGGTGCACTACCCCAGATGGATCTCCAACACAGTCGTCGTGCCAAAGAAGAATGGCAAGTGGCGCGTCTGCGTCGACTATAAAACTGTCAACAAAGCGTGCCCTAAAGATAGCTTTCCTCTACCACGGATTGATCAACTGGTAGACCTGACTGCGGGGCACAACCGACTAAGCTTCTTGGATGCATACAGAGGCTACCACCAGATCGCAATGCATGAACCGGACCAGGAGGTCACATCTTTCACCACACCAAGGGGACTCTACTGCTACAAGGTCATGCCCTTTGGCCTAAAGAACGCAGGGGCGACATTCCAGAGAATGGTTACCAAGATGTTTGGGCCGTTGTTAGGCAAAACAATGGAGGCTTACATCGATGATATGGTGGTCAAGAGCAAGGATGAGAATGACCACTTGAAGGACCTAAGCGAGATGTTTGAAATCCTGAAGAAGCATAAGTTACGCCTCAACGCGTCGAAGTGTGCTTTCGGAGTAGGATCAGGCAAATTCTTAGGCTTTCTGGTGACCAACCGAGGTATAGAAGCAGACCCATCTCAGATCAAGGCAATACAAGATCTGGAGAGACCAAACTCGGTGAAAGAAGTGCAGCATCTCACCGGAATGGCAGCCGCGCTCAATCGGTTTATTAGCCGATCGTCAGACAGGCTACGACCATTTTTTCATGCACTCAAGGCCAAGTTTGAGTGGGACGAAGAATGTGACCGAGCTCTGGAAAGCTTGAAGGAATACATGTCTTCTCCACCACTACTTGTAACACCAATTCCTGGAGAAGAACTCTTCTTATATCTGGCAGTGTCACAGCACGCAGTCAGCGCGGTGTTGGTCCGTGCAGAAGGAGTCCAACATCTGCCCATCTACTATGTTAGCAAGACACTGCTGGGCGCCGAAACAAGGTACTTGCCACTGGAGAAACTGGCATTAGCCTTGATGATGGCCTCAAGAAAGTTGTCGCACTACTTTCACGCCCATACTATAGTTGTCCTTACAGCCTTCCCACTAAAGGCTTTGTTTGAAAGGGCAAACTTCTCTGGGCGAATTCTGAAGTGGGCAGTAGAGTTGGGACAATACGACATCAAGTTCCAACCCAGAACCGCAATAAAAGCTCAAGCATTGGCGGATTTTGTCGCAGAGTTCACTCATGGAAGTCATCATATCTGCCCAGTCGACCTGACTGACTCAACCGAACTAGGGACAAAAGTTGACGTCGGAATAACGCAACCCCTGGTATTGGTTACTCAGCCAAGTCCTAAGGCAGACCGGAGTAATACAAACAAGGAAGAAGTAAACCATGCTATACCAAGTCCAGACTCGCCAACGAAGAAAAACTTGGTGCAACAAGATGACAAGGGGCAGGCAGCAGGCCTGGACTTAGATGGCGAAATCAGCAGCATGGAAGACCCCAAGGCATCATCCGATCCCTCCACTTGTTGGAAGTTGTTCGTTGGGGAGATGTGGAAGCTCTTTGTGGATGGAGCATCCAATCGACATGGAGCAGGACTTGGCATAGTCCTCATCTCTCCAGACGGCCTGGTAGTGGAGCAGGCAATCAACCTTGGCTTCCCAGCATCAAACAATGAAGCGGAGTACGAAGCGCTTCTTGCAGGACTCAAGTCAGCAGCCTACATGAAGGCCACCGAACTCATGGTCTACAGCGACTCACAGTTGGTGGTAAATCAAATTTCTGGCGATTACGAAGCAAAGGATGACAGAATGGCTAAGTACCAAGAGCTAGTCAGAACCGAGATCAAGAGGTTTGAAGTAGTGAGGATAGAACAGATCGGCAGGGAAGAGAACAGTAGAGCAGACGAACTAGCAGGCTTCGCCTCAATGGCGGATACCTCCATCCCACATCCTCTATTGATCGACTATCTGCCTAGACCAAGTATTGAAGACCCAGAAACAGAAGAAGTATACTGCGCCGATCTAGGTCCTTCTTGGATGGATCCTATTATCTTGTTCCTGAAAGACGGCACCTTACCAGAAGACAAGAAGGAAGCCAACAGAATCAGAGCAAAGTCGCAGCGATTTTGGCTCTCTCCATCCTTGGCATTATACAAGAAGTCGTTCACAGGACCTTACTTAAAGTGTGTGCACCCCAGCAAAGTGGAAGCATTCCTGTTCGAAATACATGAGGGTGTATGCGGCAGCCATCAAGGAGGACGATCATTGGCATACCGAGCTATTTCACAAGGATACTGGTGGCCGTACATGCAAGCGGATTCAGAGAAGTATGTCAAAAAATGTGAAAAATGTCAGAAGTTTGCGCATCAAATACACCAACCTGCCAGGGAACTTCTACCTCTCACTAGTCCATGGCCTTTCGCAATGTGGGGCTTAGACATAGTGGGACCACTCCCAACAGCACCAGGCAACAGGAAGTTCTTTCTTGCGGCAACAGACTACTTCACAAAGTGGGTGGAAGCAGAAGCCTTGGCGTCAATCAAGGAAAAAGATGTGAAGAAGTTTGTTTGGCAGAACATCATCACTCGCTTCGGCATACCAAAAGCACTGATCTCAGACAACGGCACACAGTTCGATGGCAGAATTTTCAGAGGCTTTTGTGAGGAGTACAAGATAGAATTTTACAATTCCACACCGGCGTATCCCCAAGCGAATGGACAAGCAGAAGCTTCAAACAAGGTAGTCTTGGACGGACTGAAGAAAAGGCTAGAGAAGGCTAAAGGCAAGTGGGCAGAAGAACTCCCTCATGTTCTGTGGGCTTACCGCACCACGCCTCGACGATCAACAGGAGAAACACCATTCTCCTTAGCTTATGGCATGGAAGCAGTCATCCCATTAGAAGTTGGTCTCCCCACAATTCGGAGTGAAAACTTTGATCCAGACTTAAACGCCGAAGCAATAGCATTAGAACTTGATCTCGCGGAAGAAAGAAGAGACAGAGCTTTGGTTCACATCGCCTCCTACCAACAAGAGTTGTCTAGAAAGTACAACAAAACAGTGCATCCAAGACAGTTCAAGATCGGCGATTGGGTACTTCGCAAAGTGATGGGAAACACCCTGGTTCCAGGAGATGGCAAGTTGGGACCGAATTGGGAAGGACCTTACAAAGTGGTCGGCTTAGCAGGCAAAGGGGCATACCACTTGGAAGATAAGGAAGGCAAAGCAATCCCAAGGCCATGGAACACTGCCAATCTTAAATTGTTTTATTTTTAGTTTTTTTTTCTTCTCTCTCCAGAATGTGTAGTTTTTTCCTCTCTCAATAAAACAAGTCGATTCTTTTCAGCATGGTTGTTTTTTCTGTAAAAGATAGTTTTGGTGAGTTAGGTGCAGTGCAGACTATATTCTAAGTTGGCTGGAAAAACCAACTTAGAGGTTGGCTGGATTAAACCAACACCCTTCCTAAGCCCAGGATAAGGATCCAGGCTGCAGGACGTTTGGCTGGAATAACCAAACACTTTATTCTAAGTTGGCTGGAAAAACCAACTTAGAAGTTGGCTGGATTAAACCAACACTCTGTACTCTTCAGCCGAAGTATGGGTATGGCTGAAGAGTGGTTGGCTGGATTAAACCAACACTTTGTACTCTTCAGCCGAAGTAAGTTATATCGGCTGAAGAGTGGTTGGCTGGATTAAACCAACAGTCTGTACTCTTCAGCCGAAGTATGGGTATGGCTGAAGAGTGGTTGGCTGGATTAAACCAACACTTTGTACTCTTCAGCCGAAGTAAGTTATATCGGCTGAAGAGTGGTTGGCTGGATTAAACCAACACTCTGTACTCTTCAGCCGAAGTATGGGAATGACTGAAGAGTGGTTGGCTGGATTAAACCAACACTCTGTACTCTTCAGCCGAAGTATGGGTATGGCTGAAGAGTGGTTGGCTGGATTAAACCAACACTTTGTACTTTTCAGCCGAAGTAAGTTATATCGGCTGAAGAGTGGTTGGCTGGATTAAACCAACACTGTGTTCTCTTCAGCCGAAGTAAGTTATATCAGCTGAAGAGTGGTTGGCTGGATTAAACCAACACTCTGTACTCTTCAGCCGAAGTAAGTTATATCGGCTGAAGAGTGGTTGGCTGGATTAAACCAACACTGTGTTCTCTTCAGCCGAAGTAAGTTATATCGGCTGAAGAGTGGTTGGCTGGATTAAACCAACACTCTGTACTCTTCAGCCGAAGTAAGTTATATCGGCTGAAGAGTGGTTGGCTGGATTAAACCAACACTGTGTACTCTTCAGCCGAAGTAAGTTATATCGGCTGAAGAGTGGTTGGCTAATAAGTTAGATAGCTGGAACCGGGATCAGAGATCAGAGTTTGCAAATAAACACATGGAAACTTCACTACATGTACAGGCATACATACATAACCGAAACGAGAGTTGATGGTTTTTTCATTGAAAAACAAAGGAAGTACAATTATGGGGCCATAGCCCGGTTACAGAGTTCAGAATAAAAGAAAAAGAAAAAATCAGCCAAGAAGTGCATCCAGTTCGGCATCAAAATCTGCATCTTCATTTGTCTGAAGCCCGGTGTCAGCAGGGAGTGCGGTTTGATCGGGGAGCTCGGTCTCGGCTCGAACTTCGGTTTCCGGTGGTGGTGTGTTGTCAACCAGCAGCTCGTCAGTTAAGTCCCCAATGACCGGCCCCGACCGAACTGTTTGACTGCTCGGTTCTTCATTGACGACCGGGGTGAGAGTCGGCTCATCTTCATCAGAATCATCGTCATCATCATCATCATCTCCAGCCCCCTCAAGGAATTGTTGTTGGAGATCGGCCGCATACTGCGCCAGGGAAGCTGGGATAGTGTACTGAGGGGCATTGAAGACTTCGGTTTCAGGCCCGCAGCCGAGCTTCTCCACCGCACTCCTCCAGCCGCACTTGAAGAACAGGTCCTTCGCGGCGTCGCACTGAAGGGTGTATGCATCCTCTGCTTCTTTAAAGCCTTGTTTTTTGGCGGCCTTGACGTCCTTCCTCAACTGTGTTATTTCGGCGTCCTTCTTCTTCTCAATCTTGGCCAGAAGGCGCAAGTACTTGTCTTTTGCTTCGGCGGTAACCTTCTTCTTTTCATCTTCGACCGAATTGGCAACTTCGGTCAGCCGATCCTTCTCTTCCTGGAGTTCGGCCATTCGCTTTTTGGCCTCCTCCAGCTCGGCCCTTCTTGATTCGGCTTCTGCCATGGCCTCCCTTGTACTCCTCCTAAGCTCCATGACCCTCCTGTGAGTGACTTGGTTTTTCTGGATGGCCTGCAAAGGAAGAGTAATGTTAGCCGAACTCCAAGTAAAAATCTTACATAGAAAGGGGAAAGCTGCTCACCAGGATCATGGACTTAGTGGAGGACCGGATTGACTTTAGCTCGGTGTTGAGCTGCTTGTAATGGTGCTCCATGTCCTTCGGAAGGCACACACTTTTGGCAAGGTTGTGAGCCAACAAGTGGTCCTTGTCAGCGACGACCGAGTCTTCAGCTGTGATATCTCGGTTGTCATAGGAAAGGGCAGGAGCCCATTTGGAAGAAGGGGCAGTTCGGTCAGTCTCCTTTGGATGGAGGCTTTGTTGAGGGCTTGGAGGAGGGCTGGGTGGCAAAATGGTCTGGTCCTCATCGACGAGTCGCTGCTCGGTTTGGCTAGTCCGGGCACGTTTTCGTTGGCGAGATGAGGATGGCTGTTGCGATGGAAGAGCCACCACGGTCTGAGTTGGTAGACCGGTTTGTGGCACCTCGGTTTGGGTCGTTGCGACCAGCATTGCCTTCAGCTTGTTCTTCTTGGCCATCTCTTGTTCGGCAGTGAGTGGCACCAAATTGACTTGAGGCAAGTTTGGGTCCGGTTCTGGTGCTTCTTCAAGCAGGAAGTCGGTCACCTTTGCTTTTCGGCGACCGGAGTATCGGTAAGTCGGTTCAAAGTTGAGAAGTTTAGCCCAACTCCTTTCCCGAACTCGTAGTGCGGCGCGTAAAAGACCGAGGTTGGGGTAGTTGTAGTTCGAGAGGAGATGAGCTTTATCTGCAAAAAGGGAACAAGTGTTAGTTCGGTTCAGAGTAGACAGCCGAAGTAAAGAAGAGAAAATATATGAAATGCAACCGAAGTATGTATACCGGGCTCTCCGAATTTCCAGTTTATTCTCCAGCCAGGAATCTGGGCTTGAAGGTCTTCAAAATTCCCAGAGACCCAGAAGAAGTCGTCATCATTCAAGTCTTTGTCCGGTGTGTGTTTGATTATTTTTTCTCGGCCACGGCGTATTCTCAAGTAATAGCACCAGCCTTCATTCTTGGATCCTAATGAGTATTGGTGGAATATTTCGGCTAAGCCTAGGTTTAGACCGGTTTGACGGTTCAGGGCGTCTATGCCCATTATTATACGGTAAGTGTTGGTGGACAGTTGGGTTGGGCAAAGTCTGGTTTGCCTAAGAAATTCGCAGATTAAGGGCTGGACTGGGAATCGTAGTCCGGTCTCTTTTATTGACTGAATGGTGAAAGGGACAAAACCCTCGTTATTCCATGGGTCTACACCTCGGTTGGCTAGGGTAAGGTGTACATCATCTGGTATATGGTGGTCCTGGCGGAATTCGGCCAGACCACCTGGGGTTTCTACTAAAAATCTGTACTTCCCCATTTAAATCGTATAAGTTAAGTATAATCTACTTCGGTTTGGAAAGTGTACTCGGTAGCTCGGCTGAGCGCAGTGGAGTGCCTGGCAACCTAAGTCTGCAAAGTGGAGAAAAAAGATGTTAAGCACAGATCTGCGACCGTGCTACAAAAACAAAGCAGGAAAAAGGAGTCTTACTTCGGCTACACAAGGTGCTACGGAATCTATCTCGGTCAAAGCTGGTGCGTGTTATCTCGGTTCGGCTGAGGCGTTTGCTTAGTTCGGTTCTACTAGAGGTTTTGTTACTTCGGTTAAGCGTCAAGGGGCAGCTCTCTAAGTTCGGTTTAGAAACTGAGAGAGCTGGCTTAGCCCCCAAGGCTTAGCTCGGTCGAAGACCAACCTTTCTAGTTCGGTGCGTTTTTATTTCAGCTAATGTGGTTCTGTTGGTTATCTATTGAAACTACTGTTGTATGCACAAGTTTTGGTTCGGTTTTGGTATGCTTGAATCTACATACAGCACAAACAGTATCCTAGTTCGGTTGGGGCATGTTTTTAGATCAAAATGGCGTTCTATTGGTTATCTCATGAAATTCATAGTGTTCTTGTGAGGATTTTTCCAGAAAAACGCAAATGAGGATAGAGTGTATCGCAAAAACACCAAACAAATGGCGATAGATTAAACGAAAGCAGAAAATAAAGGAAAAAAACAAGAGGAAATTCGTATGCTTACCTGGTAAAGAGGAAGAACTGGAGGAGGGAGTGGCAACAGCAGTAAGAACACAAGCTCAGAAGTTGGAAGGAATTGGAAAAGCAGGAACACAGAGAGAGAGGGTGTGCGAGGAGTGAATAGTGTTGTGAATGATTTGAAAAGTGAAGAGGTGTTTTGTTTTGATGAAACCGTAAAGGCGGGAACTGTTCAAATTTTTCGGAGTACGAGGGCGGCGCGACAGTTGGGATTGACCAATGAGAGCCTGCCACGTGTCATTGGAAGGACAATCGATTCAGTTTCTGCAAACTGAAGAGACGTTTTGACCGGACCCGCACAGTACGGCTCAAGTTTAGCTCGGCTGGATAAGCTAAATGGTTTTTAGCTCGGCTGGATAACTTAACTGGGTCTTATCTCGGCTGGATAGGCTAACCTGTGTTTTTAGCTCGGCTGGAGAGGTTAGGACTCTAGCTCGGCTGGAAGACGAGTAATCCCTATCATGCTGTGCAGATGGAATTGAGGGGCAATTGAGAGGGTAATTTATATTAATAAATTGGGCCGAGCTAGGTGTTGGGCCGAGATAAGCCCAATTCGAAAGAGAAGTAGAATTACTCCGGTCCGAAAGAGAAGTAGGGTGACTCCGGTCCCAGAGGGAAGTAGAGTTACTCCGGTCCGAAGTGGGGTAGACCGGTCTTAATAAGATGCCTTGATGTTAGTCCGGTCGTAGCCATGGTGGTTAGTCCGGCCGAAGTAAGGTCTAGTTGGTATACTCCGGTTGAGAATGTATTATGGGTAGCTCGGTCTTAAGCGGTTACTTCGGTCGGAGCATGTGTAAAACCGAGGTAAACCATGGTTCTGAAAGTAGTTCGCCTTAACTCCCTTATGGATAGCTCGGTCTTAGCATGGGAAAGCCGAGGTAAGGGAGAGTATAGTAAGGGCCGAACTAACAGGTACTCCGGTCGTTTGGAGTTCGGCCATAGAAAGACCATCTCACTTGGTTTAAGCAGTGAGGGGGGTGTTGGAGGATAAGCATTATCTTCCATGGATTTGAATCCTAGGAGGACTCTACATGGAGGAGTTAGAGTCCTACTAGGATTGTGCCACGCGAAACCTATATAAGCTCACCAATATCACCTATGAAGAGGTAATGCAACTTTTGCTCCCTGACTATATTGAGATTTTGCCTATTTGTCTTGCTTACTGACTTAGGCATCGGAGGGGTTTTCCGGCACACACCCGCTGGCCAGTTCAAGTTTGAGTTTTCAGGTGATAGAACGACGACGTACAGAAGAACACAGGCTTGATCAACAGGATTATACGTGAAGGTGAATCTCTTTCCCGTACAAATAGTTTGACGATTTTAACTTATTAGTTGGTTAAAGAATAATTTTAAATTATTATCAAATATTTACATAATATTTTTATATATAATGCTTATTGATTTTATATAATATTTTTCATACATATAACACTAATTTATTCAAAATTTCACATATCAAATCTTTCTCATATTAATTTTTATTTTGATATTTTATTGGAAGTAAATATATATATATGTATGTATGTATTAATTATGACGAGACAGAACGGTTTTGAAAGTGAATTATAAATTTTGAACTACAGATCAAATCAACACGCGGTTAACAGTGATTTTAGCAGATTTGAAGGTATCTTGCACAATCATATTCGTTAATACTTATTTTCGTCAAATTAATTTTGCATACTTTTTATAAAAGTATAAAACAAATTTTGAAAAAATAACTATTTAAATTTTTCCTCTTTAAAATTCTAGAAAATGTTCTGAATACCTTATGAGTTATGGTACCATTTTTATTATTGCTCTGGTACATTTTAGTACTAGTGTGATTTCAATATATCGTCTCCAAGTTTTTATTAGTTATAAATATTATATGTTTATTAGAATAATTATGGCATTTTACTTTAATCATGGAAAGTTAACTATTATTAAAATTCTTTCAACTTCATGAGCATGGCAAACACTTTTACTTTAATCAATAAAATATGACATTTTATCATTCAAATTCTTTAATCTACCAAAATCTTTAATGAATTGTCTTTCTTTATTTCACAACTGTTTAGCATGATACATCTGCCTCATAGCTGGTGGTACTATATGCACCGATTAATATACACATTAGTTTACTAACTAGTTTTATGATATTATTATTAATCATATTTATTATACGAGTTACAAATATTCAAAACTATACAAATGATGCCACATCATCTATTAGTGCACTAGTGTGTACATTAATTAAAATATATAATATTATTTTAGGAGAAAATATATTAAACAATTTGGGAAGAAATTTTTTAACATGATTTTTTAATTTTTTTGACTAATTTAACTTGGTTAAATAACTTTTGTTTGGGAAATTTTTTTTGACTTTTTTTTAAAAAAAATTTTTGATTTTTTTTTTTGTGAGAGAAGAAGTATAATGATTATAATTTAAATATATTATTTTATCTTTTAATTTATTTAATTTATTTAGGGCTGGTTTGGGGTGTCCTAAAAAAGTGCACTTTTGTATTTTTGGACTAAAAAAGACAAAAAAAAATATATGGAGGTTTGGGTTAACTTTTTGACTTTTTATGAAAAAATGTGTATTAAAAAATTGTATAAATAATTGCATAGGGGAAAAAAATAATGGTATAGGCGTATGGTGGGGAGCAGCACGGCAGAGAGGGTGGGTAGGAGATTATTGACTACTTCTCGGGCATTATACTGGATGGTTTTGTTCGGCCTGTGGGGGTCATCACGGGTTCTATTTTGATAATCTGAACCGTTCAATGTGTATAAATCGTCGATTACTATAAGTCTATAAAAAATCAAGTTGATCGGATATCGATAGCTATCTGATCGGATTTTTTTTTTAATCATTAATTATAACACCATCCATTTGTTGTACATAACTGATTTGATCATATAGTTATCGATATCCGATCAATGTGATTTTTTACAGACATATAATATTTAACGAGTTCTATATATTCAACGGTTTAGATTATTAAAATGGGACCCGTGATAGCCTCCACGGGCGAACAACAGTGTGTGTAAAAATCACACCGAATCATTTCATTTTTGCCAACAGGCGCTGCAAGCCGCTGCACAAGCATCAACTCAACTTGTACTTTTTGTAGAAAAACTAATTTTTTAATTTTTTTTTTGGTAAATAGTGATATCTTTTTGAGTTTTAAAGTAACTTTTTGATTTTTTAATTTATATAGGATAAGCCAAACCAACCCTTAATATTTTTATATTTTTTTAGCCCTAACGTAAGCCCAACTCATTTGCCAAAGGAAGAATGCTAATGCTCTTCGCCTACAAAAATCAATAATGAAATTGTAGCTTTTTGTATTGAAGTTGGAGAGTATTTTTAAGAGAGTAATCATTGTTGCATTGCTTTTTGATCGATGACATGATGATTGTGTCTTTAAAAATAAATAAATTATTTTTTATGATAAATGTGATAAATTAAATAGTTATAATTATTAAGTCTGACTTGATTTTTTATGTGAATGAAATATACGAAATTCTTGATTATATAAACAATTCGGATCATTAAAACATGATTCGAGATGAGTTCTATGAGTCCAAATAACACCATCCAATCCAGATTTTGGATAAGATGAAATCTACCTCCTAAAGGAAATTTCAAAAAAAAATTGTTCTCTTTATTTTCTCTCAAGGCAATCAAACAAGAGAAAAGAAGGATTTTAAAAAACCTTCTCTATCTTCTTCTTCTCTCTTTATTTGATGCAATTAGTCCTAAAAATAATTTACCAAGACCCACCTTTACGTCGAGGAATGGTTTTTCTGTTTCAACTAATTGAATCTATGCCATGTTTATCTAATCTTTGTTAATTAATCAAATTATTCCATTCCATAAGATGAGATTGATGAATTCTTCCTAAAGCACTTGGTTGCTTTGGGGAGCAATAGGGCATTTCTTTTCCCTCAAAATAGGGCACTCTGGCATGGATTGATTAGCAACTGGAAAACATTTTTTTAAGCTAAATAATAATAATAACAATCCATGTATTTGGTTTTAGGTGTGTCTAAAAATTAAAAAAAATTATTTAAAATATTACAAAAATTCAGTAAAAATAAAAAAAATACGAAAAACAATAAAACAAAGTTTTTTGAAAAGTATTTTCAAAAAATTAGAAACAAACATGATGAATAATACTAAACTTTTTGAAATCCCATGAAGGGAACTAATTATTTGATTAGTTGTCTACGTGATTAATGAAAAATGGCAAT
Organism: Camellia granthamiana; assembly: GCA_036172215.1. Classification (NCBI taxonomy): domain Eukaryota; kingdom Viridiplantae; phylum Streptophyta; class Magnoliopsida; order Ericales; family Theaceae; genus Camellia; species Camellia granthamiana. The sequence continues at coordinate 34,391,438 of CM069909.1, read as the reverse complement.
ACATATTGACTTCATTTGTTAACTTAGCTTCTACACTGGAAAAGTGAAAAAAATTTAAAAAAAAAAATAGTCAAAAGGCAAAAAAAATTTATAGAAAGACAAAAAGTTGTCCCCCCCAAAAAAAATCAATCATATACATTAGTCATTCTCTTTTTTTAATTATTTTATAAAACTAAATAATGTGTTTTCTAAACACATTTTTTTTTTTCAATTCATAAAAAGAAATTAAAAAGTCAATAAAAAGACAAACCTAAATGGGTTATCATTTGTATTCTAACTACTTAACAAAGGTGAGTCAGCATATCCAATTTATAAATTTTTGGGAACTTATGTGCAGGTCTCAACATGTGGACTTATTGCTCAATAGATCTTATGATAATTAGTAGTGTTTTTCATCAAATGTTGATAAAAGACGTCACTAATTGTTAGTTTTCAATCATAGTTTGAAAAATATGTTACGGAAAACATCATTAATTATAAATTTTAGCGACAGTTTGAAAAAAAATTCACAAAAAAAGTCAATAATTATCAATTTTTAGTGACAAGTTCAGAAAATCATCACAAAAAGTTATTTTTAGTGACGATTCTGATATGATCAACTTTCAGCGACAAATTGACAAGACTTTATAGTAATTAAATCTAACTATTAGGATCTGTTGATAATTTATCCTAAACGTTTTTGATATGTGATTGATTTGAAACAAAACATAAATAATACCATGTAATGCTCAAGAAATATTGAATAATTACCCATTGATTAGTAACAGTTAGTTATTCATGAGTGTAATCCACTCCATTTGGAATAAAACTTTTGAAACTTTAAGCTATATATATTGAAGTCGTTTTCAAAATCTTATGTACAAGGAAGGTGGGTGATCTTTTGTTTTCTTAAGCAATGGATGTATATTAATATGGGCCATGGAATACTTTCATCAAGACATAATCATAGTTGTCACATGTAGTACTCTTTTTAGGCGTCCCTATCATAGACAATAATTAATCGAATTACTCCAATTAGTCACAATTAAACATCTCATTTACAGATTATTAGAAAGTAATAGTTCAACTCCCTTTTTGCATGGGCTTTACATTTCCTCTTTTAAGTTCTTTAAATTTTTAATCACTATGAGAGAAGCATTGAAAAGATAGTTACATTTGTGGCCATAGGCTAGCAAGCAATTATTTTGGACTCAAAAAATAGGACTAAAAATAATTCCAATTTTTATAATTGGCCCTAAATTAAAATATTGTTAATATGCCTCAATCACATGAGTGGGCAACCCGATTTGTCAAAATTGAATGACCAACCTGTTACAGAATGGATAATTTTTGTAAGAACTTGAATTTTTATACAACTAATTAATTTGTTAATAATAATATTAAGTCAATTAATAGCGCATATTAAATTATTAAATTATAATGTTAATAGCATCTTGATTAATACCAATATTAAACTCCTTTCAATAAATTTATTTATCTTTCTGTGATTAAATTTCTGTATCTAAATACAGTTGTGGAAACTAAATGAGTTAAATAAATAATAACTACGTTAGTCAGAGGATAGTAAGGGGCAAAACATCTAGTGAATATGTTATATAATTAATTTTATTTTGTACACACACATAATAATAATAATAATAATAATAATAATAATAATATAAATGAAATCAGATTTTTGGCAAAGCATTTCGGCCACCTTCCTTCCCAAGAAGGCTGCAGAGGGATGCTAAGGCATGCATACAAACCCACTTATACACTAGGCCTAGGAATCAAGCATGCCCTATAGATAATGTTTCCTAAGTCAAAATAGATAATGTTTCCCAAGTCAGGAAAAAAAAAAAAAAAAAAAAAAAAAAAAAAAAAAAAATCTGTCAAAAACAAAATAAATAAATAAAAATATGTTGCCTCCAAACTCTTACAAATGGAGCACTGTTTCAACCCCTCTTTTCTTGCAAAAACACGGTTGAAGAGGAGAGAAAGAGAAGAAAGAAAGGAGAGGAAGAGAGGAAGTGAGGTCTTAACACTTAGCAAAATTTTTTAAAACTCTTTAGGTAAGAATACTTCAAGCATACCCATCTTTAGATATATCATTTAACACTGAGAATGTATTATTATCAGATTACAAGAATGTAGAAGCATGTTAAAATTGTTTTAAGCCATCATATCCTTGTTCAGAGAATTATTTTCTAGCACTGTTAAAATTTCCCATGCGATTGCAGATACTCATAAATTCTACAAAGCTTGTGTTGAAAGTCTGAAGCTACTAGGACCTCCCAAACATGTTCCTTGCATGGTCAAATTTTTACAAAGTCATTAGAGAGTATTTTATACCTGGAATAAATTGTTCTTCTCAACTGCTGCATGTAACTCAGCACAAATAACCACTTCAAATATATGTCATTTTTTTTTTTACAAAATTTATTTTTATGCAAGACCATTTGGGATAGTTAGATGTATGAGTTGTCTTTCATTTTTCACCAATTTCATAAGTTTAAGAGGAGAAATTGCAGTTTTACTAAAACGCGACAGATTCTGTTTAATTTTCTTAGCAAAATTATTTGACTATATTGCATTGGTTTTCAATCTTCAAGCTCTTCTATAATGTGTTATCAACTTAAATATCTAGCAAAGCATTCTGACCTTACCACTTTTTGGCATCGTTTGAGGCCCCTTTTTATTTTTTAAACACAAATTACCTGTGTTGGAAGTTGCTGTAGTTCACTATCCTAGAAATCAGTTTTCTTCCAAATTTTATTTCTCCATCCTAAAATCATTTTTAGCCCTGGAATTCTCTCGAAATATTTTCCTAACTCAATGAAATAGAACCAGTTAAAATATTGTAATAATTGAACTTTGTTTGGTATGGATTTCATTATTTTTAGTCCAATAATTCAGTGCTGAGAATAAGAAGTGTGGGAAATTCTAAGAAATTTTTTGATGACCCCAAAGACATTTCCGTAATATTCATTTTGGTTGCCATACATGGTTGTGTTGTGTTATATAAACCTTATGTCACTGTGGTTTTCAAACTAAAACTCGCGCATGTATTAAAATGTGAATTTGGTGTAGTAAAGAAACACGAACTTGAACCGATGCATTAAAAGTTAAAAGTGATGGGGTGAGTTTGGTTTAGAGTCTTGCGCAAGTGAGTTGCGAACCCTAACATGACACAGGAAGGTATTTTGGCTCTTATCAATATAGGCGATATAAGGTTGATGGTGCGGGTGTCACAATATAGACCATTCCCTTGGGGTAGACTGTGATGTCATGACTCGAGTACGTAACCCTGGTGTATGGGCATCATTGATAGTTACAGCAAGTAACATTTGAATATTTGACGAAAGGGGAGTCAGAATAGCCTGTGGCCATTGCTTAGCAGTTGAGTGGAAATGGTGCTCCGCGGGGAGTTACTTAGATTTACTTGATAAACTAAACCTATGAGAATTCAAAAGAAAAGTTTGGTATTTTCCTGATGATGAATTATTACTTCCGCTTGCCATTGTTCTTATTATCTATTGTTATATTTCAACTACTCGCATTCCTGTTATGCTTATTTTATTAAACGCTGCTTGTTACTCTGTTACTACACAGTATTTATTATTTGTGAGTATTATTATCGGGGTGGGTATTTTCGGGTTTTAGTATCTTATTGAGCTCATCGCTCATTGGCATTCCCATTGCCCTAGCATTTTATGCTAGGTACCAAAGAAACTGAAGGAAACACTAAGGTCTTGGAAGGCGACGTTCAACCTTGGTTAGTTTAAAGTGTGCCCAAGTCCCATGAATCTCTTTCCTGAGTTATCTAGTTTTTTCTAGTTTTTTTATTTTAATTTTTTTTTATATTTATATTTGTGTTTTTTCTGTCATGAATGTACTAACACCAAGCTTTAAGTTTGATTTGGAGTTATAATTTAAGAATTTTTAATTTCTATTTTGTTAATTAATGGATGATAGCAAACTTGGTGGCAACAATGATTAGAAGTTCTTAATTAAGAAAACTTGATTTTAAGTTTTAAATCTTATTATGATGTCCTTAAATTTTGGAACGTCACAGTTTCAATGGTTTGAATAGACTGATGCGAATGTAATTTTTCCAATCCACCTAACTTCAAACGGATGGTGGATAGGAGGTCACCCACCCAAATCGATTCATCGACACTTCTAAGAAAATGCAGTTATGCTTTAATGTTTTGTGTTAAAAAAATAACCTTTTATTTAATATTTATATTTTTTATTTATAAAATATAAAAGTTAGTCCTTTATTTTTATTATAAAAAATGAATAATAAAAATTTTTGGTCACAAAATAGTAAAGAATTAAAATAGTTCGAAAAAAAGTCCAAAATAGTAAAACCCAAATTGCTAAACCAATCTGCATCCACCTGCCAATTTGCATATGCTCAATTTGCATTTGCTAACTAAGTGAACGGATGTCGATTAATTTTTTTTAATCTACCTAAGTTCAAACGAATGGCAGATAAGAAGTCATCTGATCCAATTTAATCCGCGAGCACCCCTACATGAGCAACCAATCCAAAGTAGAAGTGCAACTCAAGTGGGTCAGTAGGGTTGAGATATAGGGTTAGGCCTAGTTGCCGAAGCTCGATTTGCAATCTTATGTTATATGCCCAAGCTTGACCTAAATTAGACTTGGATTCTTCAAATTTATCTGAAAATTTGAATTTTATTTTATAGCTAGGTTGATTAATTTGTTAAAATTATATATATATATATATTATAAAATTATTAATAGCATCAAAATAAATAATTTATATGATGTAAGGTAGAGAGAAGACAAATGAGAATTCAAGAACCAATGTGATGTTGTGGTGGTCTTTGTAATTAGTTAGTGAGAAAAGAAAGGGTAACATCTTGTGTTATATAACAATTTAAATTATTTTAACATTATTCGACGATTAATAATATATATATATATATATTTATCTAAAAAATTCGAATTTTGGATTGCTTGGATTGTTGGTGCATCTACCCAAGTCCGGTGCAAATTTAATTTGGTCTTCTAAATTTCTTTTCAAGCAAGCACCAAATTCGAAAATATGTTGCTCCAGTCTTAAAAATTTCGAATTGAGCCTTCAGTCAAAATTGCACCCCTAATTCAAAGTTGAAGGCCCAAAAAAAAATAAAAATGAGTTCCCAAAAAAGAGCCCAAAGTCATTCCACTACAACGCTATCATAAATATATAAAAAAAAAATATTGACTATAACAATAACACTCATGCCACGTGTATCTCTCTCCCTACTCTCTCTTTTTATTTCTTTCAACTTAGGCTTAGTTTGACAATCTAAAAATAATCCATCTTTTTATCTTTTTTTCATCATATCACTTTTTTACTTTTCTGCACATCTTTTCGTAAAAAGATAAAAAGTATATTTATTTAGGTCATCCCAAAATAAGATTGCCAAACAACATGACTATTCACTACAAAAGAAAAAAATTATAAGATTGTTACGCAACATGACTTATTTTAACTCATTTATTAACTTACAAGTTGTAAAAAATAAGCATAAAATAGGTAACTTTTAAGCTATAGGAACAAATTTTTTGTGATTAAAATAAGTCAAGTTTTTTTTAAGGGGCTTTTAACTTATTTTAAGAAGTAAAGTTTATTTATTTATTTATTTTTCACTTTTTGATATGTGACAAGCAATAAGCTTTTTATTTATTTATTGATAAGCCTTGTAAAATTAAATGACATAATCTTATCAATATGAGTTATCATAAATTCATCCTACTTGGATCAATCATGATAAATTAAACTCTTGATCATTAAAGTTTTCCTCGCATGCCCTATAATTCCATTTGCATAAATTTTAACTACTATTTTTTTATACTGCATCAATTTAATTAAATTAATAATGTAATGCTAAAAAATCAAACTCAAATTAATAGTGAAAAGTGAATGAACTATTCAAATTGGATGCCAGCTTCTCAATCACTTTATGGTGAATGAGTGAGTCATTTTGTCTTTGATTTTAAGGAATTATCAATTACATTAAATTGACTTATTGTGAAAAATCCAAGGGTACAATTGATGTAATAAAACTACAAGGGTAAATCACAGTCACCTCCCTTGATATTTAGAAAAAATACAATTAATCACACATTTTTGACATAATTACAGTTGTTTCTCTTGAAGTCTTAATTCACATAATAGTTAGATCATTTTTCATTAGTAATTTGTTAATTATATAAATGAAAATATTGTCATCCATTTTCTTCTAAAATATGTATTTATCTTTATTTATTGTAGTAGTTGCCCAACATTTGAATTAGTTTTCGACCGTTTCAATTTTACTAAAAGACAGGTTAATATAACTACGTCAAAGTTTAATGTCAGTTGCATTTTTCTCAAATTTCAAGAAAGGTGAATATAATTTATCTAAATAATAATAAGGGCTTTTGGTCCAAAAGTCCAATCTTGTATTTTCTTTGTCCCAAGGTCCAAGCGCAAAAATATTTTGAGAGTTGCTATTAGCACCTACCTAATTTCTTTGGACTCCCCATTTCTTTGAACACCCGCCTTAAACCTTAAATTTTAATAAGATTTCCTTGAACACTTCACTTAATACCAATTTTACCCATATTCATAATATTATTATACCCAAGTGCACACTCACTTTATTTTGCACACCATTTCTTCTTCTTCTTCTTCTTCTTCTTCTCTTAGTAAACAATGAACGATTGAGAATAACAAACGATTAAGAGACAAATCGATTTTCGATTTCTTCTCCTTCTCTCATAAACGATGGTCTCTTTCTCTTTGTCACCGTGAACGACAGTCTCTTAGTCGGAAATCTCTTCAACGGTCTTTTTCTTCTTCTCTCAAGCAACCTCCAACTTCTTATCACATATTATTTTTTTTGTCTATTTCGGGGTAAAACCCTCAATACAAGGGGTTTTAGAAGGAAAAATCCTCAGAAAAAATAGAAATGGGGTATAAAATGGAGCCGTTTGGCATTCTAGTGCCGAACAAAATTTTTATGTTCAGCACTGTATTACTAATCTAAATTTTTTTGTTCAGCACTGTATTACTGATTAGAACCTTAACAATCGGCAAATCAGTACGAAACTGAAAACAACCCAGAATCGTTAATGCAAGATAGATAAACTTACCAATGCAACATCAACCTCATCAGAGTTGTTGTCATCCTCTTTCATTGCTCTATAAGTATCAACGAATGGTGAAAATGACCACAAATGTAGAAACTCGAAATCTGCGATAAGATTGTTTGCAGCATTAATTGATTTGGAACACCAAACACATTTGAAACCACTGAACAAAATGTTAACTAATTAGGTGGTTTCTGTTAGGTTTTTATTCTTGGCAATCCCGTTTGACAAAACTCCTTTCAATTGTAATTGTATTCGATCTTTTATTTCAGTGAGTCTATGAGTTTTAGATGTGAATCCAACCCGAATTGCGCCTTGCAGAGATGCTTCAGAAGTTTATTCTTTCATGTTTGCCACTTCGCTGACTATGTCGGAGATCGAGCTACCCGGTCAGCTCACGGGGGTCTAGGGGGCAGCACCCAGGCAGGGTCGAGGGACAGCGCCCCCGAAGCAAAATACAAAAATGCATTTGAAGTTGATTGTCCGCTCGAGCAGCCATTTGTGCACTCGAGCGGAAAATCTTTGGTTCTAGAAGTTTGAATTGCCTACAAAAGTACTAGAAGTTGTGTTTTTGCGCTCGAGCAGAGATCGTAGAACGGTTTGCTATAAAAGGTGTGGTTCAGTCAGTTAGGGTTATGATTTCCAGATCTTCTTCTTGGATATTAGGGTTTATATTTGGAATTTCTTTGCTAGTTTCTTTGATGTTTGTTTGAGTTTAAATCTGGTTTGAAGAGTATACATTAAAGAATTGTTTGTTTCGTTCAATATAAAAGAGAGTGTTGTTTTTTGGTGGATTCTGTAAAATTCGGGCCTGAAGCTTTGGTGGATTCCGGAGTGGCTCATTGTCGTGATTCGACATCGGCATTATAGATTCAACGTTGGGCAAGACAATTCTGAGGTGAAGACGGGGCTGGAAGAGGCATATAGGGGTAGGTTCAATTCGGGCGTGGATTCGCTAGGTAATTAAGAGTACACTTGTGTAATTCATTTATGTCTTCTTAGTGGATTGTTTTGTGGCTTTTGCCCGTGGTTTTTTTTATCACAATTGGAGGCGCTCCAATTGTGGTTTTTCCACGTTAAATCGTTGTGTTGATTTGTCTTTGATTGTTTGATTGGGATTGCTATTTACTCGTTAAAATTGATACATAATCACAAATCAATATCTACGGGATTTCTAGATTTTTCAGTTTCAAATATTTTTCATTGAAGATGAATATGTGGGCTTAGGATGGTGATGAAGAAGAATACGATTAGAGTTTAGATTAGTAAGGAATATGTATCGATGGGGATGTATGTGGGTGTACAATATTATAGAGTATCATTCTATTTGTTTTCATTTGGTGGGTGGGTGTTCCATTAAAAGTTATCCTTTAGTGTAATTTTACTTTAGGGTATCATTGTAATAAAAGAAAAGGTGAGAATTAGAGGGTCCAAAGAAATTAGATATGATCGCCTCCACCGGTGACTCTCGTTGCCGATCTCCTTTGCCACATTCTCCATCGTCAATTTTCTCCGCCACCGTCCCTCTCTCTCTCTCTCTCTCTCTTTCTCTCCTCTCATCTTTTCCTCCACCGCTGCTTCTCTATTCCGTCGTCACCTCAGTTCTTACCTGTCTACCATGACTAACGACCGGAGCGTCAGATTTACTTCCTCCGGTGAGCTCACCGTCAAGGACCGCAACTTCCTCTCTGTCGCTTACAAGAATGTGATCACCGCCACCGCTGTCATTACCCCCTCTATCACTGTCATCTCTCTCTTTTTCTTTTTTTCTCTCACACTTTCACATCGCTGCATCTCCTCCGTCAATCTCGCGAACGCCGCCGTCTTCTTCTCCAATCACGAACGCCGTTGAGGCCAACGCTGCCATTCTTCATCTCTGATGACACCAGCACCGTTCCAATACCACCGTTGTTCATTTCTAGAGCCATCGCTACCATTGGTGGACAACAGCTTCACGCTTCAAGGCTCATAAGGTGCCTAGCTCCATATATATATATACTTATGTGTAATTGAGTGTAATGGTTAAAATCTATTGATTTCCTGTTTGTTTAGTTTGTAGATCTGATTGTGGTTCTGTAAGTAATTTGTTGTAAATCAAGAACTCCAATCAACTTCTCATTCCCTATTTCTCTTCCTTTAAAAGAACTTGCAATTGTTTTGTCCAGCAGATGAACTACAAATTTCTTGAATTGAAGTTGATCATTGGAAGGAAAATGATGTTTTCATAAGTAATTTGTTGCAAATCAAGAACTTTGATTGTGGTTCAGTGTGATATCTATATATAGTGCCTAAAGTTGGTGTTTGTTCCTAAAGTTGGTTTTTTTTTTTCTCTCTCTCTCTCTTGAAATTGTTTTTTTTTTTTTTTTGTTTGATCTATTTGTTTGAAATGATTTTATCTATTTCTGTTTGATCGATTTGAATGGGCTATTTTTGTTTCAGAAAGGATTTCTATCTGTAATTTCAACGGATAGAAATTACAGAAAGAAAAAATTCAACAGAATGTGTCAATGATGTACAATGTCTGGTTTGATTGCTTTGCAAAATTTGTACCGATAAAAATAGTATAAATATGAAAATTTTGGATAAAAAATTTGCACAGATGAAAATTTTGAATAGATAAAATTTAGACAGATAGAAAATTTACACAAATAGAAAAAATTTAAACAGATATATATAAATTTGAACAGATAGTACAAAAAAAGTCAACAAATAAATAAATGAGTAAAATTGAAAACAAAATGTTATCTCAAAATAACAAAAAAAAATTTCACCAAATTATTTTACAAAAAGTGCACTTTTTACACAAAAAAATATCGATTCGACCTAATTACCTTATAGAGTTGTGTGAATAATAATGGAATTAACATATAGGATGACGGTTATAATTTTCTAACCAAAGTAACCCATGGCTTCATAGTGTGGAATGAACTCTAATTGATTTTTAAAGCCCAGTCCCATTCAAATAAAAAAATAAAAATAAGTCCACATACCCAATAGAGTTATGTGAATTTCGGATGAAGTGGATCTAGACCGAAGGAGTTACAGTTGGGCTGTAGTTTTAGGCATGTGTTGAGATAAGCCCCCAAATCAGTCCAACATTAGTTAGGGCCTTAGGCCCTCTTAGTCAACCCTAGAGCTCCCATCCATTTATTTATCTTGTATTTGGATAATGAATTTAAATAAAAATTTAAAAAATAAAAAATAAATAAAAATTCAATTCATGTTTTATTTACATTTGTCTCACATTTAAAAAAAAAAAAAAAAAATCCCTAGAATTGGCCTTGAGTTTTTGGCAGCCCGAAACGAATTTTTAACAAAAAGACCCTATGTTATATTTCACAAAGAAAAATTCGAAATATAAAAAAATAAATATAAATATAAATTATGTTAAATAAAATACGGAATTATATGTCTGCTCCCTGCTCAAGATTTAAAAATAAATAAATAAATAACCTACAAATTAATGAAACCCATAACATCACAAGCCTATTTTATTTTTATTTTTCAAAAAAAGACCTAAAAATTTCCAACATCATGACAACAACCACAAACATAAATTTAATCAAATTTTGTCTTCTTTTCTTTTTTTTTTTTTCTTTAATTTTTTAACAATTATACATAAATGTATATATACATATTAGGCTACATCCAAAAAGAATTCAATACTTTTACTTTACAGAGAATATAATTTCAACTTGTACAAAGAAAGAGAGAAATTCATCAAATTCATCATTCAAATGAAAAATAGAGAGAAGGCAATAGTGGAGTACCTTGAATAATCGAATGATTGAATCATTCCAGTGATGATAATTTAGAAATCAAATGATAGAATCCGTAGATTAGATTTTGTATAATTTCAATACTATACAATTATATGTCTGCTCACTGCTCAAAATTGAATAGAAAAAAAAACTAGAAATTAATGAAACCCAAAAATCACAACCACGAACCTATTTTGTTTTTATTATTTAAAAAAAACCCAAAAAATTTTCAATATTGTCACAACAACCACAAACTTAAATTTAATCAAATTGTAAATTACATTTTACTCCTTTTATGTTTGGTTATTTTCTCACTTTGGTTTTCAAAGTTTGTTTTTTCCCCCTTTGACGCTTTATATTTCAAGTTTTTTCAAGTTTACTTTTTAAGCTAATTTTTGTTCAAAATTAGACAGAAAATAATACTTTGACAATCACTTGGCGTACAAATGTTTTATTATATATAACTCACATATCTAATATAAACTTAAATCTTCATATAATAATATATATTTTTTTATGTTATGTAACAGTTATTATGGTATTTTCTGTCTAATTTTAAATAGAAGTTACCTTTACGAGTAAATTGGGAAAAATTTGAAATATAAAGGCCAAAGTACAAAAAAATAAATTTTAAGGGCCAAAGTGAGAAAGTGGTTAAACATGAAGGGGTAAGAATGTAATTTACCCTATCTTTTTTTAACAATTATACATACATGTGCTAAAGTTAGAGCATCTCCAATGGCAAGCCATTGGAGCTCCTATTGCCATAATTTGACAGTTACAACAGAAATATGTGCTCTAATGATTTGAAATGGTAGCTGCTAAATTTGACAAATGTCGAAACTTGTGTCAAATTTGACACAAATTTTAGTAGCTGCCATATGTGCCAAATCATCAAGCAAAACCACCCTCCATTCCTTCCAGCAAAACATCCCTCCCTCCGTCCCTCTCATCTGCTATTTTTGCAGAACCAAATACAGAAACTGGTGTGTTCGAACGACCGCAGTTTATGTGCAAAAGTGGCAAAAATGGTAGCTCTCTATTGGAGCACCATTGCTATAATTCTATCATTTTCTACTATTCATTGCCATAATTTGGCAATTGCAATGCTATTACAACATATACCCTTGGAGATACTCTCAGGGGTTGTAAGTATTTTATGATTCAATAATAAAAAATATTTTGGTGTAAAATTTTTATTCTGTAAAATTTTTTGTTCTATGGTACATTCTGAGCACGTTAGAAGTTTAAAATTCTCTATGAATCAAATAATTAAATTTTATAGTGCAATCAATCACTCAAAATAATTAATCTTGCCACGCCCCACTTTTTAATACTTGGATTACTATTACCAAGCCACTATTATAAATTCAATTTCAGAGTTAGCATACAAAAGCTCATTATATTTACAAGGAATACATAAGTGTGAATTCTCTTATTCGAATATAAAATGAATGCAACAAGAGATTTCATTAAAATAAATTGCCCGTAGGCTTACATCATTTAAATCGAGTGGAAAGGTTTAACCCTTTTACATCAATGTCATTTCGCCTACACATAAAAAGGCCCTGTGGCCAACAAATAAGAAAGATCCATGACCTTGTAGCACATCTTGATATTCACCTGAAAAAGATTAGCAACGTGGGATGAACATATAGTCCAGTAGGGATCTCAACATAATCCTCAACAAAAACAACTTACAGATAGCTATGATCATGAATGCTAATCTCATACCATATAAATAATGTGACGTTTTATAATCAAAGTATACTTACATAATACTTTTCTCAAAAACATTCAGTTCATACAACAAAACCAAGTTTCGCTTTTCTTACCCATTTCCCCTTTAGACAATTATGACTCGATAACCATATTTTCCATTTGCGACAAAACACCACATAACATCCACTTTATTTCTGAAAAACACGTTCATCAAATCCGTTTCCTTCATGTTACTCATAACCCAAATATGAACATGATCCGTCTCAATGGGTTCGTCACATTTCATAACTTAGAGTCAAAATTCAAGGAACACCTTCAATAAAATGACTTATGGTGGAACTCCTTCGACCATTCACAAGCACACCCAAGTTTACATGAATACAATTACTTAACATGTGAGACAATTTAACCTTACAAAAATCACAATTATCAAAACACATGGTACACACAATCAACCGAAACAACAATGATAAGTAACCCCTGCTCTACCTGCCCACAACATGGTAAGCCAATGATACCCCTCTCCACAACAACATGCCAATTTACCAGACACCAGCTAGAAGGGAATGGTACCTCTGCCCCATTTCTCCAGGCGCTAGCTGGAAGGTAATGGTACCTCTGATTCTCAGCGCAACACACACTTTCTAACCATCACTTCAAACCACATTCATAATAACAAAAGTGTACTACAGACACATAAACATTTCAACATTCGCAATGTCATCTTCCACCGACGACCAAGGACAAAACCTCTAAGCAATATATATTAAACACATAATACCATTAACCACTTATGAATCTTTGAGTCTAATTACACAATAATAAAATAAAATATATTTGTGATCAATCTCAAGTAAATTTCCGAAATTTACACAATGTTAGTCTTCCATTCTTCCATTTTAAAATCAATTACCTTATTCCTCTACATTTATGTTCTCCACCCCTTGCCTCAATCCATTTATTTCATTACACCAAAACATAACTAACTCAATTTTCTTCATTTAAAATAAGGGATTTCAATCATGGCTAACAAAGTTACAATTTACACAATTTTTATTTAACGGTAGTGCACCCAAAGATATTCTAATCTCATGATTAAAATTCCCTTTTTAACAAATAACAAAAACATCAATTTATCGTGTTTAAATATAATCAAATCCAACACAAGTCAACATTCAATCAAAAAACCCAATTTATTCTTAGTTCAATTTCCAAATCATTAGTCACATTTCTTAAACTCATGACATCATTATTCTACAATGTTAACCCCCTTTTTATCTAATAGACATTACTACAAAATTTAGGGCTTTACCTCTCTAATCATGAACATATTGAATCACACCCCAAATTTAACCCAACATCAACCCATCTCAAGAAATTTCAATCTCTATACTCATATCTTATACCCTCTATCATGATTTTTGAAAATATTCCATACCACATGATTTTTATGCAATAGAATATACCACATGTCTATCTATAGGGGAAGCATTGAAGAAAATCAAGGAATCCCTACCTAAGAGAGAAGAGGAGAAAAGCGCCAAAAAAAATCAACTTCGCCGGGAAGCGATCTCCACCGATCAAGACGAAGCCCTCGACACGTTCATCATTTTGGTATAAGGAACTAGTATCCAAAACTCAATGGATTTCATGGGATCAAAAGAAATATAAGGTTTTGAGGGTTTGGGTAGAGAGAGATGAGAGAAAAAGAGAGAAACATATTGTAGAGAGAGAGTGATATAATCAGGAATGGAAGGAAAAGGAGCAAAAGTGCAAAATATAGCTGAAAAACACGAAAAACGAGGCTGAAACGTGCTTGGCCGCACATGCGGCAACCACCCCCGCACGTGCGGAGCGCCTCTCCCGCACGTGCGGCTCTCACCCCTGCATGTGCGGTCTCCCCCATACCTTCCCTCCCGCACCTGCCTTTTAGGTACTGTGCACACAGCCTCTTCTTCCAGCTTCCCGCATGTGCAGCCTAATCTCCCGCACGTGCGGCCCTGGCCTTCCAGACCGGAAAGACCTCAGCTTCTCCCGACCCTCTGGAATGAGTGAAAACTCCGACTTGAAACAACCACAACAAAAAATATTTTAAGAAGAGAATTTTCAACGCCAACTAACCCGACACAACTCAAAAGAAACAGGACGGCTTTTCGAACCAGTCATCACAAATCTCTTCATAATAATATATATTTTTAAAATAACTATTTTTATCTTCTAATTTAGAACACGTTTGTATAGTTCTCAATTAAGTTATTTAAATTGAATCTAAAATATATTTTTTTAAGAAAACAATGGTGATGGATCTTTGATATGTTAGTGCCTTCATATTATTTTACTTTAATTATTGTCTCATACCATTTAAACTTCTGTCAATCAACTTTATTTTCTTTTCTTTTTTATTACTCGGTCCTTTATGTGAACATACCCCATGTCAATCAACTTTGTTTTATTTTCTTTTCTATTACTCGGTCATTTATTCGAATACACCAATTCATATAAATTCAACATCGAACTCACCAAGACTTTATTCTTTCGTGACAATATGCACTAAAATATATACATTCAAAATCATAGCACAAGGGAATTACAAAAACAAGATATGCATGAATATTGCAAGGCCCGTGGTAATGTGAACCCGGATACCATCTTTGTAACATTGAGCCATAAGGTTTATGTTTCGAATGAAACACTTCAAAATCATAATGATTATCGATGAGGGAAAGATTGTTCTTATTTAACGGGTGTGATCGAAAAATGTTGCAGGACAAGCCTCATCCACCAGATGTAAAACATCTCCTTGGCTTGCTCAATCAACGTGAGAAATATGAATATTTTTTAATTCGTTCAGTGTTATATTGCATGTTTGATCAATTTGATTTATTGATGTGTAGTTTGCAAAATTTATAGGTTTAAATTGAATCATGATATCCTCTTCAATCATCTCTGTATGTGGAACCAATGCAAGATGATAAAAAATATTCAAGTTTTTTAAATTCTAATTTGATCTGAGGGACCATGAATATAAAGATTTTCTTAAAGATATGCACACAAAAAAATGTCAAAATATTTAACACATAATTGGCCATAAAAAGTATCAACTGGTTCATAATCAACAATATCAGCTGGATCCCCTATAAAGATTCATATGGCAAATGAATAAAGTACTTTGAAAGCAAGATTAGAACAATTTACAAAGTTACATTGGGCAAAGCAATTTGAATGTTACAAGAGTAAGAAATTCAATACTATCACAAAAATGTCCAAATGGAGTGTCCATTTTGATACTCTCATTTTCTTTTTTATGACTCCAAAATAAGGTTTGTTTCAACACAAAATTCGGCATCAAGAATATCACACTACAAGAAAGAACAGATTCGGCGACTAATTTTGCCGACTAAACTAAATTTAGTCGCCAAAGTTATACACATTAGCTACTAAACATTTTTTGGTCGCCAATGGTAGACACATTAGCTACGAAACAATATTTGGTTGCCAAATGTTCACGTATTAGCTACTAAACTGTTTTGGTCAGTCAAAGTTCACTATTTTGCTACTAAAAATATATGTAGTCGGAATTGTCTTTACTTTTGGCGACTAATTATGTGTTAGTCGTTAAAAATATAATTTTGGGCGACTAAATATGATGTTGGTCGCTAATTGCAGAGTCTTTATAAATTATAATTTTTTTAATTGGTATTTATTTAATTTTTGGCTACTAATTGTGTGTTAGTCGTGGAAATAATTGGGTTTGGGCGACTATTTTCATTTTGGTCGCTAAATTTGAAAGCTTTACCGACTATAATTCAGTAGCCAAACGTGCCACAAAATTGAGGAGGGAATATTCAATTTTTCATAAAAATATTAGCGACGAAAATGAATTTTGGTCGGGAATAAATTTTTTTTTGTTTTATTTTTATTGCAAAAGAAGTCCATTTCCCTCCCTCTCGCACTCCCTCCTCTGTCACTGCTCTGTCTCCATCGCCATCACCACAAGGCTTGCTGGATCATCCCCCGAACTCCCTCCCAGGTATGTCCTCCATTTCGCCTCTTTCTCTCTCTCTCTCTCTCTCTCTCTCTCCATTTCTGTCTCCTTCTCACAGAGGCCTCTCCGTTTCACTCTTTCTCTCTCTCTCGCTGTTTACACACACACACACACACACATACATGCATATATATACACACACACAAATCATATATACACAACCTTGATTCCATATATACTCGATTATACATTGGTACACTCACGCCTCTGCCCTCTTCTCTATAGCTTTCTCTCCATCGCCATCACCGCAAGGCTTGCTGGATCATCCCCCGAACTCCCTCCCAGGTATGTCCTCCATTTCGCATTTGTCTCTCCCTCTCTCTGTATCTTCCTCTCGATTTCCCTCTCTTTCTCTCTGTCTCTGTTTATACATACACACATACATATATATATATATATATATGTGAAAACACACCGAAATCATATAGGAAATACTGAAAATTAGGGCATTGTTATTGAAATGTCATTGAAATTAAAAATGTGGGCAATGCTTGGGGTGAATCAAGCAATTTGCTACAAAAACTAGGGCAATGTCTTGTAGTAGTAGTATGTATACCAATCTATGAATCAAGCAATTTGGAGTGTAAAGAGAGAGAGAAAGAGAAAAGAAAGAGAGACATTGAAAACAAAGTATCATAACCCAGGTCTACGACAAGCTTGGAGATCTACAAATACTGCATATATTCTAAAGATTTTGACTTAGAAGAATTTTATTCATATTCAGCTATATTTTACCACTTTAATTTGTTTGTGTTCATTTGATTGAACTTCAAGCAATAATATGATGCAAACTTCTATATATACTTAAAACATCTTCAAACTTTACTCAAATTTTTACTTTACTTTAAGTAGAAAGTTGAATAAAAACTATATTTAATATGAAACACTACAATAGACAAACAAAAACAAATAAAGAGAACTAGGAAGTACTTAAAAATTCAATCCTCAATCCATTAAAAGCATTTTGGGGAAAAACAGAAGCAAAATTCAAACCAAATCAAATTTTTTCTGATATCCTGTGTCTCCCACCACATCAATTGAGGTCATCAAAACATCTCTAGGTTTAGCAATCTATAATAAAGAGAGAACTGGGAAGAACTCATAATCCAAGTCTGTTCATCGATACATTGGTATATGCAGCACTTAAAAAGGTGTAAACTTCATATAACAGGTCCAAACCAAACCAAACCAAACACAAAATCATAAATCACCTTAGATCCACTATTTTTGTGTCGAACTCGGTAATTTCTTAGTCCCTACATATGTAATAATTAGGTAATATCCCACTAGCAGTTGTTTATTTGTACGTAAAAGTCTATGCTGACAAAACCCTCCAGCAGCTGTGCCTGCATCATCAACCCATTTCAGAGAGTCAATTTATTATCACCATTTTAGATATAATTAGATGACTAAAATCAAATTCACACGCCATCAAAACTCAAAAGTTGGTAACAACACATAAAACTCGAAACGTTTTCTGAGCACTCTAAACATTTTACACAAGGCACTGCAAATTCTTGTCTTTATGGAGACTGCAAAAGCAAACAAGTAGAAAATCAACAATACATATCTAACTGAGGCACCTTTCAGACAACGTTTGAAGTCATAACATGGACTTTTAGTGTCTTTTTATTAGCTACTTTGTTTGCCCAAAAACTAATAAGCCAGAAGCCCCCAAAAAACTAGGATTTTGAAGGTTTTGGAAAACATGGGACTTTGAAGGTTCCAAAAATGAATTTCAAAACTTAGGTTACCAAAAGCCTAAAATAGCTGCTTTTCAATACCAAAACCCAACAGCTGCTTTTACAAAAAAAAAAAAAAAAAGGTGAACCCAATCATCACATTGGTATATACCAAGTAGTACCACTCTCTCTCTCTCTCTATACATAATTCAACCTTTGTTTTGTTTAACCACTTCAAAATGCCAGCATCACATTCGGCGAATGTTAGTAGCCAAAAGTCACATTCGGCGACTAATGGTTTTAGTGGCGAAAAGCTAACATTTGCCGACTAATAGAAATTTAGTAGGCAAATGTTACACTTTCGGCGACCAAATAAAGTTTAGTCGCCAATGGCCACAGAACTTTTTAGTCGCTAAATCCTTTTAGCGACCAAATTTCGGACTTTTGGCAACCAATATTTTGGTAGCCAAAAGTGACATTTCTTGTAGTGTCAGTTGGATCATCCTATAAAGATTCATATGACAAATGGATAAAGAACTTTGAAAGCAAGATCAGAACCATTTACAAAGTTACGTTAGGCAAAGTAATTTAATTTAAATATTACAATACTAAGAAATTCGATACGGTCACAAAAATGTCCAAATAGAGTGTCCATTTCGATACTCTCATTTTCTTTATGGTTAATTATCTAAAAGTTCTATTGGTAAGATTGGTATTTCATTAAGTTTTCATTCCTTCATATTTTCAAAATATATATATGACTATTTTACTCTTATTAAAGGTGAAAAGAATTGAGAAATGTCAATTCATTGAGTACTAATAAAAATTTGTTAGGTGTTATAAGTGCACAATGTTATCAATCAATCACCAAACATTATACCTCATGTCTCCATACAAAATTATGGCCCTAGTTTCTCCACCAATCACAAATCTTTTGAATGTGGCATTAATTTTGTTATCTCAAAACTTAAAACCTTCATAACTTTTATTATACACATTTATTTTTAATAAAATTTATATATTTTAGAGTCTACGTAATGAGACATATCAAATAAGACTACTATTGAATATAAAATTTATAAAAATAAAATATTATTTTTTTAGCTATACAAAACTAACAATTTCTTAGTTTGCGAAACTATTTAGTAAAACTAAGAAATTTCTCAGTTTTTTTCTAGTACTAATTGAGAATATTATCAGTTTTTGAGAAATTTCTCAATTTTTTGCAGTTTTAAAATTGAATCATTTTTTTCAATTTTAAACTGCAAATATTTTCAATTTTAACCTAAAAAAATTGAAAAAATTAGACCAAAACAATGTTGTTAGTTAAGTAAATTAGAGGGGAAATTATTTATAAGTCCTATTTGGAAGACTTATTTAATGTGAAGTCCTATGAATATTCGTTTAGAATTTGAAATCCTATTTAAATAGGAATGTGTTCCATAAAGTTCTATGAGCTGTAAATGAATGATATTAGTGTGCTATTATATTCTTAATTTGTTTTCATATTGTACCTTATTTTCTCATTCATCATATCACGTTTGGGAAGGTTTTTAGAAAAGACAAGTCTACAGGCAACGACAATGCAAAATTTTTTTGCCATGATCGCAGGATTCCAATGCATTTTCAAAATGTTACTTAAATGGATGTGGATGTGGTCGATGATATGATGAAGTTTAAGGGTTTTGTGTTGATTCCTTCGACAGATTTCGACTTCAATCAGTTGAGGGGAAGATGTATGTTTTTTTTTGTTGTTGAAGTGTGTTGCTATTTGTTGAAGTGTGGATTGTCCATCTTTAATAGGGTATTAAAAATCTATTACACTCATTGATAGGCACACTTTGGCCAATGTTCTGATTGAATGTGTGTATTTGACATTGTGATGATTGATGCGTTTTAATAAGTTTGATGCGGCAGGGAAGGGGAGGGGTGGTGTGTATGGGTTCAAGGGTTAGGTTGGGGCTATTTGGTTTTGGTTATTAATTTGATGTCGAATGTGAACCGCGTGGCAATTGTACATTAGGACATGGATGATTGTGTTATGATGCATGTTACATTTAGTGTGTAAATTTAATCCACATATACCATGTAGTAGATGACATTTGTGTGTTTGTTCGATTGTATATGTGTCTGAATATGTATCGTGTCTTTATTGTCATTAGTGTTTATATACATGTCACAGTACGTTGCGCAAAATTATTGGGGATTTAGGTTTGTAATTGAATGTGGATTGAATCCAATCGCTCGATGTTGAAGTTACACTGGGTTAGGGGTGATGGTGGTTCAATACATGAGTTAGGTTGGAATGTTGTATGTTACACTTAGGCAGTTACATTATTCATAATCAACGGTAGAGTATTGGAATGTCACGTTGGGTTTGGGATGTTATATGTTATATTTACGTTGGGTTTGGGATGAGAAGTATATGAGAATGTCACGTTGGGTTTGAAAATGTTACGATATTACATGTTACATTTATGTTTTGAATTTCAAATTTCCAACCATATAGATATGATCACAATCTATAGTAACACTGGATTTCCCATATATAGTATTGTCATTAATGAAGTTATTTTAAATTTCAGAAGCATATGGGAATGTCATGTTGGGTTTAAGAATGTCACATTGAGTTTGGGACATTACATGTTACATTTACGTTTTGAATTTCAAATTTCCAACCATATAGATATGATCACAATTTATGGTAATATTGGATTTTTCATATATGGTATTGCCATTAATTAGGTTATTTTGAATTTTAAATTTCTAACCATATAGATATGATCACAATCTATGGTAACATTGGATTTCTTATATATGATATTATCATTAATTAGGTTATTAATTAATTAAAATTAGGGTAGATGTGTCCATAAGAAAACCACATTACCTATTAGGTTATAAGTTTTTTCATAGGATCATATCTTATATAAGTCTTCTAAATAGGACTTATAAATAATTTATCCTAAATTGGACTTTAAAAATTGTTAGTTAAGTAAAATGGTTTGAATTGTAAATTTATAATAACAAAAAACATATTTTTATTTTTATATAATTTTGTATTTAATATTAATCTTATTTGATAGATTTTGTTGTATTGATTCTACAAATATAAATTTTATAAAAAAATAAATATATTATAAAAGTTATGATAATCGGAAGTTTTAAAAATTAAAATAAATGTTAAATCACCATACTTTTGTATAAACAATTACAAATGATGAACAATTCTTATTTGAAAAGAAATTTCGTTCATTAAATATTAATGGTACTTGAAAGACCAAAATATCTTATCTACGACGTGGGTGTAAATGCCCCATTTCTTTTCCGACTTCAAAATAATGTTTCTTTCCTTTATAGTCTTTCACCTTTTCAATGGAAGGCTAGCATCAACTTGTTTCAAAGGCCATTATTAGCCTTCCAGGATATACTATGATGACATTTCATCCTTCCATTATATTCTAAAATTCTTTAAATTATTTTAATACATAGGAGAGATTTTTTATATTTCTCTAAAAAATTTGAGGACTTTGTGGATTTTTTTAGACTTTGACAATGTTCTATTAGATTTCAGATTGTTTTAGGATATTCTAAAACCTTCTAAATTTCTTTAGAATTTTTTAGAGTCTTCTACATTCTCCCAACATTCTAGAATGATGTGAAAGACTCTAAAAATTCCAACATAACATTCATGTAAAACTCATAATTTCATATTTATGTTGTTTTTATTTTTTATGCAATAAATTTTCTTTAAGTTTGTGATTTATCATTAATATAACTACAAATTAATTAGTGGAGAAAACATAAGTTCTCTCTTCTCTGAAGAAGGCAGGATAGAAATGAAGAAGTTTCTCTTGCTGATACTGAAGAAGTGGTCCCCGAACAACATATAAGGACACTGTTTTCCTTCTTTTACATTCTTTTTTTTTTTTTTTGACAGTATTGTTGGCCAATGAATTTCTCTATGAATTAGTTTCTTTGGTCCTTTCTTTTCCCACTGTAATTAGACTAGGACACTGTTCATTTCTAATAACTGCAATATCTTGATTTTCTTTGTTTTTTTGGTACATCGGAAATGAAAGACAAAACAAAGAAGGAAAAACAACAAAAAACACAAAGCAGGAAAGCAAATCGGGAATTAAATCCTCCGATAAGCCGTTCCAATCATGTTAGCCACTAGCTGACTTCAGACTTCAGCAGGAGGTTCCTCCATAACCACAAGCTAATCCATTTGGTTTGAACCCATTTTTGCGAGCATGTCGGCGCACTTGTTGCCTTCTCGCATGATGCTGCGAATAGTGCAATTGCATCTTCGAATAAGATGCCTTGAGTCTTCAATAATACTACGAAACGAGCAGTTTTGTAATGGCCCTTCAGTTAATAGATTTTCAGCCAAGGATGAATCAGTTTCAATGATTACTTTATGCAGTCCTTTCTCTAGCACAATCGTCAATCCTCTGTACAAGCCCCACATCTCAGCTTCCAAGCTTGAGCAAGAGTCAAGCTTTCCAAAATACCCGCATAGCCAAATTCCTGTTTCATCTTGAAAACTCCCCCAAATCCACCTTCTCCTGGATCTCCTTTGGTGCTTCCATCAGTATTCAATTTGATCTTACCTGTAGGAGGAGACAACCACTTTATTAAAATGGGAACACTTGTTTGAGAAGATAAAGACATGAAAAAAGCTTGTTTAATCTCATTAACCTAATTATGAATAAGAACTAAAGTATTTTGCCAAGATGGGTCTATGTTATCAAAGACTTTTGATGATGTTCCTTCCAGATTTGCCAAATTGTAACAGCAAACATCAAACTCCAACTTGGGTCCATGCTAATTGGAACCCGTAAATTCCTTGTACGCCAATCAATTAAGTTGTATTGACTTTCCAGATCAAACCAGTGCCTACCCTTCAAATTAGTCCAAAGGATTCTTGAACTAGAGCAATCCCGTAATAGATGCTCAATGTTTTCAACATGGGAATCACATCTAGGGCAATTGGCATTCTCTGTAAACCCTCTTCTCATTCTCATAGCATTAGTCAACAGTTTCCCATTAAAAACCAACCACAAGAAGCCTTTGAGCTTTTGTGGAATTTTTAATTTCCAAACCCAATCCATATCACAGAGGTTATCCCCTTGATTAGAAATGAATTTATAAGCAGCAACAGTGGAGAACTCCCCACTTGTTGAACCCTTCCAATGAGGAAAATACGGGAAGTTATCAAACTTGGGAAGTTTAACTTTCAGCACACAATCCATGGCTTCATTAGGAAGATGAGGTTTGATAGAATCCACATCCCATTCACCCTCATCAGTTATAAGATTATCAACAGTCTCCATGTTAATGGAATCCCAATTTGGGTATTGAGATGCTAAAGTAGCCTCCCCACACCACCAATCATGCCATATTCTCACTTTAGTACCATTACCAATGCCCCACTTGATGCAATTTCTCAAAATGTCTTTGGTTTTAAGAACTCCTCTCCAGATATGAGAGGAGCTCCTTCTGCCAGAATAAGAGAGAAAATTATCATTCTTCAAATATTTGCTTTCTAACACTTTCACCCACAAACAATTGTCCTTGCACAACAATTTCCACCATATCTTAGACATAAGAGCCAAATTGTGGTTTTTAGCCTCCTTGAGGCCAAGGCCTCCCATTCTCTTACTCTTGCACACATTGGCCCAATTAACAAGATGAAATTTCTTGTTATTCACAGTGTCACCCCATAAGAAGTTCCTATTTAACTTATTAATCTCTTTGCGAATGTACATAGGAACATCAACAGTTTGCATAGCATAAGTAGGGAGAGCTGAGGTTACCGACTGAATAAGAGTGGCTCTCCCAGCCAGAGAAAGCAAATTAGCTTTCCACCCAGTGAGTCTATTTTGAATTTTATCAAGAATAAATTGAAAATGACTCCTGCTGCACTTCTTATGAAGCAAAGGAATGCCTAAATACTTACCCAAATCTTGGGTCAGGGAAATGCCACACAAATTGCTCAAGGACTTGGCTTTCAAATTTTCAACATTGGGAGAAATAAAAGCTTGGATTTAAGAAGATTAACCTTGAGACCAGACTGCAAACTGAACTCATTCAAAACCCCCATGATATTCTCATAATTTCTCTCATTAGCTTTACCAAATAAGAGAAGGTCATCAGCAAAAAATAGATGGGATATGACAGGGCCATTGGTAGAAGCCTTAACCTTTTTCCACCCCTTGCAAGCAACTTTATCAATGATCATGTTAGACAATCTTTCCATACATAAAACAAAAAGATAGGGAAAAGGGGGTCCCCCCTATCTCAACCCCTTCTCCATATTAAAAGCAATTAACTTTTCACCATTCCAGAGGACAGAAGCTTCGATATTAGTAACACAATTCATAATGAGATCAATCCAATGATCATTCAAATTAAGTTCAACCAGAGTAAGATGAAGAAAATTCCAAGACACATTATCATAAGCTTTCTCTAAATCAATTTTGCAAGATCAAGTCACCTGTTTTACCCTTTTTACCTCTGAGAGAGTGAATAATCTCTTGAGCAATGATGATATTATCACAAGTAGTCCTTCCAGGGATAAAACTGCTTTGGAAAGGACCAACAATGGAGGATAACAAAGGTCTGAGTCTACTCACCAACACTTTAGTAAGAGTCTTATAGAGAACATTGCAAAGACTAATAGGTCTAAAATGGTTAATTGATTCAAGATTATCAACCTTAGGAATAAGGGTAATAAGGGTGTCTTTAAAGTTTTCAGAAATAGATCGATTCACAAAACAAGTTTGGATAAACTTGCAAACAGAGGGACCAACAATATCCCAATGGGTATGATAAAAAAGGGACTGGATACCATCACTCCCTGGGGCTTTAAAGGCTTTAATACTTTTGATAGCCTCTCACACATCCTGGTTAGTAATATGTTTAGAAAGGGCAATGTTATCTTCATTGGAAAATTTGGGTTGCAAATTAATGGGGCTAAACGAGGTGTGAATAGTAGCATCAGATTTAAACAAATCACAAAAATAATTCAGGACATGAGAGCAAAGGTCATCAGGATTAGAAATCCAACCCCCCTCCCTATTCTTCAGAGTTGTAACTCTCATTCTTCTTCTTCTAGCAATGGTAGATATGTGAAAAAATCTAGTATTCCGCTCTCCTTGGGTAATCCAGTTAGCCCTAGACTTTTGGAACGATAAAAGTTCCTCTTGGTAAAGGATATTGTTATAATCTTTGACAAGTTCTTTCTCAAGCAAAAATAGATTATGAGAATAAATACGAGATCGAGATTTTTGAATACCTTCAATCCTACCCAAGAGCCACCTTTTTTTCCTGAAAAAAATATTTTTGTTCCAACTCAAAGCATTTTTAGTAAGCAAATCAATGGCCTCAGGAACAGAAAAATGACTATCAGCCCAAGACTTTTCAACAACATTTTTGAAACTAGAATCTGTAAACCAAGTAGCTTCCAAACGAAAAGGTCTAGCTGAGGGGTTAGGAGAATTCATACCTTGAGTGAAAACAACCATGGGAGAATGATCAGAGTAGGTTCGGGGAAGATTCTTAACCGCTTCTTCTGTAAAAGCAAGTCTCCACTCTGTATTGCACACATTTCAGTCAAGTCTTTCCATTGTATTAGCAAGGCCTTGCCGACCATTAGACCAAGTAAGATTAGGGCCAGAACAACCTAAGTCCATGAGATTGCATCTGTTCAGTCTTGCATTGAATTTTCAAGTTCTAATACTGCTTTGGTTTGTTGAGAAACTTCTCTTCTTCCCTTGCGATGCGATATCATTAAAATCCCCTGCCACAAGCCAAGGATGGTTCATGTTATCTGCCTCAGCTTCCAAATTTTCCCATAGATTATCCCTAACTCTAGGATTAGGGCTAGCATAGATGGCTGACAAAATCCAGTCTGAGTGATTATCTCATTGAATCTTGGCGTGAGTGAATTGAGCATTCACCTCTAAGGCTTTAACGGTTGCACGAAATGGATCCCACAAAATCCAGATACCACCACTCCTACCCACAGGATCCATATGAGATGAAGCGGTGAAACCCAACTTGTTGAAGAGCTGCCCCATAGCACTGAGCTCAACTTGCGTTTCCAGTAAAGCTAAAATCGATGGCTTGTAATTCTGAACCAATTCTTTCAGAGTTCTTCTAAAAATCTTGTTGCCTGCACCTCTACAATTCCATATGAGGAGCTTCATGGAGACAGAGTTAGGGTATAAAGGAAGGGGAACAGAATCAGGCATTCCCAATATCTTTCTCACTTTCAAATGATCGAAGACCATCGAATTGATGGAGCTCACTCGGACTGAGATGTTCTTTTCTCCGTAGTGATTCATCTCCTCTTGCTCTATGATAAGGCAGGCTTCTCCTATCCACCACTTTGTGCTTACTAGGTGAATGGCTTCTTTCTCTTGATCTATGGAAAGATAGATTGAGTTGGTTTGAATCTTGTGTTGATTTTCTTTGGGTATCTCCATGCTCAACCAATTTCTCTGAGATAGGGGTCTTTGTGAAATATGAAACCAAGGGTAGTGGGTCAGGTGATTCTATAACTCTTGAAATAGCAGGTTTAGAGACTTTCTCAACAGAGAGAGCTTTAGAGTTATTGCCAGCTATAACGATCATCTCAGAAGTATTGCCTCTGACTTGCTCTGAATTTTCCATCAAGACATCACCAGAACTTAGCGTACCAAAGGGGTTTGGAGTAACAATACCTGTAGCTGTTGAGGGGCTTTCTTTTTTATGCAAATCTTGAAAAATCTTGCTTTGATTCGTGGAGCTGTCTTCTAAGAATACACCACCGTTGTTATGATGGGTTTTAGCCGAGTCACTCATTTGGGCCTTCCTTTTGCCTTCAAATTTTTGTTGTTTCCTACCAAGTGGAATACTTCTTGGGTCTTTTCTATTCACTAGCATCCATGGGCCATAGTTGGTTTCATTAATGACTGAGTTGGAATTATCCTCTTGGCCCAGCCCATCTCTTGCTTTTGTTGGTGTTTCAAACCCCTCCACTCCAACGGTAACATTCTGACCTGGTTTTTTAGACGGCAAGCCCTCACCGGAAGTTCTTGCCGGAGCATCACTACAATTTTCCTTGCGGTGCCCCACTCTACCACAGAAGAAGCAAAATGAATGGAGGTGTTCATATTCTATACCATAGGTATACTTACCAATAGCGAAATGAGACTTTAATGGTTTGTTAAGATCCATCTCCACACATACTCTTGCAAACCTTCCTCGAGATGAAGGAGCTGTATTAATATCAATCTTAAGTGGTTTACCAATTTCTTTGGCAATATGGAAAAGTACCTTCTCATTGTAATACTTTATTGGAAGTTGGGGAAACCTAACCCAGATAGCAGAAGAGATTTCCTTTGGTTGGGAGGGTTTAAAGTCGTGCTTCCACTTTCGAATGGTGAGGTAGTGATCTAGAATGATCCAAGGTCCACAAAATCTTGATTTTCCATTCTATCGTAATACAATATTGATGTAGGAATTCATGTATTCACCTTTTAATATGCTCATTTGACTGT
This sequence comes from Camellia granthamiana, assembly GCA_036172215.1. Lineage (NCBI taxonomy): Eukaryota > Viridiplantae > Streptophyta > Magnoliopsida > Ericales > Theaceae > Camellia > Camellia granthamiana. Next base: position 34,363,546 of record CM069909.1, on the reverse strand, counting down.
TGAATGATTGAGACTTAAATGCGAGGCTTCAAATTATTTGTCCACAATGCAACCTTGCAAGCTAGCGTTCCGTACCATATGACAGTGTCTTTAAGTTTCGTCCTTCCTTAAATTCTAAGATTGTGTTTGGTTGAGGAATTTTGAGAGGAATTTAAAAAGAAAAATAAAAAATGTGTGTGAAATTAGGTAAAATGTAAGTATATTTTATTTACATTACATCTATCCACTACAAAAAATTAAGGTTTTAGAGACCAAAATTTAGGGATAAAATTATTTTTTAGAAACAAAAATTAGACATTAGTGATGAATTATTATCCTTTTAGGACCAAATTTTTTGTCTCAAAAAATAAACCATTTTGAAATCAAATTATTTTGTCCCTAAAAGTCTATTTATTAGTGACATTTTCAAAATTTTGTCGCTAAAAGCCTTGTTTTGGACTTTTTGGGACGACATTTTAGCGACTATCCTCATGATGATAGAAATTGGTCTCTAAAAGTCTTTTGCGACAAAATTTTCACTTTTAGAGACCAAAATATTTGGTCTCTAAAACTCTTATTTGTAGTAGTGATCTTTTTCCTTTCTCTTTTCAAATCTCTTACCAGATCCTCCAACCAAATATGGCCTAAAGTTTCTTAGCATCTCCTTCCAAAACTACTGAAAAATCTAAGATCCCTAAGATTTGATTTGTGATTATGTTCCAATTTATAAACAATAAATACAATTTTAATCAAACAATCAAGGACAAATTGACACAATGATTTAATATGAAAAAATTACAATTGGAGCCATCTAATTGTGACTAAAAAACAATGGGCCAAAGCCACAAATAATTTACCAAGAAGACAAAAAAGAATTATACAAGTGGTACTCTCAATTACCTAGCGAATCCACGCTCAATTGAACTGACTCGAATGTGCCTCTTCGACTACCGCCTTTACCTTGGAATTGTCTTGGCCACAACGTTGAAATCCACAATACTGATATTGAATCCATGACGATGGGCCACTTCGGAATCCACCAAAGCTTCAGGCTCAAGTTTCCTAGAATATACCGAAGAACAACTCTCTCTTTTGTGAATAAAAGGAAAACAAACAAACCCTTGATGATGTTGATATAAAGGTCATGGATCCATTGGTTACTCTTAAATCATCAAAGAAATACTCATAAAACCTCTAATAGGAAACACTCAGTTTTTTCTTTCTCTTTGCAAATCTAGACGACTTAAACCCTAAAACGAGCGAACAACGCACTTTATAGTAAACTAGATCGTAAAAATCGCTCGAGCGCACATTTCACCGCTCAAGTGGTGTGACTAAAGGCGGTGTGTGAAACATACAAGTTGACCGCTCCAGCGGTAAAAATTTCTTTCTAGAAGTTTAGGTGCTCTGCAAAAGTACTAGATGATCCTTTTCTTCATTCTAGCTCACAAACGACCGCTTGAGTTGTCAAACAACTTTAACTGCATTTTTGCTTTTTGCTTTAGGGGCGCTACCCCTCGACCCTGCCTAGGCATCGGCTCTAGAACCCGCTATGGGGCACTGCCCCTTGGACCCTCGCGAGCTCGTACATAGTTAGCAAAGTGTCAAACATGAAATGATTAAGATCACAAACTCCTCTGCATAAGCACAATTCAGGTTGGATTCGCATCTAGCCACTCATAGCCTCATTGAAACAAAAGAGTGAATAAAATTATAACAGAAAGGAGTTTTGTTAAACGAGATTGCCAATTACAAAAACCTGACAACTATATTGTCATAACTTTTACCTAATGTCTATGCCAAACAAACAACGTACTTGTCTCTAGAGTTGGCTTTTGTTAGAATGCCTATCCATAATAAAGTTGATTATCAATCTAGAAAATTGGTTTAGTAGTAGCAAAAAAAGGATAGACTATACTGATCATACTCTATTTAGGTTACCACCAAGTACGTGTAATTAGGGATGTGCATAAGGTTATCCGCTCGTGTCTATTTGGGTAGTTTCGTAGATCGTTAGAGTCAGATGCGGATTAAGATTTTCATATTTTGCGGGTTGCGGTCTGGTTGCAGGTTTTACCAGCACCCGTACCTACCTGCCCTCATCTGTATACATATATAATTTTTTTTTTTTAATCTAAACCGTTAGATTTTCTTGTAAGTTTTGTAAGTATAATCTTCTCTTCTCTTACTCACTTCAATTTGATTATCAAACTTCTAGGCTCTAACATTATAATAATATCACCACACTGCTTTATTTAAAATACTTATTCTTAAATTGAAACTTCTTCAATTTTTTACAAATCTAGTTATGTGATTTTTTTTTCCCATGTTAGTTTTTATTTAATTTTCATTCTAATTTTTTGTAATCCAGTTTTTAATGGCAGATAGTGTTGAATCTCATGCAATCAAGAATATTTAAAAAATAGGAAAAAAGAAGTCCAAAATTTTGAAGGAAAAAGTTCAATCCGCAAACCGTCTACGGCCGCCTATATATCTGCGAAACCTATCCGCACAAATCTCAACCCGCACTACGGCGGTTGTGGATTCAATTTTTCCCCAACCGCAGGCATGCGGATGGGTTCAAACCGCAAACCGAATTGTCAAAAACCAATCTGAGAGCACCCCGTACGTGTAATTGATGTTGTTACCTGGAATGCAACCCAAGAGGAGGGTGAATTGGATTTCTAAATAAATTGTAAATTAAAAATATTAACCCAATATATAAACAAATAAATTTGTGCAATAATATAAATGAGAGTAATAAAAATGAAATGGGCGAAGGGAAGAGAAATCAAACTTAACGATTTGTAGTGGTTCAGCTCAATTCCAACCTACATCCACTTCCCAAATATCCTCTTCAGGAATGTCTTCACTATTCTTCAAATAGTAATACAACCCTAACTTCACAAGTGCTAGTGAACTTTTACAATAAGTGATCAACTCCGATCACTCCGACTAGTTTAGAATCCAGTGTTTAGTTACACCTAACCAAGTGATTTTATCTATAAAAAAATCACTCATAAAACTCTCTCTTTTTGCAAGAATAATAAAAATAAGGGATAGAAAACTCTTTTACAATTTTACTCTAATACTCAATAAATTTTCTCTAAAAAATATGACTCAACAAAACACAATATAATATAAGAGAACACTAACTTTACAAATTTTTTATTCTTATGCTTTTCTTCAACTAGAGTGTTGCTTATAAATATCATCATCAATCTGTCCGTTGGAGACAAGAAGCTTCACGAGTTGAAAATCTATCAGAAAATCGGCAGCACCATTCTTGCACGTTGCCAACTCATCTCTTTTCTTTTTGACAATCAGTGTAATGATATGTAATGTCATGTATACATATATGCAATAAATATTGATTGCAAAGACTATTAGCAAATTAGACAAAATGATATGATTTTCTGTTTTTCAAAAAATATGAAGATATTTTCTTTTTCAACACATAATCTTTACAAATTCTAAATCTCCATTCAAACATGCATACATGCATCTATACCAATTGTTAAATATCCAACAATATATTTTGTGTCAAAAGGTGTGAAATATGTATATAAAAAATTATAATATATCTAATATATTTTAGATATTATCAAAATTAAATTATAAGATTAACAATCTCTCACTTTTTGATGAGGGCAGTATATGCATGGATTTGATACAAAATTAAAATAAAAAACAATTAAAGTTTTAAATTAATGCAGCAATAGATATTTGACAATTAAAGTATATTATACACTATTCAAATTCATATTTCTTCTCCCCTTTTGACATCATAAAAAAAAAAAGGTTAGTGCAAGTGAGGAAAATCAATATTATCTTTTGTAACAAGAAATATTCAACAATACTAATGCAAGCATTTATTTTCTCCCTCTTTAAAAAATTTTTGACAAACAATTTATGTATATTTGTTGTAACTTCTCCCAACTTTGACATAATAAAAACATTTTTGCAGATAAGGAGTAAGATAGAAAAATTTGGAGTAATTTCAGAATATATTTTTAGAAAAACTCTCTCCAAGATTATTCATATAATTAGAATATAATTTAAGAAAACTCCTCCTGAGATGATGCTTCCTCAAAAAAAATCTCCCCCTCAATTATTTACTTTTGCTCATAATATATATATATATTTTTTAATCTCCGCTGGGGCATTTTCCAAAAGTATAAGTTGCACTATAGAATTTAAAGAAATAAGTTTATGTGATTTCTTCATTTCTATTGTGACTATGAAAAAATTGTCCAATCATAATACAAGTCATTCATACTCATAAGAAATGCAATTTATAAGATGTAATCATATCAAGTTATAGTACATGAAACAAATATTACATGAAAATTATTATATTTAATCAATATACTATATCATCAAAATCTTCTTAATAATAATGTGACTCAATCAAAATATTTAAAGTTGAGATTTAATCACAAATTTTCAAATATTTTGTGCACACATAAAAAAACTAATATCTCTCTTTAAAAACAACATAACAACGTTTTTAGTCAAAACATCAAAATAGTAATAATTTTGTTTTCTCTTATTTTTCTCTATACCTTCACGTGGCTCAAAATATTTGTGTCATGGTAAAAATATAATGTATGCATGACATGACATGGCATGGCATGACAATCATCTATGTATAATGTATTGGAATAATATCTATACTATATATATAACTAAATGTAGGTGGTAAGTCAAAAGGCTTTAAAACTTGAATCTTAAATTCTCATAATTTTGAAGAAAAAAAATATTGCGTGGCACTTCTCTTCATCTCCTTTCCCACTCTTCAAGCCTTCTCATTTCTCCCTATATAAAATATAAAATTAAAAGATAATAAAATATTCATCCATATCTATCACCCATAATCTATCTATATATTATATAAAGAAAAATGAGATTTTTAGTGATGAGCCTTGTGAAAGTTTCAATATTTCATACTAATTTTCTTAATTTTCTTAATTTTAAACAATTAAAAAAAAAACTCAATTGGTTAGCTTCCATTTAACCATATAAAAATAAAATTCTAATTAGTTTATGATTTATTTGATAATCCCACATCGGGAGAAGAAGGAAAAAGTGAGATATTTTACTCATATAAAGTGAATCTTATACTTCAATTTAATATTATAGTGTTGTATATATTTCAATTCAAAATAGTTTAAATTTAAAAATTTTAATTAATTAATTTTTGTGAAAGTTAGTTGGTATTTTGACTTGACTGATTAGACTGAATCATTTTTTATTTCACTGATTCGTTGGTTTAATTGCAATTTTAGCAATTTTTTAAAAATATATTGATTAGATTTGTTTGATTCGAAATAAATTAAAAATTAATCTGATGCCTGATTAAAATTAAACTACCCGCCTAAATAATTGTTAACTTTTATTTTAAAAGAAGGAAAAAAATGAGTTGTTTCACTTATATAAAATGAACCTTTATATTGTAGTGTTGTGCATTCTTCAATTCAAGATAGTTTATATTTTAAAATAAAATTAAAATAACATTTAAAATTTTTAATTAATTAATTTTTATATAAGTTAATTGGCCATTTGACTTAACCGATTAGGCTGAATCATTTTTGGTTTAACTGATTCGTCGGTTTAACCACAATTTCTCATATTGATTTTCCTAATTTTAAACAATTAAAAAATAGTAATTTCATTGGTTGGCTTCCATTTAACCATATAAAAATAAAAATCTAATTAGTTTATGATTTACTTTATAATCCCACATCAAGAGAAGAAAAAAAAAAGAGTTGTTTCACTTATATAAAGTAAATCTTATACTTCATTTAATATGGTACTGTTGTACATAATTCAGTTCAAGACAATTTAAATATTAAAATAAAAACTCTAATTAGTCTATGATATGATTTATTTTATAATCCCACATCGGGAAAAAAAAGAAAAAGTGAGTTATTTCACTTGTATAAAGTGAATCTTATACTCTCATTTAATATTGGGCGTTGTGCATGTTTCAGTTGAAGACAGTTTAAATTTTAAAATTAAATTTGAAAGTTTTAATTAATTAATTTTTGTGTAAGTTGGTTGGTCTTTTGACCTAGCCGATTGGGCTGAATTATTTTCGGTTTGATTGATTCGCTGGTTTAACTGCGATTTTAGCGATTTTATCAAAATATATTGGTTAGATTTGTTTGATTCGAGATAAACTAAAGATTGACCTGATTAAAGATTGAACGGCTAATTGCTTGATTAGAAATAAATTTCTCGTCCAAACAATTATTAACTTTTATTTTATAATCCCACATCAGGGGGAAAAAAGAAAAAAAGAAAAAAAAAGGAAGTTGTTTCACTTATATAAAATGAACATTTTCCCCCTATTTAATGTTGTAGTATTGTACATGTTTCAGTTCAAAACAGTTTAAATTTTAAAATTAAAATAAATTTAAAAGTTTTAATTAATTAATTTTGTATAAGTTGATTGGTCTTTTAACCTAACCGATTAGGCTGAATTGTTTTTTTGTTTGTGTAACGACCCAGAATTTCCTTCCTTTTTTTTTTTTTTTAAATAGTCAATGCATAATTTAATTGAGCAAATTTTCGATTTGACTACTGTGTAAATTCAGCGCGAAAATAGTTCGATTTTATATTTTTTTAAAAATAGTTCTTGATCTTAGTAAATTATGATATTTTTATATATTATTCCCATATGAGTGTAGCATGTTAGATAAAAATTTCAGAATTAAATGATAAATATTTATTTTATGAAAATTCATGATTGGTGTTCAGTTTAATTTATAGCAGAATTTTGTTATTAAATTTTGAATGTTTAGGCCATGACTTGAGATAAAGTTTGTTGGGTCTATTTTCATATATAATTGGGCCATATTTGGCTTATGAGTGTGAATTTAATTCAAGACCTATTACGTTAATTCAATTTAATTTGAGTTTTTTTATAACTCATGTTTAACTATTTGATTCTTTTTAATTATGTGATTAGTAATCACCACCTTAAGCATATCTAATTCATTATCTACTTAAGACTAAATGAGGTTTATTTGAAGTTGGTAAATTTTAATCATTTTGAATCTAATTGGTTGAATTCATTTTGAAGTTATACTTTTATATACTTATAAATATTTTATTGGATGACTTTAATGCATTCTTTTAAATATTGTTTGGCAATTACTTTTTGGAGACTCATTGGAAGAACACTTCCTTACATTTTAAGGGATAAAACAAACACATCACTAATTCCTTTTGCGTTGGCCCACCAACCCCCGTGATTACCAGAGGCTACTTTTTCTTGGTTATTAGATTTTATGCATTAGTCTTGTTATCTGGCCATATGTATGCATTGTGTATGTATAAAGAAGACTAATAAATATTAGTTTAAATGTGTAAAACTATCTCTTTTCAATCCCTTGGCTTTGACAGGTTGGTGAGCCATCTCTTCCCCTAGGGATTGCCGAATTCACAGCATCCCCTTCATCATTAGAGCTAGTTTGGCATAAAAAAATCAAATTTTTTATTACTAAAATAATCATAAAAAAAATAAAATAAATTTTTAACTCAATACGATAAAATATCACATTTAATTTATAATCATTTTATTTTTTATTTTTCATAAAGGTAAAAAAATCAAAAAATCTATTCCAAACAAAACTTTTTAACCCTAAATTAAAATAACTAAAAAATCAACCCCACGTTCCAAACCCCTTGTATTACACTTTCCTCAATTTCTCTCAACTGACCGAGAGTTCCTTATCTTCTCCTCTGTTTTGACTTTCTTCTTCCAAACTTTTTTTTTTTTTTTTGGGGGATCAGCCCTTGATCTTCGATTATAAGATTTAGCACTTGGGTGATTTATTTGAGGCCTTTAGTAAGTGTGATTTTAGTGTGAAGTTTGAGGGATTATTGACAAACTTGTGGCCATCTTTGAAGATCTTAAAAGATTGGTGGTGGATCTCTACTTTCCTTCATTTTCTTTTGCTATATTTGTTTAAAGCTTCTATTCAAGAGGCAGGGTTTTCTCCATATTATTGTTTTAAAATTCATGTTAGGGTGATTTTGGAAAAATATACCATGATAGGAGTTGAATCACGTGTATATTGTTTATGATTATGACTGGTTATTTTATTTGTCAAAAACCATGTTGAAATGTTATTCCATGTTTGATTTTGAAATTTATTTGAGAAAATCAATTTATGTTCATGAACATGTGTAAGACTATCAAGTTGGAATCAGAGAGTCGTTTTGGGATTAAAAACTGTAAAGGGTGTTATGTTCATGACATTGATGAATAATTAATATTAAATTGTCATCTTTGTTTATTTTTTTTGTTGGAAAGGAAAATATGAGATTTGAGCTTTGAACTTGAAACTTTAAAAAGTGTACTCTTGGGTATATTTTTAGATTTTTGATGTAAATATCATGTTGATTAGTTAATTTTTAAAAAGTTGTGAAATTATTATTTGTAGAGAATTTGGGAAAGAAAATTAATTATTTAAGTAGCTTAGTATGTGTAATACCCTCAAAATAAACCCACAATCAACATTCAAGACATGCTTAGACATAAGAGAAGTAAGCGTAATTACATTTCATCAAAGTATTCATTACAAAATGTATTACATGTTGACAATAAAGTCAATACTTGGTTACAAAGGGAGAGTACTAACTCTGCACAAAATGAGCCATTGGCTTGATATACATGTAATACAAAAAGGAAATCACAAAAAGATGCCCCAGCCACTAAGCCTCTCAAGCTACGTCCTTGGAGGTGGCATGCTATCTGTACCTGAAAATGATGTCCCATATAGGGTGAGCCAACGCCCAGTAGAGATATGCTAAACATAACATGAGCAATAATTAAAACATGAGCATTTGATAAATGTTTAACTCACATAAATCAATTCATAACTCATTTTAATTACATGACACATCTGTCCATGTTTCCATCTATTTTCCATTACTTATCAGTTCTCAATTTATGAATAAGGCTCAGAACCTAGCCAACAATTTAATGAGACTATAACTCATATCAACAATACTTCCATACTTACAACAGATACACATGTTTGCTGTATCAATAACACGTAAGAACACTTCCATACTTCACAACAGATACACATATTTGCTGTATCAGTAATTCAATAGATACACATTTTGGTACTGTATCAATGGAGTTCATCCCCTATCTCCTCCCAAACAATATCCGGTTTAGAGGTCCATCCCCCATCTTCCCTAAACCGTGGAGTACATCCCCTATCTCCTCCCATACAACACAATGTATATAAACGCATATCATATACATAATCAAATCAATACATAAAATTCATGTATTAGATCAACCGCCATATTCGATGGCATACTCCATTGATTAGTTTTAGTTTGCCTAATCACCATGCATTGTCTACAACAATCATGACTATCCTCCACCGATAGCCCAAAGCAGTTATTTCTAAATAGATAATAAATGTCTCAACGGATATATATATTCTCAACATTTTCAAAGGGAGCGATTAATAAATCCAACTCCACCATTTTGTCACATAATGAGCAAATTTCATTATTTCCAACTCAATTTCACATTCCCATAACAATTGTCATTAATTACACTAATGACCCATATATATACCCAAACATGGCATTTTCCCCACTTCTCAATATCGACCCAAAGGTCCCAAATATTATCAACAACATCAACAACCTTCTTTTTTTTTTAGACTCAAAACACAAATGTTTGAATCAAAAGAAACAAAACCCCTTTTTCCAAAATAACACATCTCAAACCCTAACTTTCCAAATTAAACCATTTATACAAAAAAACTCAACATTTAGGTTAAAGCTCATAAAGATGAGTAGGAATCCCTACCTCAATAGATGAGACTCAATGGAGGTGATGAAGAAATCGAAAAATGCTCCAAATCCCAAGATTCTCGGATCAAAATGTAGCCCTCAACGATCTCCACACTTTTTACAAAGGCCCAAGGGTAGAAAATCACTCCTACTAGATCAATCCTAAGAGAGAAGGGAGAAAGTAGTGAGAGAAGCTCTCAAAATGGCTTTTCGGAAAAGTAAGAGAGAGAGTGGAAGTTGAAAAATGATTTAAAATCACACAGCTGATATCTAATATACGTATGACCCCTGCTCGAGCGGAGAATAGGACGCCGAGCGTTAAGCACAAAAACTGGACCCGCTCAAGCGCAAGGATACCCGCTCGAGTGCCAAGACACAACTGCAAAACACACCCGCTCGAGCACAAAGGAAAAGCCGTTCGAGCATAGATTTCCCCCTTCCAGTACTTTTACAGACAATGAACTACCCGATCGAGCTCTAAGATACCCGCTGGAGCGCGATCCGCTCGAGCGTAAGAAGATCCGCTCGAGTGTGAAAAACACACCTGCAGAAGTTTTGCAGAGGCACAAAATGCTGAGAGTGCGTAAACCCCGCTCGAGCGCAAGAAGACCCGCTCGAGCGGACAACCAAAAATCAAACTCCGCTCGAGCGCAAAGGGACCCGCTCAAGCGTACCACCAAAATTCTGGGCAACAAGGAATGGGACTAAAGCTCAACCAACCTGTTCAAAATACGCCCAATATATCCTAAAACTCAAACATACGGAATTAAAGGATAACAAAAAGATATACAATCACCAACTTCACGGAACCTAAATCCAGAATACAACAATCAAAGAAAGAGAAACCGGGATCGCTATAGTATGACATATGGTTATGCTTGAAGGATGAGACATGTTAAGTTATGTTTGGATGAGACATGTTAAGTTATGTTTGGTATTAATTCTTTGGGAAAAATGTGAATAAAATAAACTTACTAATTTAGTGGATTAAATTAGTTTGGTTAAAATTTTATATCCTTTATAATTAAAAGTGTGTTATTGAGATTATACCATAACTTTTAATATAGTAGGATGGAAATGGAAATATTCAATAAGTATGAGATTTTGCGAAAATCATATTAGTTATCTTGGTTGAGGTGGAACAAAGTTGATTGAAAGTTTTGTGTGAGTCAAAACAATTAGAAAATTGATTATTAGTTTTACTAGTTAGAGTATGCTAATATGTTATTTTTGTACCTCAAATTCATACATGAGATACTTGATTTGTAAATTGAGGGTTTGGTTAAATTGGGAGTTGATTACCTATAATCTTGCTATTAAATGTATTTTCTATATATAAAATTGCATGTGGGTATTTGAGAGAGAGAAAGCCCCAATTTGTGAAAGATCCTAAATGTTAATATTTTGGAAGTTGTTGGATTATTTGGAAAAGATTATGTTTGGTTTTAAAATTGTTGAGTTTGATGGAAAACTATGTAAGTTTTGAAAGTTTGGCTTTAAAAAGTGAAATATGGATTGTTTCTAAGTGTTGGGAATCATGGGGGATTCCAAGTTATGGTTGTATGTTGGATTGTATATCCATGTTGTTATCTTTTAATTAATGCATTAGAGATAACTGTTTTGGCTATCGGTGGATGATAGTATTGATTGTTGTAGAAATTGCATGAGGATTAGGTGAACGGAAACTAATTTCTCATATACATTGCATGGAACATTGTTGCATATTTAATAATTGGAAATGAATTGTTTTGAGAAAAGTGAGTGAATACTTTGGTGAATCTGGATAAGAGATGTGCTTACTTCAAATTAAGTTAGCCTGTGTGTCCATAGTGAAAGTCCTAAAAATCGCACGTTTACATGGGTGTCGATCCCGCGGACGAAAATTTTCGTGAAATGGCAATAGTAGTGCTTGTATAGCCTACGTTTACATGGGTGTCGATCCTGCGGATAAAATTTTCGTGAAATTGCAACAGAAGCACTTGTATGGCCGATGTTTACACAGGTGCCGGTTTACGGTTTCTTGCAGACGAAATTTCCGTGAAACGTTACGCTTGATAGAGATTCCCAGTGTGTGTATTTACCGCCTGTTTTCTGCTTTGAAGAAAATACATGCATATAACTTGTATTATAAACTTGGGCATCACATTCGTTTTTAAAAAGCATATCTTGTTGACATTGAAGTATGTTAATTTATTTAAATTAACTAGTTGTGGTTAATTAATTAAATTTGGATTTAAGGAATTAGGTAATAAAATCATAAGGCTATGGCATGATATGACTTTATATATATCTGTATGGTATTACTATATCGTTGAACCTGCACGTGTTTTTAATGTTATAATATGAGATTACTTGGTGAGCTAGTGGTTTGCTCACCCCTTACCTGCACATGTGTAAATGGAATGTTTTCAGACTTGAGGATCAAACAACAGATTTTACCTTGACATGGTTATAAAATGGTGATAAGCCGTAGTGCTTTTTAATTGTTTCTTTGGCTGAGTTCTATGCTCTGTAATGGGCAACGCCCTCTTGTTTATTGTAAGCCTTCGGGAAATTTTGTTTGTAAAAGAATATGTTATATTCATGTAATACACAGAGAGTGGGTTTATGGTTTCATTCATGGTATTTTCTTTTATGGACTTGTGAAAAGTAAAGAAAATGGTTAATGAAAAAGATTTTTTATAATTAATTAAGAATGAATGTATTTTTCTAAAACCTCACGCTTAGGTTATTTAATTTTCGCCTAATTGATCTTTGAAAATCGAGATATTGCAGTTTGACTGATTCACGGGTTTAACTACAATCTTAGCGTTTTATCAAAATATATTGGTTAAATTTGTTTGATTCGAAATAAATTAAAGATTGACTTAATTAAAGATTAAATGACTGATATTGTTTGATTTGAAATAAACTTTCCGCCCGAACAATTGTTAATTTTTATTTTACACATCTCACTTGGGAAAATAAGAAAAAATGTGAGTTGGTTTAGTTATATAAAGAAAATATATGCTCCCATTTAATATTATAATGTTGTGCATGTTTCAGTTAAAAAAAGTTAATATTTTAAAATAAAATAAAAATTTTAATTTTTAATTAATTAATTTTTGTATAAGTTGGTTAGTCTTTTAACCGATTTTATCAATTTATGTATTATTTTATTTCTAAAAGGTATGTTTAAATTTTATGGCAAACTTTAACATAGAATAAAATAAAACTAAAAAATTTATAAAATTAAACTTATTTTTATTTTATCATAAATATAATTTTTTGAATTTATTCTATTTTTTTCATATTTACCAATTAAATTATGACATCTATTTTTTATTGTAAACTTAAAATATACAATTAATAACATAACAACTGCAATATTTATTATAATACAATAGTTAAAATTTAATTTATTTTAAATAAATTTTATATTATTATTTAATTTTAAAATTATTTTTAATTATTTATTTAATCCGTGCATCGCACGGGTTCATATGCTAATTTTCCTACAAATAGAAGATACCAATTTCCAACAATGTAAGCTTCCAAAATAAATAAATTAAGGATAGCAACATCGCTATTGAACTTCCTAGTGAAACTTTCTCTATTTCTATTTTGTTTAATCTATAAAAACTATTTAAGAAATAATTTGCATCACTCTTATAACAATTTTGATAACAAGTGCTCTAACCATTTTTGTTAAACACTAATTAATTTTGTGTAATTAGTTGTAGTACATTTTGAATTAATTATATTGTAATCAGTGACAAATAACTTTTTGAAATAAAATGAATAATAATGCAATATACTAGAAATTTTTTTTAGCTTCCAATATTTTCCTTAGATGTAAGTATTCATCATCATTGGATGGGGCAGTTGATTCAAAAGTCTATGTAAATGTGCTTGACACGGTGAGAATATTAGAGATTCAGTATTAAAGTCCATGGAGCGACGGAAAAACCCTTTTGTTATAATCCAACTTACTAACATATTAATATCCTATTGTTTGTAAAAATAAATAAAATAAAATATTCATCCTTATTAAAAAAAGGAATATGCACCAGAGATGCAGGTGAACCCACCACAAGTTTCACTTTGATAATCTAAATAATTTATTTTGTTTTACTAGACGTGTAGATCACTTATGAAAAAAATCATATTGATCTAATAACCATAGTTCATGATTTTGTGAGATTTGTCTTCCAAAAAAATAAAAATAGACGGTTTATTTTTAAAATTATTTTGTGTTCAAATTTTTTCAAAACAAATATCATTAAAAACATGTAGATATGATTATCAAATCAATTCGTTTTTTTTAAATGATCTATAATCAAACAAAATAAACAGTTTAAATCGTTGATGTGGCACTATAGCTTGTTTTTCATGCTCCTTTCGGATATGATAGCCCTACAGTTTGGACTCATATGGTTCTGAATCTGATTTCACAAGTGTAATGTGAAATAGATAAACACAAATGAGTCCAAATCCGGCAAATCTTTTAGAAAATCAATTTTGAATCAAAATGTCAAAAATGAACTGCTTTGTCAGATTATAGAGTCGCCACCTAAATATTTTTAGAAAATTTAAGAAACCCAAGACTCGTGCCAAAGGCCGCTTATTTGTCATCACCAAAGTGTCTCGGCTCGGGAACTTAGGTACGAGAGGAGAAAGTCATGAATTGAGCACCCCACTCTCTGAGTCAAATATCGGCCTCTACTAATCATGATGTAATTCTTATTTACATTATATACTCATATTCCGATTATTAGGCTAATTTATCTATGTGACTCACACAAGTATAGACTAATTTACAAAAAATTGGAACACTTTGATTTTATGTTTGTTTGAAAATTGTTTTGAATATGTACCACTTGAAAAAGCGATCTCATATGTACATTACTCAAATTATCCCAATTTAAGCAATTGGCCTTCATCCATAGGCACCCAAACAGGTATATCACCTAAACACTTAGCCTCATGAAAAACATGTTTGATATGGCAACAATCACACACATGCAATATGCTAAAGCAATAAATGCTCACCTAATACTCCAAGGCAAGCCAAAAGAAATAAAACAATTAGAAAAATGCATGCCCTAATGATGCGAAATGACTAATGCAAAACATGCAAAAATGTAACTAATAGGTTCAGTTGTCTAATATATCATGTAAATCACTTTGATAGCATGTAGTGGCGCACATATTCAAGGAAGTAATAAATGACAATGCTGTTAGAATGATGAACCAAACTTTATGCGTGCAAGACAAATGGATGCAAATCATAAAAAATGCTAAAAGAAACATGATGTTCTATACTATCCATCATAAGCGAATAAAATAAAAGGGAGAAAGAAATGGGAGTTGGAAGACATACACACATTATTACAATTTGCCATCGCACAAGAGGGTCCGAATGAATGTCCTAGCTAATTAAGCTAATTAATTGCCTATTACAACGCCAAAATGAATTAACTACATTAGCTAATTATTACAGATTAAAACTAATTAATTAATTATAATACATAATTAATTAGATAAGTAATTAATTATTACAAGTCCACTACTTTAAGTACAACATACTACTATTAAAACAATATTTTAACGGGCCCCGAGAAACGGGGGAGGGTTCATGCATTGATGCATATTTCCACCTGAAAACACTCTCTATTATGCTGCCAGAATGCTTTTGTTGCACAATCATAAAATTGCACTGTTTTTCACCTTAGTCTCTGCTCTGTTCTGTAGGAAAAATAACACTGCCTGGCTAAAAAAGGTGGCTAGCTGGCAAGAATAAGTGGTCATCCGTACAGTAAAGGTGGCCGGTCGGTCACTGATGTTTGCGTTGGCTAAATATTTTGTACAGGCCAATCACAGTTCAACACGTGGCAAGATGAGGGCAATACGAGAAGACAATTCAAATCTTCAATCGTAATCACACACGTGGCAGTTAGTATTGGTTATTGTGGATCTACATAGCACTGGATCAGTAAAGGGATGCAAGATGACGTGGCTTTAACAGTTACTTGTATATGGTGATGTTTGGGAACTTGCGTTTGGGATTTTTTTTAATTTTTTCTACTACAAGACAAACTTTTTGCAAAACCAAAAAAAACACATCCAAACAAAATATAGCATCCAACCCCATAATCATTTCACTTTTTTTCTCACAAATATCACATCCAACTACAAAAAAATCCAACTATCTTCCCAAACACCAAAATTTTTTTATCTAATAATATCCTACAACTAAAAAAATCTACATAAAAACCCACTTCCCAAACACCCACTATTTAAATTCAAAATCAGCAGGGAAGCCTAACTGCAGACATGGCATAGTGGAGCTAAGTGTGAGGAAACATGATCAGCAATCATGGAGGGATGATTCGACAGTTAGAAACTCATTTCGACGGTTATCATTGAGAAGTATAAATAGTAGAGAAGGCCCCAGAAAGAAGCCCCCAGACTCAGATTCAGAAATCAGTTTTTATCTACTTTATTTTCCTTCCAGTTTTTACATTTTTTGTTCTTTACATTTTTGTACTTCAAATTCTTGCACTGCACTTCGTTCATAGTAGTAGTTTCAAGTAGCTTGTTACTGTAAACCTCTATGAGGCTGAATTGGATTATTGTAAGTCTTTCATTTTTACTTAATGAAATACTACAATTGTTCTTCATTTAAATCGTTGTTTGCTTAATTCTCCTAAACAAAGCCACCAGTAAAAGTCCTTTTCATTGATGCTGAAAGAACTGAAACACAATCATCTGATAATTAGTTGACAATTAATCTTTTGTAAGGACTGATTGATCCTTGCTAGCACGCTTAAAATTACAATAATAACCTTCGAAAGCCAAAAAAGCCAACATATATTTTTGGCATGCCCGGTGGGACTAATTGAAATGGCTAGACATAGGAGACAAGGAGAAAATGAACACTTAGAAGAAGGCGTGGAATGAGAGATAGAAATACCTAATCCAGAGGATAATGTAATAGCACATCCTATAGAAGTACCCGTTTTATCAGAACCTATGATCGAACAGACCAGCACTTCGGAGCAAGTACCACATGTTCAAAATATTGGACGAGGCTATGGAATTGGACCATCCACTGTTCCATCTGCTAAGCCAACGAATCCATGGGGAGGCCTAGTAGATGCCATGGGATAGCAGTTAATCAACACAATGGAAAGATGGGCAATATCCTTTATGGATTGAATGAATACTCATCAACCAACTAACGCAAGGCACATAGAGGAAATTTCAAATGTCCCTCAACAAAGATTGGCTAGAGACAAACAACCTATGCCGAGTAATGGACATACTAATGGTCAAACTAGTAATCAAAACTATGAAAGACCATCACCTCAGTCTTGGTATGACCCTCTTTCGAGGCCTGTGACAAATCAAAATTCCTCATTACTTAACAAGGAAACCATGCAAATTGGTGGATCCGGGCCAATACAAAAAAATGGCATAAGGATGCTTCCAAATCCTATGTTCGAAGCCATACCTAGCACAAGGGGGTTCACTAATCCTTTGTTCGAATTTGTACCCGGGGGGTTGGAAGGGTTTCCTACGACTGGAAGAGACACAACACCTGTTCCAACACCTTTCACAGGTTCTTTCGCAGGACAGGCTCAGAGGGGTCACCTATACCCTCAACAGCAGCCAGCATCACAGGGACAACCAGTCCCAAATATACCTCCCTATGGACCAAGAGGACCTCAGGCACAAGGTTGTCCACCAAATCCTGTGTTTGTTCCTCCAGTAGTGGTTCAACAAGCACAAAATATGGTTCCTAGGGACCAAATTACTGATATTATTAGAGAGATGTGTGGACCGATGGCTCAGGGGGTTCAAACTCCTGTGTACAGGAAACCATATCCATAATGGGTAGATAGGGTACATGAATACCCAAGAGGGTTTAGAATACCTGACTTTGCTCTTTTTTATGGGAATGGAAACCAGTCAACGGTAGAGCATATTGCTAGGTTCACTACCCAATGTGGTGAATTTACCAATAATGATTACATGAAATTAAGACTGTTCCCAAATTCTCTAATTGGGGCAGCTTTTGTATGGTATATTAACCTTACACCTAGCTCTATCCAAACTTGGCAACAAATGAAGAAGGCGTTTCACGCTCAATTCTTCCAAACGGAGTCAAAAGTTTCCATGGTAGAGTTGGCAAGGTTGAGTCAAAGGCCTGGCGAGAAGGCTGCTCAATTTATTGCCAGATTGAAAAGACCACGAAACAAATGTAGGATCATTCTACCAGAGCCTGAATTCGTGAGATTAGCTCAAAATGGTTTAGAGTTTAGGCTTCGAAAGAAGTTTGACTCAACTGAGTTTAGAGACTTAGTGAAATTAACCTATAAGGTGTCTAGATATGAAACATTACTAGAGGAAGAACAAGATCGAAGTAATGCATCATACAAGACATATTATAGAGATCCTAATTATGAGATTGATATAACAGAGATCGTAGGGAAAGAGCCTGTGATCTGTGAGGCATTAATTCATAAAGACACAACAATAGACCAGTAGTTTAAAAAGAAAGACCTTCATAGGAAATATTCTTTCAATTTAACAAAGGCAGATGACATTTTTGATCATTTGCTTGCGGCAAACTTCCTAAAGTTACCAAAAGGAGTCAAAATTCCGTCTCTAGAAGAACTTAAAGGAAAAGTGTATTGTACATAGCATAATTCTTGGTCTCACTCAACTAAAAACTGTATTGCTTTTCGGGACAGGATCCAAGAACAGATTCGAAAGAGGAGTTTAAAATTCCCAGCTAAAGCAGAAAAGGCTCTGGGGATTGATACTAATCCATTCCCAGAAATTGGAGAAGTTGTAGCCAATGTTATTGTGCTAGACTTCCAGAATTTATCCTTGAATGAATTGGAAGAGGTTAATGTGCAAATGCATGTTGTCAGCCAGACTACTGTCAAGAAAGATGCTAGAAGTTCACCAGCTGATGGACGGGGCTTTGCAGACCAAAGGGAAGACTCTGAGGAGGAGGCACTGGATGATGACTTTTTAGAGGCAGCTGTCATGCAAAGAATGTGTCCCAGGTACAGATTAAACTACAAGTGGTTGAAAGGGCTTCCGATTGATGGGAAGCAGTATTACAAGGATGTGCAGAGGTGTCCTAAACCAACCAGTGCTTATAACAAAAGGCCATATCCAACTGGTCCTAGGCCGCATCCATTCATGGCTAGGCCAACAACCACTAGAGTGCACTCCAAGGGCAAGAGACCTCTACATGAGTTCAGACCACCCAACTATTACAGAATGGAGGGCAATCATCTTGAGAGGAGACTTGAAATGGGCTCAAGTTATGGGATCAAAGCTAGACATTGGCCCCCTAGACCAGCCTCACACAAGATGGAAAGTGACCACCTTCATGGAAGGCCTAAATTAGGCCCAAAACAGGGAGTCAGGGCCAAGCGGTGGCCTTCACAGGCAGCTTCGAAACTGGCTTCGAAAGAAGAAAGAAACAGTTCGACAACTGAGCCGGTGGGTTCATGGGTACCTGGAGTTCCAGATTGGTTTGTCATGCAGAACAAACCTAAGGAAATACCTACCCAAAGAAATGTTGTTGGAGACCAGGGTAGGATGGTTAAACCTCCTTTGGTGGCTCCAAATAATTGGGTGTTACTAAAGCATCCAAAAACAAAGGAACCAAATATGGTCCCAGTGATTTCTAGATCTCAAAGGAGGAAGATCCAGCGAAGGTACACTCAGTACCAGAAGGATCTGAAAAGAAAGTGGGGAAAGCTCTTCATTGGTCTATCCAAAGGGCCAGACAAAGGGAAGAAAAAGTCCAAAATTAGATCATAGTCCAAAATCGACTCCTCAAGACAAAAAGGAGTTGTAGCAGAGAGCAGTCGGCCAAAGTTCACTCCGAACTAAAAGCCAAAGAAAGATCCAGTTTAGCAGGATTGGAAAGGGCTTTGATGGAAAGCGATAGTGAGATAGAGGGAGAAGTTGGCCTAGGCCAGAGGAAGGAGATGGTTGAGGAGGAAATGTTTGAAGCCTTCATGGCTGAACATACATTTTTGGTCAAAAAACCATCAAAAATAGACCATTCGAAGGAAGTCACTAGTACTGAAGTGCCAAAATGTAGCATGAAAGATGTTTCTGAAGTAATTGAACAAGTTGGCTAGGAAAAGAAGTAGGTACAGCCAATGGTCCAATTTGGCTCGTTTCCTCCAGTGTCAGTGAATATGGTGCATATACTACCACAGGAGTTCCAGGCTGAAGATGAAAACCAAGAAGGTCAAGAGATTGACCCAATTCCAGTGTTTAGTGAAGATTCACAAGTTAGTATGGTGCAAGACGAATCCAAAGTGGCCACACCAATGGAAACTGGAGACAAGAGTGAGGAAGAGATGAGTATTAACCTCTTATATCCTTTTGAGTATCCTATGACGTCCACGACTTAGCATGTTAAACCCTTGTATATTAAGGCCTTCTTCGATGGGATACAGATAAACTAGGAATTGGTAGATAATGGGGCAGCAATAAACCTGCTTTCGAAATTTTCTTTGAAGAAACTAGGAAAAAGGAACTCCAGATTAATCCTAACCAGCACAACCATTGCTGGTTTCGCTGGAGACAAACAGATGGCTCAGGGTATTTTGTCCATCAACTTGAGTGTGGGAACCAAGGATTGCATGACGGCATTCTTCGTTATCGACAACAATGCTAAGTATAATGCTCTACTTGGTAGGGATTGGATTCACACTAACAAATGTGTGCCTTCCTCTCTACATCAGAAGATAATGATGGCCTTGTGCAATGGAGAGACAGAGGAGATCAATGCAGACCCTTAACCCTTCATAGCTTGTGCAGACTTTGCAGAGGCCAAATTGTATACTGAAGGAGTGACACCACTCAGTATACTGAGAAAACCTGATGGATCAGCCGAAGTGATAGCTGATGAGGAATTAGCACACCTGATGCACTTAGTCCAGGAAAGTGCTGATGAAGAATTTGTCGCCAAGGATAACAATGATGCCTGGTTGTAGGCAAAAAGATGGAACCTAGGAGGCCAGATCTTTGGTTTTAATTAAGTTCTCAGTATTGGACATAAAATCAATAGTCTAGAAGGTGCAAGAGCAAGAGAAAAAATCCATGGTAGTTGGCTGTAAGCAGGAGCAGCAACAGCTCAAGTTTTTGGCCTTTGATAAATACTGTGCTTTGGACATCGAAACAAAAGTCTAGGAGATACAAGAAGAAAAAGCCTTATGGACAGACTTTGTCTATGAGGAGAAGGGCAAAGATGTTGAATCAAAAGAACTGGGAGCAGAACAAAGCAAAGAAATTGCTTTGCAGACAGAAGAAATTAAAAAAGAAGCTATAGTGAGTTTTCAGGTACAAGACCCTTTGGAAGAAGTTAACTTAGAGGAAGATTCCACACAGCAGCCCACCTATATAAGTGCTTGGTTAAGTGCTCTTAACAAGGACCATTTGTTGGTGGTTTTAAAAAGATATAAAGATTGTTTTGCATGGTCTTATAATGAACTACCAGGATTTGATAGGTCATTAGTAGAACACAGGCTCCCTATGAGGCCTAATTTCAAGCCATACAAGCAAAAACCAAGAAGGATGAGTCCTGAAGTGATTCAGAAGGTCAAAGAGGAAATTCTTAGGCTCCTTAAGGTAGGCTTTATTAGGACAGCCAGGTATGTTGAATGGCTATCCAATATTGTGCCTGTAGTCAAGAAGAATGGTAAAATGAGGGTATGCATCGATTTCAGAAACCTGAATTTTGCGACTCCAAAAGATGAGTACCCCATGTCCATAGTAGATTTATTGGTGGATAGTTCAGCAGGGCACCAGATTTTATCAATGATGGATGGACATTCTGGTTATAACCAAATCTGTATTGCAAAAGAGGATATCCACAAGACAACATTCAGATGTCTTGGGAACATTGGCACCTTCGAATGGGTTAAAATGCCATTTGCCCTGAAGAATGCTGGGGCTACATATCAAAGGGCTATGAACACTATCTTTCATGATCACATTGGAGGATATTTAGAGTGTTACATTGATGACATTGTAGTGAAGTCCCAATCTATGGAGGAACATTTGTTTCACTTGGAAGCAGCTTTTGAAAGAATGAGAAAGTTCAAGTTGAAACTTAATCCTTTTAAATATGCTTTTGGCGTATCAGCTGGAAACTTCTTGGGCTATGTAGTACACAAGAAGGAAACACAGATTAATCAGAATAAAGCCAAAGCTATCATTGAAGCCAGACCTCCATTAAGTAAGAAAGAAATACAAAAATTCCTTGGACATATTAATTTTCTTTGAAGATTTATTTTTAACATTGCAGGGAAAACTAAAATATTTTCTTCCTTATTCAGGTTGAAAGATGAAGAGGAGTTTGTGTGGACAGTAGAGCATCAAACTACTTTCGAAGGAATCAAAGCCTACTTAGCCAAGCCTACTTAGCCAAGCCTCTAGTGTTGATGCCACCAAAAGGTAATAAGCCCTTGAAGTTATATATTGCTACAACAGAAGATTCACTGGGAGTTTTCTTGGCCCAGGACAATGAAAAAGGCAAAGAGCAAGCAGTTTATTACCTTAGTAGGTTTCTAAATTCTTGTGGATGTAAATATTCAGCTGTAGAAAAGTTATGCCTTGCATTGTATTTTGCTGCAATGAAACTAAGATACTATCTTTTGTCTATAACTATCTTGGTAATTGTAACCACAGATTTGGTTAAATATATGCTGTCTAGACCTATGTTGAGAGGAAGAATTGGCAAATGGATACTAGCTTTATCAGAATTTCATCTAGAATATGTCCCCCAAAAGGCAGTAAAAGGACAAGTTTTAGCTAATTTCTTGGCAGATCATCCATGTCAGACAGAAAGCCAAGAGATAATAGAGTTTGGTATGGTTAGTGTTGAACCATGACAAATGTGGTTCGATGGATCAAAAGCCAACGGTCTAATTAGAATTGGTGTGGTGATTAAGTCACCACAAGGGGTAGAAACCACACATGGTTTCAGAGTGGA
Source organism: Camellia granthamiana (assembly GCA_036172215.1). Taxonomy (NCBI): domain Eukaryota; kingdom Viridiplantae; phylum Streptophyta; class Magnoliopsida; order Ericales; family Theaceae; genus Camellia; species Camellia granthamiana. The sequence continues at coordinate 34,340,718 of CM069909.1, read as the reverse complement.
TGAAATTACTTGTTCCAATAATCAAGCTGAATATGAAGCTTTGATAATGGGACTGGAAATACTTATTCGATTACAAGCTCATGCAGTTGATATATTTGGAGATTCTTAATTGGTGGTTAACCAGGTGAAAGGAATTTTCAAATGTCAAAGTGCAAGCATGCTGCCATACTATGTTGTTGCATTACATTTTCTTTCTCAATTTCAAATAGCAAATGTGACTTATGTCCCAAGATTCTTGAATAATAAAGCTAATGATGTGGCACAGAAAGTTTCAAATTTCAGGAGAAGGGATAACACTCAAATGAACATAAGCCAAACAACATATCAAAAGGTAATACCACCCTTAAATAAAAGGAATGTGGTCCTAGAAGTCAATCATAATGACTTACAAGAACAAGATTGGAGGCATCCAATAATGCGGTATCTAGCTGGCCCATCTTCGAAAGCCAGCAGAAAAATCAAATTGCAATCTATGCAATACATAATGTATGGTAATGCTCTCTACAAAAGGGGGGCAGACGGGATATTATTGGAATGTTTAGGCCCAAAGGAAGCATTGACAACCATGGCTGAGGTTCATGAAGGCATCTGTGGTGCTCATCAACCTGGTGTGAAGATGAGATGGCTGCTTCGAAAACATTCCTTCTATTAGCCAACCATCCTTAAAGATTGTATAGAATATGCTAGAGGTTGCCAGGCATGCCAAAAGCATAGCACAATAAGACATGTACCCATAACTGATTTGCATGTTTTTGTGAAGCCTTGGCCGTTTAGAGGATGGCTATGGATATGATAGGGAAAATACATACACCCTCTTCGAAGCATCATTGTTTCATCTTAGTGGCCACAGATTACTTCACTAAGTGGGTCGAAGCTAAACCGTATAAGGCTGTAGACCAGACCGAAGTTATTGGATTCATTAAAGATCTGATCCACGGATTTGGCATCCCACAGGCTATAACTGTTGATAATGGGACTGTATTTGATGGGAAGATGGTAAAGTCTTTTGTGGCAGAGTTTGGAATTAGCCTTGTTAATTCTATCCCCCCCCCCCAATTATGCACAAGCTAATGGTCAAGCAGAATCATCCAATAAATCTTTGAAAAAAGGAATACAGAAAGTTGTGGAAGACAATCCCAGGGATTGGCATAACTTACTGTTGGATGTATTATGGGCTTATAGGACTTCTCCAAGATCAAGTACATGAGTCACTCCTTATGCCTTAGTATATGGGCATGATGCAGTACTACCTGTAAAAATTAACATCAAGTCTTTGAGGGTGAGATGCCAGGATCAGTTAGTTCTTGAGCAGTACCACTAGAGTATGTGCTTGGAATTAGAAAACGTAGATGAAGCTAGAATTCTGGCTTTAAATAGCATTCTTTTCCAAAAGAAGAAAGCAGCCAAAAACAATAATAAGAAGGTCAAGCCCATTAGCTTTGATGAAGGTGATTTGGTATGGAAAACAATACTCTCAATAGGGATTAAAAGCCACAAGTTTGGCAAATGGTCACCTTACTGGGAAGGACCATATCAAGTTCATAGAGTCTGGCCTTGGGGAACATATCATTTGAAAAATTTGAATGGATATGTACACCTCAAGAAAATTAATGGCAAATATTTGAAGCCTTATTATCCAACCGTATGGGAAACACAAGGAATATAATAAGTGCTAAACGAAAGGAGCATGAAAACACTCAAGTAATAAATAAAGATGTTATTTTATAATGAGTTGAATACATGCAGCCATAGATTGGCCCAAAAATCAGTACAATGTTTCAGTTGTTCCTTTACAATAGACTCTCTACTCTTAAGAGATGGGAATAACTGAATGGCTGTAGCCATCTCCTGCTTACGATTAGCCAGTCCTTGATTAGTAATCTACAGCTTGGTAGCAGTTCGATCTAAAGCCTGGTTGACTACTGATAACTCTTCTTCAAGTTGAGCTTTCTTCTCCAATAGTTGAGCTCGAAATTGGGAGACAAAGGAATGTTGTTCTTTCAATTCTGACACTTCAGCATGTATTTGGGAAACAAAACTCTGGTCTCTTAGCAATTTCTCTTCTGTAGCTTTGGCAACATGGCAGATGTTGATGTAAAAGTCAATAATGGCTGCCACCTAAGATAAATGACTTGAAATAGTCATGTTGGATTACTCAATAACTTTGCAGCACTGGAGGAAGCCATTCTTGATAATAGGCCTTTGCAAGGCTTCGAAGGGGATCCTCGAGAAGGATGTCAGCAACTCCAAACAGCTGTCCAAGTCTAATGACGGCAAGGAAGTCCTACTGGTGGAGGAAGAGCTCTCAAAGATTTCTAAGAGAGAATCAGCTAGGACTAATGGCTCAGTTTCATTGCTAGCTGTTGGAGTGGTGGACGGCATGTCAAAAAGGCTAGCTAGTCTAGCTTAAAAAATGTCCACTTTTTCTGTTGACATGGTTGATGCAGAAAGGGCTCTGATAGGAGGAAGAGATGGATGCATAGGGATAGGAGAGGAAGATGAAGTATCCCTAGCAGTTTCTATAGTCTTAGCTACCAGTAAGTCAAGAGAAGAAGGACTGGAGCTAGATAGGGATAGTGGACATGGAATTGGTGAGCTACCAGTGTCTTCTCTATGGGAATCAATTATCACTGGAGATGAAGTAATAGCTGGAATTTCCTCAGGAAGAGAAGGAGCAGCAAGGCTTGAAGGAAGAATAAATTAGGTAGATTTGAAGGATAGAAAAGGAAAGTACGGAGTTAAGCCAAAAGATAGGGATGTAGGAATGTTGTGCCTCAAGAAAGGTATGAAAAATGTAGGACTAGGAAGTGGGAGTATTGCTTGAATTGGCTCCACAGTTCGAGGTATTTCATCTTCAGATGAAATTAAAGGAGTCCTTATTGAAGGAGAAGGTAGAGTAGTTGTTGCTGCAAAAGAAGAAATATAAAGTAATGTTAAGTCTCAGTATCAAGAATTTAAGAAAAGAAAATAGAGTCACGAAGGAAATTACTAGTTTCAGAAGTGGTGGCAATGATTGGAGAGCTACGAAGGGTATAATGTTCAGCAGTTTGTTGTTTTCTTGCAATTTCCCTTTGGAGTTCATTAGCAGCAGCAGCTTCATCCCTAAGCATTTGCTGTTGCCTTCTCTTCTTAGCCCTTTGAAATACAATAAGCTCTTTGGAATGTTCTTCCTGTACTGCTTTAGCAGATGTTTCATGAATAGAGTCTCCAGCGAAATCAGAAAGAGAGACAGTCATTTTCCAACAGTCATTTTTAAGGGTGTCTCTTGCTCTTTTTCTGTCTCTTCTTTTTCTGCTTCTACATAAACCTCAGGTACCTCCTCTTCAGGGTCAAGTAAGAGCTTTCTTTTCCTTTGTTGTTGTTGTTTGCTCTTGAGAAGATTTAAAGCTTGAACCTTTTGGGGAGAATCTCTCTATGAGGCACCCGCACCACCTACACCAAAGAAAGAGCTATAAGTAAGGACAAGAGCATCATAAAGGAGAAGAAGAGAAAAGAAACAGGAGCACATACTTTTCTTCGAGGCAGCTCGAGTAACTCTAGGAGGAGTTGAGGCAGCAGGAACAGACTTTGTAGTGGCAGGCGCAAGAGCTGAAGTAGTATGAGCAGTAGAGGAGGTAACAGCTCCAATCCCTTTGGACTTGGCTTGAGGTACATCCAGTACCATTAACAGATCTTGAGGAGGGATGGCCAAGTCCACCTCCATATTGGCTATCCACTAATTCTGGCACCTTTTTAGTATGTTGCTTTGAGGTATGAAGGGTAAGTACTCAAAGTCAATTAAATCTTGGATGAATGTGGAAGTTGCTTCTTCCAATCTAGATCTTCGAATCTTCAAATCCCTATTGGTAAGGCTTAAATTGGTCTAACTGCATAGAGGTATAGGGACCCCTTGTGAGAATCCAAATTGCCTAGCAAATTGGGCAAGACAATAGGGCTCAGAGATGCACTTGTAAGCTTTGGGGTTCATAGTCCCAATGAATAATTCCATAGGAATCAGAATAGAAGCCCACATGTTTTTGTGTTGGGGTGTAGAACAGCGCCTATCACTCAAAAAGGTCCTCAACCAGGATGGGCCAATATTGGTAGTCTCGAAGGGACGGAAGCTGTGAGAAGAAGGGGAAGTTGAGAGTTGGTGGAAGAAAGAAAAGTAAAAAGCAAAGTTGGAAGGATAAAGTGAAACATTGGCTAACTTCATGCCATGAGTGGTAGGGTTTGGCTCCAAAAACCTTAGGCATTTAGACTGTAAATTGGTGAAGTATGCAAAAAGCCAAAGTTGAAGTATCCAAAATGGGCTTCCCTGATTGGCATCTAAGGGTTTTTCATAAAAAAAAAAAAGGGGAACAAGCTCTATAAACATGACCTAGAACATATGGAGCTAAGGCCACCTTTCTTTGTAAAACAAAGGATTTGGTAAGAGGAGCAAACTCAGGCATGATCCTCTAAGAAGAGGTGCAGAAGAGGAACTTGCAAAGCCAATACAATATAAAAGAGAAAATTTTCCTATCAGTCACAGGACCTTCTCTTTTGTTCTCAACCTTGACAAAGTCACTATAGGATGAGTTCAGAGAGGGGAGGGAAAAAGGGGTTTTGAGATTAGAATAGTCTGGACCAATAGGGATACCAGTAGAGGATAATCCTAACAGATGGTAGATGTCAAAGACAGTAGGGGCCATCATCCTACATCTAAATTGAAAGAAATTAAAAGCAGAATTCCAAAAACAAAGGGCAGCAGGTATTAAAAAATGGTCCTCTGAAATAGTGAACCTGAATAATTGAAGGGCGTCAAAGAGGCAGAGCTCCTGAAGATCTAGTATCCTATCAGGGGCGACCCGATCATACTATTCCTCACACTTTGGTCTCACTGTGGGCCAGCAGTGATGGGGTCGGTTCATCCTTCAACTTCCCCAATCAAGACCATCTTCATAAAGGAGACAATGATCTTTCAGACATGGATATAGAGCTGGAAGCTCAGTGGGAATCTCCTTAAAAATGGGCCCAAGCACATATTCTTGTTGCTCATGGCGACGGGGAATGAAAATGCGTCCGTCGATGGCACTTTTCTCACCAGCTTTGTATTTCTCACACTCTTCATCAATGATCCTTTTCAAGGCCACGGATGGACTCGCACGCTCTACGATCAGTATTTTCAAGGAAGAGGAAGCCATTGACAGGAGTTTTTTCAGAAGACGAAGATTGGAAAGAGAGTAAAGGGAAAGAGAAAGCCAACAGAAGATGAAGGGTTTGTGTGTTAAGCGACCAAGTGAATTGGGAGCACAGAAGAAAAGGGTTTTTAAACTTTTCTGTCTGAAAAACACCCAGTCATTTTGTATGGGCGGGATTCATAAAGAAGTACTAAAGGTACGGGTGCGAAAAGTTTCCCTCAATGTTGATAGTTATGGAGGGAAACGTATCTCAAATACTAATATTAGCTTTGAAATAAAATGTGCGGCTTCGAAGCCAAGTTTCGGCGACAAAATCAAGTGACAAACAGTTTCGAAAGCAGGAAGTTGACTTCGAAGCACATTCTACACTTAAGGGTGCATGAATGCCCATGTATTTGTTTACTTCAAAATGATTAAAGACATGTTTTTAGGTTTCTTGATGTGAGTAAAATCCTTCGAAGAAAAATTTGAAATACCTTACGGTTAGAGTTTGTTTGTTCTAGGTTTCAAACCAATAGTTGGTTTAGTAGTATACAGAAGGAATCACTTTTTTAGAATAAAACAGTGTCGTCCTTAAAAGAGGTTTCTATATTTTGGAAAATATAGACTGTTTGTTTGAAGCAAAATTAATTGATTTGAAACTGCTTGATTGTATTAACCATATGTTGAGGAATTGGGTATGATCAAATCAAGTTTCGAAGGGCAAAATTGGTGAATTCGAAACCTTAATTTTGTTTGATTTTGACAAATGGGGTATAATCAGACCAGGATAAATAAAGAGAAAACGTCTTAGCTTTATTAAAACAAAGGCAATTACATCAGAAGCCTTTTTTGGCTACATATTCAAGTTCATAAAAATAAGGAATAGAGTAAATGACAAGGTCATGGAATTTGTTCCAACTATGGTCAATGAACTTCTGTTCTTTTTTAATTCTATCTTCTATCTTCTCCAGGCTAGGCTGTTGAAGTTGATATTGATATGCTCTTATTTGATAAAAAAAGTTTTTCGGCCTTTATTTCAAACTCTGTTTCTTTTAACCCTTATTCAATTTCATCAATGTCCAAGTCATCCCAGTATGCAGAGTCTTTATTCTTGAAATCATCATATTTGTTGATGAGGTTCTTTGCTTCATACCGGGTATGAACTCGACGGGCTAAGATTTGGTCTAAAGATCGAGTGGTGGCCACAGAAATTTGATGCCAATAAAGAAGCAGTGGGAGTTGGTCTAAAAACATCTGGGGCTCTGCTTGGCCGATAGGGTTGAGGACATGACCCCAGGTCAAAACATCACAAACCCATCGAAAGTTCTTAACAGGAACATCATCCTCGAGAACATTGAAGGGCAAGGGAGAAAAGGTCGCAAGCAGAAATTGGGCTTGATATCGTTGAAATATAGTAGGGGGAGATGGAGGGCTATAGGAGGGGAGAAACTGGACTTCAAAGAGAGTAAGTCTTAGTTCCTCCATCCAGTGAGGGTTTTGCGGAAGAGGAGGTGCAGGAGCTTCCATCTCGAAAGAAGGAGGAAATTGGGGGTTGCTGACATAATCAAGCCAGTCAGAAAAGCAAAGTTTTGCCTTATGGGCTAAGAATGACGGGTTATACCCTTGAGCCTCTTCTGGACGATGAGTGGCTTGTACTATCTTCGTAGGCATGGAAGATGTGTACCATGCTACAAGTAAGTTTTCTTCCAAACGGCGTCAACGGTCGATGGGTACATATGGGTAAACCATCGAGCTCCGAGCAAAGGGAGGGAAAGTTAGAGAATCAACAAATTCGACAAAATGATGATTGATTCACTCTCTTAACTTGGACTCCTCAGGTTCTGGCCAGCTTCTCCAACCATAAGCCTTAGAAGAAGAAGAAGCTGTAGCCTCGTCCCACGCAGAAGGTTTTGGGTCAGAAGAAGAGCTTCCAATATCCATGCTGGCAAAATTTTGGATTAAAGAATTGTGGACAATAGGTTTGTAATTCAAAGGTTGATAGTTTGCAAAAGCTTCCATGACTTGAATATAAGAAGGTGGGTAAAGGTGGCTAATCAATGCATGAAGGTTCTTTCGAGGACAAACAACATTATCAAACAACTCTTCATATGCTTGATTGAGGTAAGAAAAGGTTTACTTGACCATGAAAGTTGTACTAGTCTTTTCGAATACTGAGATAGTGGAAATGTTCAAAGGATAGAAGAGAATTTAATGCGAATGTTTCATTGATGAATGATGGTTGCATTTCTGAAAAACTGCAAAGCCCATGCACATTCTAAGATGTAGATAAAATACCTTGAATCACTAATATCACCAAATATTGTGTATATTAGTGCGGGGGATAATTTTGGCTACATATTTTGTACAGGCCAATCACAGTTCAACACGTGGTAGGATGAGGGCAATACGGGAAGACAATTCAAATCTTCAATCATAATCACACACATGGCAGTTAATATTGGTTATTGTGGATATGCATAGCACTGGATCAGAAAAGAGATGCAAGATAACGTGGCTTTAACAGTTACTCGTATATTTAAATTCAAAATCAGGAGGGAAGCCTAATTGCAGACATGGCATAGTGGAGCTAATTGTGAGGAAACATGATTAGCGATCATGGAGGGATGATTCGATGGTTAGAAACTCATTTCGACGGTTATCATTGAGAAGTATATATAGCAGAGAAGGCCCCAGAAAGAAGCCCCCAGACTCAGATTCAGAAACCAGTTTTTATCTACTTTATTTTCCTTCCAGTTTTTACATTTCTTATTCTTTACATTTCTGTACTTCAAATTCCTACACTACATTTTGTTCATAGGAGTAGTTTCAAGTAGCTTGTTCCTGTAAACCTCTACGAGGCTGAATTCGATTATTGTAAGTCTTTCATTTTTACTTAATGAAATGCTACAATTGTTCTTCATTTAAATTATTGTTTGCTTAATTCTCCTAAACAAAGCCACCAATAAAAGTCCTTTTCGTTGAGGCTGAAAGAACTGAAACACAATCGTCTGATAATTGGTTGGCAATTAATCTTCTGTAAGGACTGATTGATCCTTGCTGGCACGCTTAAAATTACAATAATAACCTTCCAAAGCCAAAAAAACCAACAGTTTGGTACTTCCCTGCTGCAACAGACAAGAAACAGAGCACAAACAAAGTATTTTCAGGAATGTTTGTCCACCCTGCCTCTCCTTATCATCAAACAGATCAAAGGAGGGGTAGACTTTATTCACAAGCCATCAATCGGCGCAAAGTCATTGTGTGATGACTTATGAATCAAGGGATACAATTTCGATGAATGACAAGGAAAGACTCATGAACCTCCTTCCTATCATGGAATTGATCAAGGGAAGTGGTTGACCTTGGAACCTTGAGCCATTTACATCGCCAACAAGTATGAAACGACTCAAGACCCTATGGGTTCAATTAACCTCCCCAAGTTGATTTTATTATCTTGCTTTATTTCTTAGTCTAATTTTCTTACCTCTTTTAATTACCTTTCCATTCCTTAGTCATTTTAGTCCAATAATGAAGATTAAGTCCACTAATGGAGGGAAGTGTCAAACAAAGGATTGTTTTGGGCATGAGAGAGATGTCATGCCTTTGGTAATGAACCTCTGAAGAGATTAAACCATTAAGCACAAGGATTTCTATCTCAAGCTTAAACAATATCCATTTGAAACAGCTCTTAAAGCAAAGAAAAAGCCAAGAAAATAGGGAGATTGCAGAGGTGATTAGATGTAAACACAAGTATGGAAAGCACTAAATAAATGCTATCGACTCAAATAGGTTAGTGGCTAATGCCTGGAACACCAAACCCATGAGGGCCATTACACTACAAGCATACTATACAAAGAATAAATGACACAACTAGCCTAAAACAATCTTAAAGTAAGCAAAAACAGTGTTGAAATTTAGGTAAGAATAAGCTAAAATAATGGAGCAATTAAGCTAGCAAACAAGCTAAAAGAGGGGTGGCTAACCCCTCCATTTTTGGGACTTCCAAATCATATTTTTAGCCTTTGAAAACCTCTAAAAATTAGTGGTAAAAAGTTGAAAAAGAGTTAAGGAAGAGATGAGAAACACAAGGGCAAAAGCTTTGGAGGCAAGGTTCAAAGAAGGGTGATTAACCTCTCTACCTTTAATAACTTCAAACCACAAGTTTCAACCCATAAAAACAGTTGAAAACAGTCTAAAAACAGTAAGAAAAGATAAGGAAAAAGTAGTGCAGAGATTTCCAAAATTATGCCTCTTGAAAAGAAGTAACTCCTTTGTTCACAAACCAACAAGTTCTTACTCTCAAGGGCAGAGATTTCAACTCAAGAACCTCAGCAAGAAGAGCTAAATTTTTGGTTTAGGAAGTGTAGAGAGAGAGTGTATAGGTTGCAAGATAGAGAGAGAGAGAGAGGGAGAAAGAGAGAGTGCTATGCAAGTTTTGGTCCTTTGATAATTTTTTCTAACCTAATTTCAAGAGGGGTGGTCATTTATATATAGAAAAATATGTGCCTCAGTCGGAAATATCTGTATATAGACAGTTGGTGCAATGCAGGCACCTGTGGGAATAGTTGGCAACAAATATCTGCAAAAATCTATTTTGCCGACACAAATGACCGGCCGTACACTAAAGGAGACAATCATACACTTATTTCTGGCCGGCCAGCCACTAGTTCGGCTTGTGGGGACACTTGGCTAGCCAATCCACACAAAATAGCCTAATTTTCACAACTGGCCGGTTGTACACTTGCTTGTACGGCCGTCCACAATAAGTGGCCGGCCGTTCACAAAAATCTGTTTCCAGGCCCGATTTCAAATAGGCATATCTCCTTCATCCGGACTCGGTTTCAGGTGATTCTTGAGTCTAAATTGAAGCCCCAGAAGTCTACTTTCTAATGGTAGTGACCGCACATCTAAATTCTAAGTGCACAAAGAGATATTCCCAATTTACTAAAAGTTGCTCTTTTCTCTCTTAACAGTTTGATGCCTAACTTTTTCCACAACTAGTTTTCTTCCCTCTCCTCCTAGTTCCTTTAACTCCAAACCTGTAAATAAGATGTTTTTAAAGATTTTTCAAAGATTTCAACTCTCTTCCACTTATTTTCACTTTGTCCTTACTCAGTTTACCGAAAAGTGCAACATTTTAAACGAAATGCGAGCCTCGGAATATCGTAGAAACATTTGGAAAAATATTTTGAAAAAGAGGGTTTTGAGGTCTAAAATAGTTTTGGTCAAAAAAAGGGTGTAAGGTTGGGATTTAGAAGCTTTTTTTGCTAAAAAAATCAAATGTTTGTACAGCATAACTTTCATCATCGAGTGATCAACCTGAGGCGCCCAAGTCTTTAGGGCGGTCAAAAATGGGGTGCCTACAGGCACCCATAAAGGCCCATAAAACCCAACAACACCTACGCACAAAAAGAACCCAAATTCTTAAAAATATACTATAAACAACTAATTTATTGACTTTTTGATATGACAAATTATATTTTAAAAAATAACGAAAGACATCCATTAGCATTTACTTTCTAATGTTCAAGTTCAACAATACTTCATTTATTATACTTCATGCTAATGGTTTTAAGTATGGGAATAGCTTCCCTCTAGTCCGTGATCGGATTAGAGGGTACTGTTGGACCCGTAGGGGGTTCACCACGGATTCCGTTTCAATAATCCAAACCGTTCAATGTGTAGAACTCATCGAGTAACATATGGCTGAAAAACATCACGTTGATCGGATATCGATAGCTATGTGATCAAATCAGATTTTGTAAGCCATTTATTTTTCACCATTCATTTTTTCATACAAACTGATTTGATCACATAATTATCGATATTCGATCAACATTATTTTTTTTAGGCATATAGTACTCGATGAGTTCTACATATTGAACAGTTCAGATTATCCAAACGAGACCCGTGGCACGCCCCCGCGGGTCCAACAGTACCCTCCAGTCCGTGATTGGACTAGAGGGAAGCCATTCCCTTTAAGTATATAATGTAGGGTAATGCTATAGATACAAAATTTTGTCCAAAAAGTATATACATGGTGTGACTCTTTGTGATAAGTTTTTCTAAAGACTAAAAAACTCATTATTGTATGCCAAAATTACAAAAATGTCACTCCTATATCATGCTCTTTTTTTTTATTTTTTTTTATTTATAAATCATTTGTCTATAATGCAACTAATTTCATTTAGAAAAAAAACATCATGGCATACTTATTCCAAAAAATAAAAATAAAAATAGGAACATAAACAAAAGTAACAAGTTTCTAAAGTGAAATATATTGACAATTTATGCTTTGTATACTCAAACTTTCCTTTAGATTTTCCTCCAAATTTTTAGTTGGTCTCTTTACAATAATTTTAACCCTCTATGTTACCTTTGAATTCACTTCGTTATTGTTTAATAAATTATAATTAAGTATAAGAATATTGTAATGCTAAATTTCTATTGCTAAAATATTAATGTATTGAATTGAAAAATATATATTTCTTTTTAAAAATAGTTGAAATGGAAACAATCTTAATGAAATAAAAAAAAGTTTATTGGTGATGAATCTATTTTTATGGGCGCATATAGCATTAGGTCCAATGAGTGTTCTATTTTGGATTTAAAGACATGATTAATGAAATATTTTGGTAAGACGAAAAAATTATTATTTTTAAAACATTTTTCTCTATTTTTACATTTGTCTTGTTACACTCGCATACACTATTGCCGATTGTCAGAAAATTTGCCAGAAAGTCACTAGCATCAACTATTGACAATGGCCTACTATGGTTGTTGGAAGTGGTAATATGGACAGATAAGTGACACCTAGATAGATAAGTGCACAAATATGTGAAACGCGAAAAGATAAATGGACACGTGGACAGATAGGTTGAACTAATGTGATCTTTCAATTTGTTGTTAATATCATTGCTGTGAAAGAATAAAATTTGAACTTTGACGGAATACTCAATAAAAATAGCAACAAACTATATTGCTTTCAAATACCTTCTTACTAAAATAAAACCTTCTAACATATTTTCTTAATATAAAAAATGATAATAATTACGCTCTGCAAAATTTAATTTTCATATAATTTGATAAAAATATTGATTGAGGTTAACCTAATAATATGATTTAAAGTTAATAGATAATAGTGTTACCATTTCAAATTTTAAGGATTAATAAATTGAAATTTAAGTAAAATTTGGAGGACAAAAAGTGAGGTTTGGAGTGGTTTTTGTGCATTATGCGCAACAATGACTATTATACGGCCTATTGGACCCATTTCAGAGCTCATTTTGATGATTAGAATAGTTCACTTCATATAGTATATCGAATAAAACATACTTGTAAAAAATTAAGTTGATCGGGCATCGGTAACTTTTTCATCAAATAACATTTCGTTCTATATTTCAAATTACATTTACTATTCATTTTTTTACATATAAATGTGATTTGATGAAATAACTACTATTATCCGATGAAATTAATGTTTTACAAATATATTATATTTGATATACTTCGAAAAGAAAATAGTTTAAATCATTGAAATTAATTTTTACAAATATATTAAATTTGATATAATTTGAAAAATAAATTATTTAAATTATCAAAAAAAAAAGTCTTAAAATGCGCCTAAAGCACAACAGAGTTTGTGAGCATAGTTCACAATAACCCCAAATCCCAAAAAATTGTCATCTAAATAGAGTGATTAATGCATTAGTTAGTAGGTCAGGGTGATCTGACTAATTTCTATCTATATAGTGATTCTGGTTTAGACCCAACTCATTTGATATTCAGGATCCGGGTTTTATTGTCTTATACGATTATTCATGTCTTATTTCTCCTTATTCCTCATTGATTTTGGTTATTAGAGTGTCTTGGTTGTGTTTGGAATAGGTCGGCAGTTAGTTTTTCAGATTGGTTCCTGCCCAGATTTTGGCTTCTTCGCTCAAGCGACAATTTTAGCGCTCGAGCGGTCTTTGTGAACTCTTAGTACTTTTGCAGGCCTGCAGAGATACTGGGAGTTGGTATTCTTCACTCAAGCGATACTTCTTGTGCTCGAGCGGTGTTTGCTCGAGCGGTACTTCTTAAGTTCGAGCGGTGGTCTTTTGTCTGCAAAACTTCTGGGAGTTTGTATTCTTCGCACGAGCGGTAAACTTCTTCGCTCGAGCGGTCTATGCGTATATCAATTCTTAAAAGTCACCTTTTGAGTCACTTTTCATCTCTCTTTCTCTCTCTCTCCCTAAACATTCTAAAAACCCTAGATCTAGACTATCTCTCTCTAGAACTCACATTCTCTTTACAAATAAACTCAGATCCATTAATTTCTTCACCCATGTCCTTTTGATAAAAAGGTGGAGCATTCTGACAGCTCTCTTTTGATCGAAACAAAATTGGATGTTGGCGTCTTTGAAGTTTCCCCATTCTCCCTCTTGTCTTCTAAGCTTGAGGTAGGGATTCTCTGCATTTTCTTATGATTTTTAACTTAGTTATTTGCTATTTGTAAAACAATATTGTGATTTGGGAATTTTTAGACAAATCTAGGGTTATTGGTTAAAAATCAAAATAGGGGTTTTCAAATGGATTCTTGGAAATGATTATGGGATTGTGAATGAGAATGAGTTGCGATAAAAATGATGTGTTTTGATCCTTGGGATTGATTTATAGAGAAAAGAGGGTTTTGCCCTAAAGATTTCAAATATTGATTTTGAAAAGATAATGAAATTGATGTTGGAATTGTGAAATTGGGTTAGTATTGATGAGGATGGTGAAGTTGGATATGTATTATCACTCATATCTTGAAAATTGAAAAGTTTATCATTATAGAAATTATTTATGTATTTAGAGATATCTGTTTTGGGCTATTGGTGGAGGATAGCTATGATTGTTGTACAAAGTGCATGAAAACTAGTAGAATTGAAGCTATTTTCTCATCCATTGCATTGAGCATTATTGTATATTTAACACATTTGAAAGCGTATCTTGTTTTGAGAAAAATTGGTAAATACCTTGGTGAATCTGGGTAAGGGGTGTGGTTATGGAAATTAAGTTGGCCTGTGTGTCATCGGTGAAAGACCAGAAACCCGCGCGGATAAGTGTCAAGCCTTCCGATTAATATCAATAAAAATGACAATTGGTAGTACTTGTATAGTCTACTTGCAGACACGTATCTAGGGATTCCCGGAGTGTGATTCACTACCCTGTTTTCTATTGTAAAGGAAATGATTTCATGAATTGGGATGTGAACCTAACATTGCATGGTTTTGGAAAGAGATATAAAATGTTTTCGGCATAAGCATTGCATATGTATTCACCTTATAACTTTGTTAAGATTCATAAACTATGTTGTAGTATCTCTACTGGGCTTTGACTCACCCTATGTGGAAAATCATTTTCAGATGCTGATGATATGCATTCGCCAAGGCAATAGCTTGGGAGGATTTGGAGCAAGAGCTTCATTTTGTTTACTTGTTGTAATTATTTTTGTACAAGCCTAGAACTTTATCTGTATTGAGTTTAAAACTCACTTTTGTTGTAACCAAGCATCGTCTTGGAAAATTATAACCATTAGGGCGTTATCTAATTTGTTTATGTTCATCCTATTTCTTTATCATGTAACATATGCTATAGATTCAGGGTTAGACTTGTGAATATATATCTGCATATGTCACTCTATTGTACAAGTAATTGGAATTAATGGAGGATAATTATTTTATTATGTGTTGTTATTTAATTACATGATGTATGGTTTATTGTCATTTATTTCGAGGCGTTACAATCTAATTTAACAATATTTATTAATGAAATTATTACATTGAAAATTTTCTAAAAGCATAAAATTGAAATTGTTTCAATTAAAATATATAAGAATGAAATTAAATTTAGAAAAAAAAAAAAAAAAGAAACATAATTTTCCCTATACAAAATTATACCAACAACAATTGAAGGCTTTACCCAAGAAGCATTAACCAGCAACTGAAGGCTTTACCCAAGAAGCATTACATTCTTAATGCGCCTCCATTCCTTTATATAGTTATACGATCTTCTCATTGAATGCTCATGATCAAACCAAGTGAAAACATAAGATTGACTTTAAACAATTTGAGTAACATTCTATAAATATCTAAGATATTTTTGCATTTTGAACATTACAGAGTATTTTAGAATTGTGCAAGTCTTCTAGAGAAAATATAACAAGGATAAATTATACTTTACATCTCTGCACTTGTACCAAATCTCAATTTGGTTTCTATGTATAAAATTATGACAATCCACCTCCTACACTAGTGGTCAAATATCATTTTAGTTGTACATATGAAATCGTAACAGTCAACCCGTTGCACTTATAAAATTGTGACAGTCAACCCCTTACACTTATGGTCAGATATTAATGTCTCCTTTTTATTACTTTATCATATAAGTTTTTAACAGAAGCTAGTAATGTAACGAGTATATGACTACAATATAAAATATATAAGAATGAAATTAAAATTAAAATATATAAGAATGAAATTAAAATTAGAAAATAAATGTGTAATTTACCCTATACAAAATTACACCAACAACAACTGAAGGTTTTACCCAAGAAGCATTACATTCTTAAAGCACCTCCATTCCTTCATATAGTTATACGATCTTCTCATTGAATGCTCACGATTAAACCAAATGAAAACATAAGATTGACTTTAAACAATTTGAGTAACATTCTAAAACATTCTACAAATATCTAAGATATTTTTGCATTTTGAACATTACAGAGTATTTTAGAATTGCGCAAGTCTTCTAGAGAAAATATAACAAGGATAAATTATACTTTACATCTCTGCACTTTGTACCAAATCTCAATTTGGTTCCTATGCGTAAAATTATGACAGTCCACCTCCTACACTAGTGGTCAAATCTCATTTTAGTTCTACATATGAAATCGTAACAGTCAACCCGTTACACTTATGACATTGTGACAGTCAGCCCCTTACACTTTTGGTCAATTATTAATGTCCCCTTTTTATTACTCTACCATATAAGTTTTTAACAGAAGCTAGTAATGTGATGAGCATATAACTACAATATAAAATATATAAGAATGAAATTAAAATTAGAAAATAAAAGTGTTATTTACTCTATACAAAATTACACCAACAGCAACTGAAGGCTTTACCCAAGAAGCATTACATTCTTAATGCACCTTTATTCCTTTATATAGTTATACGATCTTCTCATTGAATGCTCGCGATTAAACGAAGTGAAAACATAAGATTGACTTTAAACAATTTGAGTAACATTCTAAAACATTCTATAAATATCTAAGATATTTTTGCATTTTGAACATTACAGAGTATTCTAGTATTGCGCAAGTCTTCTAGAGAAAATATAACGGGGGTAAATTATACTTTACATATCTCCACTTTGCACCAAATCTCAATTTGGTTCCTACGCATAAAATTATGACAATCCACCTCCTATAGTAGTGGTCAAATCTCATTTTAGTGCTACTTATGAAATCATAACAGTCAACCCATTGCACTTATGAAATCGTGGCAGTCAACACCTTACACTTTTGGTCAAATATTAATGTCCCTTTTTATTACTCTACCGTATAAGTTTTTAATAGAAGCTAGTAATATTTATCTCAAAATAATAAAATATTCATCCATATCCATCACCCACAATATTATCTATCCCACTCTCAATCTCAATTTAAAAAAGAAAAGAAAAAGAAACCGACAACTAGTACAACTTCCACACACACATTTCTCTATTCAGTTTATTCCAATCATCTTTTATTTTCTCATAATAACTCATCTTCTCCATTGTTATATTTTGAAAGTTTGATTATCTACAAAAAATTATTACAATGTCAGTGTAATATTATTTTTTACTTTATATGCATTTTTTTAATGTTTGTTGCTTTATGTGTATATATTTTTTTTCAATATTTTTCAATTCATCTACACATCTTTTCATTTTCTTCATTTTTATGCTCATAATATTATTTATTACTTTATATGTACTTTTTCAATGTATATTACTTTTGTGTGTATATATTTCTTTTTTTTATTATTATTTTTCAGTTCATCTACACATCTTTTCATCTTTTTCATTATTACATTTTACATGATTTGGGTTTGATTACTTTTTAATTTTTAATTTGCTTTTGTTTTTCAATTTAATCAGATTCGAAACTCATCAAATCTTGAATTTAATTTAATTTATTATCACACCATCACATCTATTAATAGCTTCAGGTAAACTCTTGAAATCAAGAAGATTAGCTCTACATAAAGTTAATCTCACATTTGCTCCTTCAAGCTCTCTCAAATGAGAGTTCTTCGGATCATCTACAACCAATATACACCCACTTAACAACACAAACACACACAGCAACTTCAAAACCTTAAACACAATTTCTCAATTTTAAAATTTTAAAATTTTTAAAAATAAAAATATATTTGGCTTAAAGTGATTGGTACGTCTGACAATATTTAATTTTAAAATTTTAAAATCTTTAAATATTATCTAAACATATCTAATTTAAAATTTTGATTTTTTTTTTACAATATTAGAAAAAAAAAAAAAAAGGCTCAAATGTATTAGTGTATTATCTAAATTTTGAATTATTACACATGGCATAATATTACTTGGATTTAACATTTAAATTTTAAAATTAACTAAAATATCTAACTATTTGATTTGAGAAATTCCAATACTTTATTTTGAATTTTCCAATATTTTTTTTTTTTTAGTTTTTACAAAATTTACGTTGCTGAGTGTTGATTTTTTATTGGCTATCCATGATTTTATCCAAAATTATTAGTTAATGATTGACCACTAATAAATTATTTTTGTAGGCTATAATGATAACAATTGATTACCACCAATTTTAAGATTTTCTATCAATGTATTTTTTTTTTTTTTAAAAAAAAAACATCATCAAGCATGCAATTTAAAAATTAAATATATTTTATTCTATTACAACTTTATTAAAAAATTAAATTTATTTTGCTACTATTCAAGAAAATATGTATGCCTTTATTTTGATATAGCAAAAATTAAACTATCATCTACTTATACATATTTTCTCATAAATATCTTATCTTTTTAAAAATTTTGATTATCAGCAACCGAACTCCCACATTTATCTCTTCTTCTTCTTCTTTTTTAGGATATTTATTTTACTTTTATCTTTTTCAAATTAGATTTGATATCTATCTTTTTACCTATATATCTATATTTATACTGTTAGACTTATTTATTTTGATGATTTATTTAATTATGTTTTAATTTATTTGAAAGAGAAAAATAGAATCCAAAATTTATTTTGATGATTTATTTAATTATATATTAATTTATTTGAAAATGAAAAATAGAATTCAAAATTTATTTTGATGATTTATTTAATTATGTTTTTAGCACACAACGATGAAACCTTTTCTTTTTTCACAAAACTCTGTCGTAGAATTCAAAATGAAAAGGCTTTCTTATTACTAATATTCGAACAGACCATGGTAGAGAACTTGAAAATAAAAAATTTGAATTGTTTTGTGATGAGCATGGTATTGGACATAATTTTTCAGCACCTAGAACCCTTCAACAAAATGGTGTAGTAGACAAGAAGAATAGAACTTTAGAAGAGATGAGTAGACCAATGCTTTGCAAAAATAATCTTCCTAAATATTTTTGGGCCGAAGTCGTTCACACCGCATGCTATATTTTAAATCATGCATTAATTAGACCTATTCTCAAAAAGACTCCTTATGAACTTTGGCATGATAGAAAACCCAACATTAGTCACTTGCATGTTTTTGGTTATAAATGTTTTGTGCATAATAATGGTAAGGATATGTAACGCCCTCAAAATAAACCCATAAATCAAACAATATTGACATGCTTAGACATAAGAAAATAAAGCATAATTACATTCCATCAGAGTATTCATTACAAAATGTATTACATGTTGACAACAAAAGTAAATGCCCTATGGGCTTACAACTTTCCAATTCAACACTTGGTTACAAAAAGGAGTACTAACTCGAAACATAAAATAAGCCCTTGGCTTGATATGTAATACATAAATGTAATCACAAAAGATGTCCCAGCCACTAAGCCTCTCAAGCTACGTCCTTGGAGGTGGCATGCTACCGGTACCTGAAAATGATGTCCCATATAGGGTGAGCCAACGCCCAGTAGAGATATGCTAAACATAACATGAGCAATAACTAAAATATTGACAGTTGATAAATGTTTTAACTCACACGAATCAATTCATAATTCGTTTTAATTACATGACAAAAGTAACCATGTTTCATTCCATTTTCTATTTCTTATCCAATTCTCAATTCATAACCATGGCTCAGAACCTGGCCAAACAATTTGATTGAGATCACATCTCATATCAACAGTATTTCTATTTCAGATGAGATAATAACTCATATTAAACATTTCACACTTCATAACAGATACACATTTTGGTGCTGTATCAATAACACGTAACAACACTTCCAAACTTCACAAATGATACACATTTTAGTGCTGTATCAATGTCAAACAAAAACACTTCCATACTTCACAAATGATACACATTTTAGTGCTGTATCAATGTCAAACAAAATCCAGTTTAGAGGTCCATCCCCCATCTTCCCCTAAACCGTGGAGTACATCCCCTATCTCCTCGCACGCAACACAATGTATATAAACACATATCATATACATAATCAAATTAATACATAAAATTCATGTATTATATCAACCGCCATATTCGATGGCATACTCAATTGATTAGTTTTAGTTTGCCTAATCATCATGCATTGTCTACAACAATCAAGACTACCCTCCACCGGTAGCCCAAAGCAATTATTTCTAAACAGGTAATAATTTCATCGAACAGATAAATTATCAACAATTTCCAAGGTGCGTGATTAATAATTCTAACTTCACCATTCTATCTCATAATGAGTCAATTTCATATTCTTCAACTCGATTTCATATTTCCATAACATTCCCAAATTAATTGTGTAAATTAATTTATAACAAAAATTAGGGTTTTCTTCCCTCTTTCTCAACTTTGGCCCAAAGGCACAAATATCAACAACCAACAACAATACCATCATTTTAAGACCCAAATTACATATTTATGAGTCAAAATAACAAAACCCCTTTTCATACCTTTGAAACCCTAAAACCCAAAATTACCCAAATCAAACCATTTATACAAAAAGCTCAACATCTATGTTAAAGCACATAAGAATTAGTAGGAATCCCTACCTCAAGAGATGAAACTCAATGGAGATGATGGAGAAATCCCGAAGTGCTCCAAACTAAGAAAATTTCAGATCAAAAGGAAGCCCGAACCAAGCTCTACACTTTTTGTAAAGACACTAAGGGAGTAGATTACTCGAGATAGATCAATCCCTAGAGAGAATGTGAAATGTAGAGAGAGAGGCTCTCAAAAATGGGTTTTTGGAAAAGTAAGAGAGAGAGTGGAAGTTGAAAAGTGATCTAAAAAGACCCAGCTAATATCTGATATACGTATGACCCGCTCGAGCGGAGAATAGGACGCTCGAGCGTCAAGCACAAAAAATGGACCCGCTCGAGCGTAAGGGTACTCGCTCGAGCGCCAAGACACAACTGCAAAACACACCCGCTCGAGCGCAAAGCGAAAGCCGCTCGAGCGTAGATTTCCCCCTTCCAGTACTTTTACAGACAATGAACTACTCGCTCGAGCGCCAAGAGGCCCGCTCGAGCGCGACCCACTCGAGCATAAGGAAATCCGCTCGAGCGTGAAAAACACATCTGCAGAAGTTTTGCAGAGGCACGAAATGCTGAGAGTGTGTAAACCCCGCTCGAACGCAAGAAGACCCGCTCGAGCGGATCACCTGAAAACTGGGCAACAAGGTTTGAAACTCAAACTCAACCAATCTGTAACAACCCTGCCCAACATATCCTAAAACTCAAATACACGGAATTAAAGGATAACAACAAGATATACAACCACCAACTCCACGGAACCTAAGTCCGGAATACAACAATCAAAGGAAGAGAAACCAGGATCGCTATAGGATAACTTAGGTAAATTTGATTCAAAATCTGATGAAGTAATTTTTCTTGGTTATTCTTTAACTAGCAAAGGTTATCATGTTTTTAATAAAAGAACTCTTGTTGTGAAAGAATCTATACATGTGGCATTTGATGAAACTAACATCTCTGCTCAAAAGTAAATTGTTAGTGATAATATAGATTTGGAACCAAATATGGAAGATTCAAGTATCTACAAAGAAGAGAACCAACCATGTAAGTTGAACAAAGAGATTGAACAACCTATTCTCTCACCTCAAGAAGAAGGAGGAAACAATGATGATTTGCCAAGAGAATGGAAGTTTGTTCATAATCACCCTAAGGATTTAATCCTAGGTGACCCTACAAAAGGTATTGAAACTCGCTCTTCACTTAGAAATATTTGTAATAACTTGGCTTTTCTCTCACAGATTGAGCCTAAAAACTTTCAAGAAGCCAAATTCGATGAACATTGGATGATAGCTATGCATGAAGAGCTTAACCAATTTGAGAGAAATAAAGTGTGGGAACTTGTGCCAAAACCTAAAGATCATACCATTATCAGTACCAAATGGATCTTTCGAAACAAGCTTGATGAATCCTGTACAATTATAAGAAACAAGGTTAGACTTGTTGCACAAGGATACAATCAAGAAGAAAGTATTGAATTCGATGAAACCTTTGCTCTGGTTGCTAGATTAGAAGCCATTCGCATGTTACTTGCATTTGCATGTTTTAGAGATTTCAAACTTTATCAAATTGATGTAAAAAGTGCCTTTCTTAATGGTTTTATAAATGAGGAAGTTTATGTTAAACAACTCCCAGGTTTTGAAGATCATGCTTTTTCAAATCATGTTTTTAAACTATCAAAAGCTTTATATGATTTGAAAGAAGCACCTCGTGCATGGTATGAACGATTAAGTAAATTTTTGATTGAAAATAATTTTTCTAGAGGAACGATTGACACAACACTTTTTGTTAAAACTAAAAATGATGATTTACTAATTGTGCAAATATATGTGAATGACATTATATTTGGTGCTACTAATGAAACCTTGTGTAAGGAATTTGCTAAGTGTATGCAAGGTGAGTTTAAGATGAGCATGATGGGAGAGCTAAATTATTTCCTTGAGCTTCAAATCAAACAATGTAAGGAAGTAATTTTTATCAACCAAACTAAGTACACAAAAGAACTACTCCAAAAGTTTGGTATGTATGACTCAAAAATAACTGGAACACCTATGAGCACATCCATTAAGCTAGACAAGGATGAAAAAGGTAAGTCTATTGATCAAACAAAATATCGAGGTATGATCGGTTCACTTCTTTATTTAACTGCAAGTAGACCCGATATTATGTTTAGTGTTTGTATGTGTACAAGATATCAATCAAATCCTAAGGAATCACATCTCAGTGTTGTTAAAAGAATTTTTAGATATCTTGTTGGCACTCAAAATTTGGGACTGTTTTATCCTAGAGGTGTTGCATTTGATTTAATTAGTTACTCGAATGCCGACTTTGCCGGATGCAAACTTTATAGAAAAAGCACCAATGGCACTTGTCACTTTCTTGGTAACTCATTAGTATCTTGGTTTAGCAAAAAGCAAAATTATGTTGCTTTATCAACGGCCGAAGCTAAATATATAGCTTCAGGAAGTTGTTGTGTCCAAATACTTTGGATGAAACAACAATTGGAAGACTTTGATTTGCATTATGATATCCCTATTAAATGTGATAATACTAGTGCCATCAATTTAAGCAAAAATCCGGTTCAACACTCACGAACAAAACATATTGAAATTTGACATCATTTTTTAAGAGATCATGTTCAAAAGGGGGATATTGTACTTGAATTTGTAAACACCGACAAACAATTGGCAGATATTTTCACAAAACCCCTAAGCGAGGATCGCTTTAATTTTATTTGTGGCGAGCTTGGAATGTCGATTTCTACTTAAAAAGTTTTGTTATGACTATGAAACTTAAATTTTTGTTAAAATGATATATGTGTATTGCTACATTGATATGGAAACATTTGTATCAGTTGAATGCTCTCAAGTCCTTCATACATTTATTCTTCTTAACAGTTTGCTATTCTCAACTGTGCAATTTTTTTTTGGGTTCTCCATCTTAAGGTAAAATTAACTTTGCATACATTGATTTTTTTAAAACCCTCATGGTATTTTTTTTTGCATTCCAGCAACACCAATATCTCATTAAGTTTAATTTCTGTTGGTATTAATTTTTTTTATTTTTTTATTTTGCTATTAGCCTTAATTTCTTTTATTTTTATTTTTTTCTCATTATTATTTTTTGTTTGGACTTAATTTTCTTTTATTTTTTTCTCTGCTTTTTAATTTTATTTTTTAGTACTTAAACATAAAAACAACAACAAATCAAAATACAAATATTTACATAAAAAAAAAAGACTTTTTTTTTTTTGGCCATACGCAAATCAAAATAAACATATTTACATTATAAAAAAAAAAAAACCTTCATTTTTTTTTACGGCCATACGCCGATCTTACTTACTCGCCTCTTCCACCGCTCTCTTCTTCTTTTTATCACCTTGGGCGACCCTTGACGCCCTTGCCCCCGTGCTTTCGTCGAGAGCAAGCACTCCCCGCTGACTATTAAAGGCCAAGAATGACGTTGCTCCAAATCGGGCCATGGAGATGGTTTTCCGTTTAAGCTTTTTATTTTTGGCCTTCAGTACGCCTATCTTTGCTCGCGCATCCTTGTACATGCACTGGAGCAGAGAGAGTTGGGTGTTGACCTGATGGAGCTCACTCGTCCTGTTCTGCAGTCGGTGAGCCAATTTTGTGACTGCAATCACCGTCTCCATACAGGACGTTAGTGTGAAATGATTGGCTTCAATGTTTGATTGAGCTGCCATGATTTGCTCAATCGATATCATAGGAAGGTTAGGCAGAGGAATGACAGGAAGAGTAGGAGTAGAGGCACTCGGTCCAACAGAGCTTATGGGATCGTTTAGGTCCGGAAACAGAGTGAGGGGACGGGATAAGGAAGCCATGGATTAGAGGTGAAAGGTGTCAAAGAAATGAGTTGCAGAGAAATAGAAGCGAACAGACTAAGGTTTGGTTTCCTCTGTTCAGTTTCTTTTTTTTTTTTGTCTCTCGATGAGGAAGAAGAAATAGAAGAGAGTGGTGAAGAAGAGATAGAAGAGAATGGTGAAGAAGAAAATGGAAGAGTGTGTGATTAAGAAGAAGGCAAAAGAGAAGAAGACAAGAAGGGAGCGGGAGCCAAGGTGAGTACAAATCAAGGCCTGCTTTTGTTGGCTAATGACGCAAAAGTGAGGCCGCATGTCAAACGCGTTTATCGAAGGAAAAAGAGAGACGCGGGAGAGTTGTATGTGTATGCATATATGTATATATATGATTATCTCTTTTTTGATGCCATTTATCCCTATCATTTTCCTCCTCCTCTTTCAGATTCTAACCTATGATTTCCTTTTGATAATGTCACAGGGGGAGAAAACTTATGATGTTATGTATTATGGTATTATTTTCAAACTAATCTGATGTTATGTATTTATAGTTTGATGTCTTAGTCTCATATCATGTCTCTAATTAAAGCTTATTTATTACACATGTGCTAACCTATATATTTAGAAATGAATTCAGGCAGCATGACTTGAGGGGGAGCTTTTCTTACTCCCAAATCAAATCAAAACATCATTATGTGCCATCATAAAAAAAGGGAGATTATTAGACTTATTTATTTTGATGATTTATTTAATTATGTTTTAATTTATTTGAAAGAGAAAAATAGAATCCAAAATTTATTTTGATGATTTATTTAATTATATTTTAATTTATTTGAAAATGAAAAATAGAATCCAAAATTTATTTTGATGATTTATTTAATTATGCTTTAATTTATTTGAAAGAGAAAAATAGATCAAAATTTATTTTGTCCAATTATTTCTCACCTAAGCCTTTATCCTAAATGTTGTTAGAATGTATTTAATATTTGATTAAATCAGGAGTTCAAATAACCCAAAACAGATGTTCAAACAGCTCAGCACAACAGCATGTCAAAAGATTCAAACAGCCCAGCCCAGCAGCAAGCCAAAAGATTCAAGTGGAAGATATTCAAATTACTAATGATGGAGTGGAAGATATTCAAATTAGTAATGATGGAGTACAACGACTAGAAATTCAAATGAATAGAACGCTACAAACGTCTATAAGTTTCATTATATATACCAAAGCCTCTAATATAAACAAGTGACAAAAAATCAGAAAATATTCTTTGATCTATAATCACTCACATCTATTCTTTGAAAAATTCTCTGAGAAGTGTTCTTCAATTTTTGTTTACATCTTCTCTTAGAAATTATACATTGAGCCTTATAGCATCAAGCTCATCTTTCCTGTGTGAGATTTACAAAAAAATCAAAACTTCATTTTATATATCTATTTTTGAGAGATAATTCTTGTAGCTTTCTGTGAAAGCAAAAACACATTCTTTTCAATTTTGTAAGAGTGTAGTACACTCAGTATTCTTGACTTAGAAAGTCTGTGTAAAATTCATGGAGGATTGCTCCATTTGTAAAGAGGCTGCTAGCACTCCCGTGAAGCTAGAATATAGTAGAAAATCTCAAGTGAAGCTTGAAGAGTGGACGTAAGCCGAGTTGACGCCGAACCACTATAAATTTGTTTGTCTCTCTCTCCCTTATCTCTTTATTTTATTTAAATTATTGTAGCTATATTTCACATTTTCACTGTGCTAAAATCATTAACTGACATAGTTGTTAGAACACTTGTTTTAATTATTTTTATTTCATTAACTATATTTACCTATTGTGCAAGTCATAATTTTTATTAGGGTATTATTAATTTTTAATTGTAAAAACCTAATTCATCTCCCCCCTCTTAGGTTGTCTTTTGGGTAACATATACTATATATAAGCAAATATAATGTCCTCTAAAATTTTCAAAGTCTCAATACTCAATTCTCAAGCAATTAATATTCTTTTTCCTACATGTCACTCTCTCAAAGTTATGTTTTTAATTTTTCTTCATCTTTATTTTTATCCAATAAAAAACATTTTTTTTCTCTTAATATTGTTTTTTTTTTAATTTTTAACTTTTAAAATCTTTTTATTATCTATAAGACTCCTTATCTCTTTTTATTTTATTTTTTATTTTGCTTAATCTTCTCATGTATCTTCATTTATCTTTATTTCTTATTTCTTCCTTCTTTTTTATTTTTATTTTTTTTAATCCGCAATCCTATCATTATCTCCAGCTTTATTTTTATTATATTGTTCATATGATCCCTTTTTAAAATTTATTTTAATCTTTAATCTAATAATTATCATCAAATTCATTCCTATCTGATAATGATCTCCAATTTCATTTCTATCTTATTTTTCAAATGTTTCATATTTTAGCTATATATTCTAACATACTATCGAGTTTTTTTTACTGTTTGCATATTGGGTATAAAGTTTGTTCAAACTCTACGTTTAAGATTCGAGTTGCATTCAACCATCAGCAATGTCACAATTAGTTATTCAATTGTAGGATTCTGGGGTTTGATGAATTTTATTCTTTTTGTATACCTATGTATATATGTGGTGGGGGCGTTTTTTTGTTGTTTTCTTTAAAGGGGCCTTTGAACATTTTTACATTATTTGTAGTAGTATTCATTTTTACATTATTTGTAATAGAACCCATTTTTACATTATTCATTTTTAAAGCTATAATAATGTCTGATAGAAATATAGTTCATGTTGCTAAATGACCTACTTGGACTAAGATAATTTTATAATCAATGTTTTAAATGACAAATTTATGGAAAAAATGAATGTATGAACTTAGGTATGAAATAGTTATCATATTCAAAATGGAAAAAATTAGTCTAAGGTCTCTCTCCCATTTTTAATAATGGAAGAGATCCATAATATTATTTATGATGTATAAGGCCCCTCAACCCCCGACACCTATATATCACAAAGAAATTTGATTCCCTCAAATCAAACTGCCTCTCTCTCTCTCTCTCCTCTTGTCTCTTCGACGAACTCCACCTCCATTGTCGGAGTTCATCGTCATCGTCGTCGTCATCTTCTCCAACTCTCTCTCCTCCGTCAAGCAAAGCTCAAAGCATCCTTATCCATGGACGATTTCACCGATCGCGAATAGATCATCACCTTCGCCAATAGAAACTCTCTCGCCAAAAGCCTCACTGGAGCTGTTGTTATCGTTGCCTCTGTTGGATCTTTGTCCTTCCACAAATACAGACATGCTCTAGAGTATATATATATATAAGCTCGATTCTTCATCTCCTCTTTGGAAAGTTCATAATTGATTGGCAGTTTCGTAACTGAGCTTTGGTAGGGTTAGGGTTTTTTTCGATGGCATTAGGTGATCCGAGGGGTTCTCAATGCTCGCAATCTTCGGGTGTGGTATCGAACCATTTGATTGCGATTTTGAGAGGCAAAGAAGGAGATTGTGTGGACTACATGGGAGATTTTCTAGATGAAATTAGTGTTCCTTTGATTACAAAGACCATTACTGAGATTATTATGGTGGTAGAAACATATCATTTGCCAAAGAAATTTGCAAACTAGAGAAATTTTTGCAAACCAAAGAAATTTCAATTTGGAGACCACTACTGAAATTATTATGGTGGTGGAAGCATATCATTTGCCAGAGAAATTTGCAGAGCAGAGAAATTTGTGCAAACCAGAGAGTGGAAAGTCCAGAGAAATTTGGAGAGAATTTCTCTAGGAAGTCCAAAGAAATTCTTTGGAATGAAATTTCTCTGGATCGATGTGTGAGAGACCTTAGACATTATGAAATATTGGATGTCCTTTATGCTCTAAAATCTTAATACGAAGGACCCTAAAAAAAATCCCCTTCAAAATATTTGTTAGTTACAACTCCCTATTATATTTTAAATTTATAAGAATTTTTTATTTTATAATACAAAAATTACTATAATTAATTATTTAAATTATACATTCCCATGCATAGCATGGGTTACTGTTAGTATTCATATATGCAAAAGAGTAGAAATTTTATCATCAAATGAGATATTTTCGGATTTGGAAATAAACTTTTACCAATACTTATATCAATTATTTATGGTAGATACCAAATATTGTACATTTACTGTCCATGCAAGAAAATGTGATGAATATTATTTCTGGTCATATAATTTTGAACATTCACTGTCCAAATAACATTTTCTCTTATCAGATTTCAGCTTGAAGTACCTACAAAGCAAATCAAGTATATTCGATTTTGGTACCCAAACCTTTTTAGTCCATAAATGTTAGTTTCAAAATTACTTGATTTGTTCCTAATAATTTTTCCTTGTATGGACAAGATGAAAATGAGTGCCCTTTTCTAAAACAATAATGACATGTAATATGGAGATTGCTAGATGAAGAAGCCTGAACAAATAATTTTTTATAAAAGTTTGTTGCTTGTGAGGCTTGTATCCAATACCAGCTTTGTCAAAAACAAATTTTTGATTTCCAAGTAATTTGTTTAAAGTTTCTTTTCCTTGTGTGAATTTTAAAATTATTTTATATAAATCTTCTATATTTTCTTTTAAAAAATTATTTTCAATTTTCAAATCACATGAAGAGTTTTTAAAGAATCATTTTTCTTTTTCAAACTTTCGTTTTCATTGACAAGCAAAGCATTTGATTTTTTAAGAAAAGAATTTTTTCAAATTATCTTTATAAAATCTTCATGAAATTCCTCAACAACATCTGGTAATTCTTCATAGGAAAGAGAGTTTTCAGTTATCTCATCACTCCATGAAACAAAGATTTGCCACTTCTGATTCGCTATCTGAGTCACTAAAATCACTTTCTCCCCAAGCTGCCATCATGGCTCTCCTTTCCTTTTGCTTTTCTTCTTATTCTTTAGATTAGGACATTTGGGTTTAATATGTCCTGGTTTCTTCCATTCATAACAAATTATCGGATCTTTTTCTTCTTCATCTTCTTTTTGAAATCTCTTTCTATATTCTTTTTCTCTTTTTATCATTTTCTTAAATTTTCTAGTCATTATAGCAGTGTCACCATCTTCATCACTTGATGATTCATCATATTGGGCTTTCTATTCAAATGATGCTTTGAAAGCAATGCCTTTCTTTTTCTTGCCATTGTTATCATCGTCAATTTTCATTAGAATTTCATGAGACATTAATGACCCAAAAGGTTCATCTAAACCGAGTGTGCTGAGATCCTTGGCTTCCTAAATTGCTATCACTTTCGATTCCCAATTCTTTAGTAAGCACCTGAGAATTTTTCTCACTATTTCACTGTTAGTATATACTTTACCAAGATTTTTCAAAGAATTTGTAATATCAGTAAATTTGGTAAATATTTCAGAAATAGATTCATCATATTTTATTTTGAATAATTCATAATTATAAACAAGCATACTACTACGTGACTCCTTAACTTGGTTTATGCCTTCATGTCTGACTTCTAATTTATCCCAAATTTCTTTTGCAGCGTCACATCCATAAATTATTAAATTCGCTAGGGTTAAGTGCACAATATAATATATGTTTGGCTTTAGCATTTGCTTGAATACTTTTAAGGTCATTTTCATCACATTTCTCAATATTTATGGTTTTGAAAGGAATATTAGGACATTTTTAATGATTTTCCAAACGTGCAGTATGTGCCTTGAATGTATATCATCATTCCATTTTTTTCAATAATTATAATTAATCCCAGTAAAATATGGAGGTTTGGAAAGTGAGTGACCATCAAAAAATTATGATCCTTTAACGGTTGTCGTTGATAAGCTCTAAGACGGTTAAGTTAAAAATACAAGAGCCCTTACTTTGATATAATTGTTACCCAGAAGGCAATCCAAGAGGGAGGTGAATTGAGTTTCTAAATAAATTGTAAATTAAAAATATTAACCCAATATATAAAAAAAAAAATTTACAGAACAATACAAATGAGAGTAATAAAAATGAAATGAGCAAAGGGAAGAGTAATCAAACTCAGCGATTTATAATGGTTCGGCTCAACCTAAGCCTACATCCACTTTCAAAGTATTACGTTCGATAATTTCTGCATTATTCTTCAAATAGTAATACACCCCTAGCTTCGTAGATGCTAGTGAACCTTTACAACAAGTGATCAACCTCGATCACTCCGACTAGTTTAGAATCTAGTGTCTAGTAACACCTAACAAAGTGATTTTATCTCAAAAAAATCACTCACAAAAACTCTCTCTTTACAAGAATAATAAGAATAACGGATAGAAAATCCTTTTATAATTTTGCTCAAATACTCAGTAAATTCTCTCTAAAAAATATAACTCAATGAAGAATAATATAATATAAGAGAACACTTAGAATTTCACATATTTTTTGCTTTCTCTCTTCTGTTCTTATGCTCTTCTTCAACCAAAGTGCCGCTTATATATATTATCACAAATCTATCCGTTGGAGACAGAAAGCTTCACGAGTTGAAAATCTGCCAGAAAATCCACAACACCATTCTTGTACATTTCAAACTCATCTCTTTTCTTTTTGACAACCAACAACCAATATGGGTTTGTCATGTAGTGATATGTAATGCCATGTATACGTACATGCAATAAATATTGATTGCAAAGACTATAAACAAATCAGACAAAATGATATGATCTGTTGTTTTTCCAAAAATATGAAGAAATTTTCTTTTTCAACGCATAATCTTTACAAACTCTAAATCTCCGTTCAAACATGTACATGCATGTATCCCAATTGTTAAGTATCCAATAATATATTTTGTGTCAAAAGGTGTAAAATATGTATATACAAAATCATAATATATCTAATATATTTTAGATATCATCAAAATCAAATCATAGGATTAACAGATGCACACAGTCAAAGAAGGGGATATATGAGGGGATTGAATGGTTTTAGACATGCTTCACGTACGTAAAATGAAAATAAAGAGATGGAGTGAATTTGACACGTTTAGGGAGTGATGGGTTTAGAGGAAGGTCCAGTGAGGAAAGGAGTGGAATCTACAAACGTTGCATGTGGTAGAGGGAGGCACTGAATTCTAGAAAAAAAATGGGAAGAAAAAGAAGCTCAAACTTGTCCCACCATTGAGCCAAAGGACACCTCTCTTCACCATTGAGCAAAAGGACATATATGTTCTACTTGAACTTTTTGTTCTACATTTTAGCCGTGACGGCGTGAGAATAATTTCTTCGTGATAATTGGATATTATATAAAATTGAATGGTAAATGGAATTCTTCTTGAAGGAAAGAATGGAGAGGAAAGATCATGGAGGTTGGTAATCGGTAGTTCGACGAAGGGGATTGATCAAGACTATAAGGGATTCAAAGGTGGGTGAGCTATTTACAGTATTTGTGGATAACATCCCTAAGTCAATGAATTCGAAAGGTCTGTTTGGGCTGTTTACAAAGTTTGGCATTGTGAAGGATATGTTCATCCCAAAGAAAATAAGGAAGACCACAGGTTCGAGATTTGGCTTTGTAAGATATGATTGTTCAGTAGCAGCTGAGATTGCAATTCAAAGGGCTGATGGGTTGTGGTGTGATGATAAAGCATTAAAGGTTAAACGGGCTGAGTTTGAAAAGGGAGACCATGAACAAGTCAAGCAGCCTAGGGGATTTAATCAGAGGACTAAAACCATGGAAAGAATTAGGAACTGTGATGCTCAAGGAGGAGGAATACAGAAAATACAGGATTTTGGAGGGGTAAAATCTTATGCGGAGGCTGTTGGAAAAGGTGTTGCACAAGGTAGAGAGGAAGTTGTGGTTCAAGTATCAGAAGCTGGTAATGGGTGGCTGTATGAAAGCTTGATCATCAAGTTGCATAACTTTTTCTCCTTTTCAGCTTTTAAGGAGGAATGTCAGAAGAGGGGTTTCCAGGAGGTAAAAATTAGAGCAGGTGAAGGTAGAGTTGTAATCCTAACGTTTAGTTCAGTCATGGAGATGAAAAGGCAGAAGGTGGAACTGAAGGAATGGATATTTGAATGGTGTAGTTCAATGGTGGAGTGGAATACGGGATGCAGTGTTACTCAAGAAAGGTGTGTGTGGATTAGTTGTTATGGTGTTCCATTTAATTTATGGAGTGTGGCTACATTTACAAGTATAGGGGCTGTATGGGGAGAAGTAGTGCAATTACATGAGGACACCATTAACAATGTTTCTTTTTGTGGTGGGAAAGTTCGAGTCATAACAAAATCCATGGAGTTTATCAATAGGACTATTCGATTGAGTTACAATGGAATAATATACCCAATAAAAATTTGTGAATGTTCTGAGAGTTCGGAGATGTCAGCTAGTAGTAAGAGCTTTTCTGTGGATAAATTGAAGACATTAAACGATCTTGATGGTGAGGAGAAGAAAGATAGATGTTCAACTGTTAAAGGTGACCAGAGAGGTAGTACATAGTTGGCAAGAAGGATTGAGGTCAGGGATGATAAAGTGGAATGCTACCATGAGGCGGCCCAATGTAATGCTGCCATACTACCTAGGAATGGAATAATCGGAGCTGTGCTGTATAGAGATGATATTAATGTTGAAGGTAGTGATAGTTGGGTGTCAGAAACATGTCTGGTTGATACAAAAGGGATGTGGAAAAACCAAATGGTGGGATGAGCTGTAGGGTGGAGGAGCAGATGATGATGGAGATTCCAAGAAGAATGAATGAGAATGGGGAGGTAGTTGGGGAAGTAGTTAGTAAAGAAGAAATTGTGACCCCTGGGTTTGTCAAAAGCATTAGTGGGTCTGAGGAAATTGGGCCTAGTATCAATATTCAGGTAGTGTTAGAAAGGGCCCAATTAAGAGGTGATAGAAGTGGGCCAGAGGCAAAAGTCAGTTTTTTGGGATTAGGCCAAGATTATAGTGTTGGGGCTCAGCCTAACTCGAATCCAATAAGGATGTTAGATGTTAGTGGAAGTGAGGATGTGCAGTTGACAGTTCACAAGTCAGAACAGGTGGGGAGAGATGCTAATCACCGAAGGAAATTGGGAGGATATGGAGGTACAAGAGGAAAGGGGAGGAGGCGAGTACAGAGAAAAGAAACTTCATTCTTATCCGGGTTTCAAAGAGGAGCAGTATTTAGGGCAGTATCTGTTGTTTTATCTCAATCTCTATCTAATGAAAATCAACTGAGTAGGAGGAGGAAAAAGAGCATTAAGGAAGCACAAACAACTCTGCAGCTTGGTCAATGTTTGGGGATGAATTGTGAAGGCAAAGAGAATGAAGTAGTTCAAAGAATTGTTCAGCTGGAGCTACAAGATGAGGAACGATTTGAAAAGGGGAAAAGGGGTGTCCTGGGTCAAACCTAATTGACCAAAAAGATTGGGGTCTAATTGGAGTATAAACTAGTGATCAATGAAGGTAATGACTTGGAATGTTAGAGGGTTGGGAAGAGTAGATAAAAGGCGTAGAGTCAGACAGGTTCTGCAGGAAAGAAAGGTGGATGTTTTGCTTCTTCAAGAAACGAAAAAAAGTAGTATGGATGAGATGTTTGTTAGATCAATTTGGCCATGGGAGAGGATGGAGTTTATGGCTGTTGATTCTGAAGGTAGTGCTGGAGGAATATTGAGTGTCTGGAATCCAGAGGTGTTTAATCTACTGGAATGTTGCAGTCAAAGAAATTTCCTACTCATTTCAGGTATGGCTCTTGGTTCATTTGAGTGTGTTTTTCTAAATGTATATGGTCCTAATGATGTATCCAAAAGAGCACAGTTGTAGGAATCTATTGTTAATATTAGAGCAAGTTACCAAAAGCCTTGGTGTATGAGAGGGGACTACAATGAAATTAGAAATATTGAGGATAGAAAAGGATGTATTAGAAAAGGCAGAGGAATAATAGAGTTTAACAATTTCATTAACCAGATGGAGTTGGTGGAGGTTCCAATGTTAGGTAGAAGATATACTTGGTGTAATTCTTTGGATGGGGAGCGGTGGAGTAAGATTGATAGGTTCTTGCTGGACACAATATGGTTGGAGAAGTTTAGACTACAGATGTGAGGTTTACCCAGGTTGGTGTCTGATCACTGTCCACTTTTGTTAATAGAAGATGAGAGGAATTGAGGACCAAGGCCATTCAGGTTCCTTAATGCATGGACATTGCACCCAAGTTTTATGTCAATTGCTAAACAAGCTTGGTCTGAGTACCAGGTACTAGGCTAGGCTAGTTATAGAGTGCAAAGAAAGTTAGGAGGTTTGAAAATTGAACTGAAAAAATGAAACATAGAAGTTTTTGGAGTGGTTGAGGAGCAACTAAAAAAAACAGAGGAGGATTTGCATTCATATGACTTATTAGCAGAATCTGGGGAGCTGGCATCCAGTGAAGTTGAATCTAGAAGGGAGGCAAAACATCTAGTCTGGAAGCTAAGAAAAAGAAAGGACTGGATATGGTTTCAGAAGTCTAGATTGAATTGGGCACAACATGGGGATAAAAACACAAGGTATTTTCATATTATTGCAAGCAAGAGGCAAAGAAGAAATATGGTGGACTCAGTGGTAGTTAATGGGGTCAGCATTGAAGATCCTAAGCTTGTGAGGCTTGAAGTGGTAAGGCATTTCTCAAAGGCATTTGCTAAAGAGTGGACATCCAGGCCAAAGATGTCTGGTAGTTTTGTACCAATTGGTAATGTAAAGAGTGTGGAGGTACTTGAACCTAAATTTACAATGGAAGAAGTCTGGGAAGCAGTGAAAGAGTGTGATGGGAATAAAGCACCAAGGCCGAATGGGTTCAATATGCTATGCATTCAGAAATGTTGGAAGTTTATGAAGAGTGATCTTTTTGACTTTATGAAGGAGTTCTATCATCATGGTAAACTGGTTAGAGGACTTAACAGCTCTTTTATCACCCTTGTCCCCAAAAAAGAGTGCCCTAGTGGTTTGTTAGATTATCGACCTATTAGTTTGGTGGGGGTTGTCTATAAAATCTTGGCTAAGATGCTCTCAAGAAGATTGAAGAAGGTGTTACCAGATATCATTAGTGAAGTTCAGATAGCTTTTTTGGATGGAAGAAATATTTTTAATGGAGTAATGATTGCTAATGAAGTTGTGGATTAGTGGAAGAAGTCAAAAGGAAAGGGAGTTATACTAAAGCTTGACTTTGAAAAAGCATATGATTCAGGTAATTGGGAGTTTTTGTTTTCCATGATGGCAAATTTTGGGTTTGGAGAAAGATGGATTAAATGGATGAAAACTTATGTTACCATAGCAAGAGTTTTTGTGTTAGTTAATGGATCACCTACTGATCAATTTTGCCTACAAAAGGGGTTGAGGCAGGGTGATCCTTTGTCACCTTTCC
The DNA here is from genome assembly GCA_036172215.1 of Camellia granthamiana. NCBI lineage: Eukaryota > Viridiplantae > Streptophyta > Magnoliopsida > Ericales > Theaceae > Camellia > Camellia granthamiana. The sequence goes on along the minus strand of CM069909.1, from coordinate 34,305,225 downwards.
TATTCAATATTGTAGCAAAAAGATTGAATCTGTTGATAGAAAAGGCTAAGAATTTGGGTGTTTTTAAGGGAGCTTCTGTTGGGTGTTCAGGGTTGAAACTATCTCACCTTCAATTTGCAGATGATACTATACTGTTTTGTGCAGCAGAATGGGAGGAGATTGTTAATGTTAAAAGAATTCTTAGATGCTTTGAGGTAATGTCAGGTTTGAAGATCAATTTCCATAAAAGTGTGGTGTGTGGTGTAGGAATAAGTGATGATCAGGTTCATGAATTTGCTTCTTTCTTACATTGTTTTTGTTAGAAATTACCTCTAAAGTATTTAGGTCTGCCACTTGGTGCAAATCCTAGGAAGAAACAAACTTGGCAACCTGTGGTGGATAAGGTCAAGTCCAGATTAGCTCTTTGGAAGAGGAAGCTTTTGTCATTTGCTGGTAGGCTAACCTTGGTTAAATCAGTTATGGATAGTTTACCTGGGTGTTATATTTCAATCTTTAAATTACCTAAAGGTATAGCTAAGGAAATTGATAAGTTGAAGGTTGCTTTCTTATGGGGCAGTACTGAGTTACAAAGAAAGGTTCATATGGTAAAATGGAAGGATGTCATACTGAGTAAAAATCAGGGAAGGCTAGGTATAAGGAAGGCTAAGGATATAAATGATTGTATGTTGCTAAAGTGGTGGTGGAGATATGGGGTGAAGGATGAGTCACTGTGGAAAAGGGTTGTGGTTAGCAAGTATGGGGCTGATGGGGGCAGGTGGATACCAATACAGAATGGGGAAGGCAAGGAGTCTATTTTGTGGAGTGACATTATGAGAGTGGCAGAAGCTAATCTTGAGTTGTATCAATTTTTTGTGTCAAAGCTGAAGATTGTGGTTGGGGATGGGTGTCGGATACAGTTTTGGCATGATAGGTGGTGCATGGATTTGCAGTTAAAAGAGGAGTTCGCTAGGTTGTTTAGACTCTCTGTGGAGAAAGATGAGAAGCTGAGTTATTTTATGTAGAGGAGGGACAGAGATGGTCACTGGAGAATGCAATTTAGAAGATCTTTGTTTGCTTGGGAGGTAGAGGAGGTAAGGAAGCTGCAAGTGATGACAAAGGATGTGCCCAGGTTGAATGATAATCTGTGTGATGTTGTCAAGTGGAATGCATCCTCATCTGGTATGTTCACAGTGGCATCTGTGAGAGCTTGGCTTCAGAAAAATTATGGTCCTAGTTTACTGGTTCCTAAGATGCTATGGAATAATTTGGCACCACCTAAAGCACAATTCTTGAGTTGGTTGGCTTGGAGAGGAAGGGTTAAGTCATCAGTTGTTTTGCAAAGATTATGGGTGCTAGGTAGTAGTGTGAGTGTTGTATACCCATTCTGTTTAGCTGCAGAAGAGTCTGTGGATCATCTGTTCGTGCAGTGTACTGAAATATGGAAGGTTTGGGGAAGGTTGTTGCAATGGTGGAATTTATGCTGGGCATCTCCTACTACAGTGGATGGTGTGCTTTCTTGGTGGTTGGGAACTAAGTATAGGAAATTAGTAAAGAAAATCTGGCTGATGGTACCAATGGCAATGTTGTGGTCAACGTGAAGGCTTAGGAATGAGGTTGTTTTCAAAGGTCATCTGCCAGATATGAAAGAGCTTGGTGAGTTAGTAAAAGTGAGGGTTGGGTTGTGGGTTAGATCTTCTTTGCCTAATGTCCATTACTCAGTGCATCAAATTGTAAAGAATCTAAGTTAGGTGAGGCAATGCATTTGAGATGTATGGGTATAAGTGGTCGTTATGTTCTATAGGTGAATGGAGGCTGGTCTGTTGTTGTATGCTGCTGTCTGTGAATGTCTACTGTCTGAGATTATCAGCTGCTGTATGCTGTTGTTCAGAGGTCAGCTGCTGTATGTTGTAGTTCAGAGGTCAGCTGATGTATGCAATTGGTATGCAGATTTAAGAGGGGAGTGCTAATGCTCTGGTATGCTCTGTGCAGCTAGATGCTGGTGGTTTGTTGCTCATTCAAGGCCTCAGTAAGCAAGTCTACTACTGGCATGTTGTTGTAATGTTGCTAGTTCTCTGATGTTTTTTCCTTTCTCTTTTTTTTTTTTTTTTTTTGGTTCTTTTGATTGGTTCCTCACCAATCGTGGGTCAAGTGCTACCAAAGGATTGTGCTACCTTATCAGTGCCAACCCAGTTAGGATTGGTAAGGTTAGTTATGATGCTATTTGCACTCCCTTTCTTTGTTGATGTAAGTTTTCACATGTATCTTGCTTTCTTCATCAATAAAGTTTCTTTTTGTTGATCAAAAAAAAAAAAAAAAAAGATTTGTGAACATTACATGAATTCCGCTAGCGAGTGATGTTTTGGTGCCTCAACAAGTGTGAAGGCAAAGCCATCATCCCCAAAAGATTGGAAAGCACAAGATGGATCACAAATAATAGCAAATGCAAGTGATAGTCTCCAAAAATAATGTTGAATGGGTTTCGAGTCTCGTTTCAAAAGTTTTATTTTGAAAAACAAAGGCAACCAGTCTCTAGGGACAAGGTCGATGCAATGCTATTGTTAGAGACATACTTGGGCCTTTGAAGTATAAATTCTGAGAAAATGGGTGGTCGCACTGATTGTCTTATATTTTATTTTTGTGATTATTTCAATTAAATACTCTAGGGATTTAATATATTTAATCGATCGTTTAGAGACCAAATAAACTTTAATTTGTATAATTTAGGAACTTAGTAAACTCAATCAATAATTTTAAGAAGATAATTTGGAGATAGTTCAAGAGTAGAAAGTATAATTGTGGGGAAATAATTTTTGAATGACAACACGTGGCCGAGGTGTCACCAAAGTGCCGGCCGAGGTGTCACCGAAGTGCCAGCCGAGGTACCACGTGTCCTGGTCATGACACCGAGATGATCTCGGCTAGGCCGAGGTTATTTGCGAAGATACCGGAATCCGGGATAAGCGTATAAGAGACAAGAGTCCTAGAATAGGAGAGGACTTCAGTTTGGATAAAGATAAGAGTCTTAGAGAGTTTATCCCAATCCTGCTGAGAGTCCACGATTAACAGCAATCCTAAGTTCATTGAAGCTAGGCTTCTATTGGGATTAGGTAAGTGTTGGCTATAAAAGAGAGGCACCATCATGGGTCTAAGGTATGCTTTTTATGCTCTGAATAGTGAGTTAAACACTTTTGCTATCTTTGAGAGATAACTGACTTGATCGTCGGAGTGCCCCTGGGTAGACGAACTGCCAGAATCTCTTCTTTTTGTGACAGGTCGTTCGGGATTAATCTATTCTGCCAGTGTTCTCCAGCTAAGTGCTTGATTGGCAGTGTGGTTGGAAATTGACACACACAATTTGGCACCGTCTGTGGGAAAGAAAGGAGAATAGATGGCCAACAACGGACAGAAAGAGAAGGTTGAGAACGACATTCCTACTAGAAGTGGGAAACATGTAGACCTTGACATCAAAGAAGACAACTACAACGAAAAGACTCGTGATAAGAATCACGGAGAAAAGGACGTCGGCCAGGAGGGCGACGTGCCAAAGAAATCGGACCGAGACGGGTACTATAACGAAGACGACCTCCAGGTATGGAAAGATAGATGCCTACGGAGGGACGGCGAGATGAAAGGAATGGCGAACAAATTGACGGACCTGCAAACGGTCGTCAATTTCATGATACAGAACAACGTCATGTAGCCACCGTTCCCGTTACAAGATACGCCGATTCTAGTGACCAAGAAAAATGCCCAGAAAGGAGGGCAGAAAACTGTTCCTACAGTCCCTCAGTACGACAGGACTAAAGGACATTCTCACCGGCCTTCACGGGAGGTCGGGCATGGAAAATCAATGAGAAGAGAATCCCAGAAGACACATCGAACCCAAAAAGACTGCACTAGAGAACATCGCGATGTTCAGGGGAAGGAACTCTATTTCGACATGACCAATGGAGGGAAGTCCAAAAGGACCCACAATGACACTGGAAGTGGTGCACCAAAAAGGCTGAAATCTGGAGATAGCCAAACTCCTGGACGGACCAAGGAGGATCTGAGGGATTACCTCTAGAGAAAGTGGCAAGAAGTCGAGGTAACTTCTCCGGTCAAGCCGAGAACGCCGTTCTCAGTAGAATTGGACAAATTTGAAGCCCCGAAGAGGTTCCACATGCCGAGATTCCAGATATACGATGGTAAGTTGGACCCTAACTTTCACGTCGGCTTGTATCTGAACTCAATGGCATTATACACCGGGAATGAGCCGTTGCTCTGCAAAGTGTTCCCCTCATCCTTTGGAGAAATTGCATCGGACTGGTTTCACAAGTTGCCGAAAGGAACTGTGAAAACCTGGGAGGGCCTGGCCGAGATATTTGTGGCCAGGTTTCTAAAGAACAAACTACAGCTGTTGAGAGTAGATTCCCTGATGGCTCTGAGAATCAGTAAGGATGAATGCCTTAGGGCCTATGCCAAAAGGTATTATGAGGTGTTCAACCGAATACCCGAGTGCAACCAAGAGGTGGCGGTTGTGTCTTTCAAGAATGGCCTGAAAGATGATTGTCCACTTCAAAAGTCATTGGCAAAGACATTACCAAAAAGCATGGAGGAGCTCATGGTCAGAATTGATAAATATGCCAGAGCCGAGGAAGACACGCCGGGGACAAAGGCGTCCAAACAAGAGAAGAGAAACTGCTCACCAAAGCGAAACCAAGATAACACTAGATACAACAAACCAGAGCTCAGATCTCGGATTCCAGATCCCGGATCCCAGATCCTAAAAGACATGATCTCGGCCTAGATGATTAGGTTCGAGAAGACAAGGGCTCAACCTAAGTGAGCAGATCCCAGATTCCAGAAGGCAAGATCTCAGCCTAGATGATTAAGTCTGAGAAGAGAAGAGCTCGGCCTAAAAAGAATTTTTACATAAGGTCCACAAAGGAGTATGTGGAAGCCATGTAGGGGGCAGATCCCTTGCCCATAGAGCAATATCGCAGGGATTCTTTTGGCCTTCCATGCAAAAGGAAGCTGAAACCCTATGTAAAAAAGCGTGAAAATGTTGTTGAAATCCACCTCCGACATGCGATAAAACAGCAATTCGGCTAGGGGCATACCAGCAACAATTTGCTAGGGCTTACAAACAAGAAGGTCTACCCAAGAGAGTTCAAAGATAGGGACCTCATCCTGAGAAAGGTTACCGGCAATGGGGAATATCGGCTGAAGCAATAAAGTGCTAGTTTGATTTTTGTTAATTTGAAATCTGTGCGATAGGACCGACCAGTCCTATGACGATGTTTCCGAATGAAACATGACGAATAACTTGGACTTATTATATGGCAGAGTTTCTACTTGCATATAATAGAGTTGAACTAAGTTGGTGATGTTTCTGAATGAAACATGACGAATAACTTGGACTTATTATATGGTAGAGTTTCTACTTGCATATAATAAAGTTGAACCAAGTTGGCGATGTTTCTGATTGAAACATGACGAATAACTTGGACTTATTATATGGCAGAGTTTCTACTGGCATATAATAGAGTTGAACCTACTTGCATATAATAAAGTTGAACTAAGTTGGCGATGTTTCTGATTGAAACATGACGAATAACTTGGACTTATTATATGGCAGAGTTTCTACTGGCATATAATAGAGTTGAACCAAGTTGGCAATGTTTCTGATTGAAACATGACGAATAACTTGGACTTATTATATGGCAGAGTTTCTACTTGCATATAATAGAGTTGAACCAAGTTGGCGATGTTTCTGATTGAAACATGACGAATAACTTAGACTTATTATATGGCAGAGTTTTTACTTGCATACAATAGAGTTGAACTAAGTTGGCGATGTTTCTGATTGAAACATAACGAATAACTTAGACTGATTATATGGCAGAGTTTTTACTTGCATACAATAGAGTTGAACTAAGTTGGCGATGTTTCTGATTGAAACATAACGAATAACTTAGACTTATTATATGGCAGAGTTTTTACTTGCATATAATAGTGTGGAACTAAGTTGAGTTAACCCGGACTTGCCATATCGGCAAGAATCAAGCACATATTGGAACTAAGTACATGTCAGTCAGATTAACAAAGAAACCAAGGTTGGTAACCTCGGCCAGTCTTTATTTGAATCTGACCTCGACCACAAGATCAAAGCCACATGCTTAATGAGAACCCAAGTGGAACTTAAGTTCACATTAGAGGGCAGAGGGCTGGAGAATAATGCTTGGGAGTTGAAATCTACAAACTGAGATTGGTTTAACACTTGTTGAAATTTTGAGAAAAATTTACAAGTTGAAGTTAAGCCGAGGTCATTTTGAAAAAAGATTGGTTTAACACTTGTTGAAATTTTGAGAAAAATTTACAAATTGAAGTTAAGCCGAGGTCATTTTGAAAGAAGATTAGTTTAACACTTGTTGAAATTTTTGAGAAAAATTTACAAGTTAAGCCAAAGTTATGTTGAAAGAAGTATCTACATACTTGCCGAGATTACTATGTTATCAAAACTTGGAAGATATTTGAAGATAGAAGTCTTGCTAAGTAAAGGGTGAAGTATCAAGTTATGAATAACACTTGTGAAAATATTGTAAAAAATATTTTCAAGTGTTAGGCCAAAGCCAAGATAAACTGTTAGTGGGTATAACCAAATTATTCCACACTGAGAAAATTACACAGTTAAGGTGTACGTTGAAGACATGCAAAAAAATCTAAGTATGGAAAAACAGAGAAAGAAAAGTAACAAGTGTTAAGGGCTTACTTGTACGAAATGCTACAGCATCAAAGCGAAGTTTTCATATTCGCTTGCCTCGGCGTTGCGTTCGAGGTCTTTGGGCAGAAGCAAGGCAGTAGAGAGGGCGACGCCGACTTCAATGTCAGTCGCACTGTCACCGGCTCTGACTGGCTTATCCTCTATGGTAATTGGAGGAGCCCAAGGGGCATCAAACTTCAGAGAGCCCAAGGTTTTTGCCGACAAAGACCTTGGCTTCTTTGATCTAGTTGATTCGGAGGGTTCGGCCTCGACGGGTCTCTTTTCGGTAGCAGAGGCACTTTTCTCTGCCTCGGCCATCTTTGAGATCAGCAAGGTATCCTCAGAGTCGATCTGGGTTACCGTTGCCTTTGCTCGGGCTTTCTTCAGCCTTTTTGGTTTTGGCTTTGGCTGCGTTTGTGATGGTGAAGATCGTGCTGTGACAGTACTGGGGATGTAGACTAGAAGGTCGTCTGCAACGGCTTTCTTACGACCCATCTTGGCGGCTATTGCAGTTCGACGTCAGCGTTTGCGTTAAGATGGAGGGATTAGTTGTGGAGCCGAGGTTTATGGTTGTTTTGCTGGATCAGAAGTTGATCCTTGATCCAACCGAGGTGATGAGGTTGTAGGAGGAGATGAACGAAGAAGTTGCAGAGCTTGAAAGCTTGGAACAATGGAGGATTTGAGAGAGAGAGTTAGCACGAAGTTAAGGATGCAAAAGTAAAAAGACGAAGAGAGAGATGATTTTGATCAAACGCTTGAAATGGCGGCAAAATGGCAATTATGGTGCCTAGGACGACGTGCTTGTCAGACGGCGCGTGGAAGTGCAATGCAACTTCATGGCGCGTGTCAGGTACGGCTTAGTAGGGGAAAGAAGCGTGCAGAAACGATTGAGATACTGTGCGTGCTAGCTCATACGCATGCTGGAACTCTTGGAGTTCTTGATTTAATGAAGCAAATACCTCAGCTAGGAGGACGGTTTCGACTAAATAACTTTGAACAAACTTGGTTATTAGTTCTAAGGCATTGATGAAAACAGACTATAAGTCTTGGTCATATTAAGCCGATGAGTTCTAACTTCAGCAATAGATGATGGAGTGAGCTTAGCCGATGTGCTAAATGGAAGAAATGATATAGGTTCCATCACCTCAAGATGCCGAGGTAATAGAACCTAGAGGGCAGTTGTGGGGACATAATTTTTGAATGACAACACGTGGCCAAGGTGTCACCAAAGTGCCAGTCGAGGTACCACGTGTCCTGGTCATGATTCCGAGATGATCTCGGCTAGGCTGAGGTTATCTACGAAGATACCGGAATCCAGGATAAGCGGATAAGGGACAAGAGTCCTAGAATGGGAGAGGACTTCAGTTTGGATAAAGATAAGACTCTTAGAGAGTTTATCCCAATCTTGTTGGGAGTCCAAAATTAACAGCAATCCTAAGTCCATTGAAGCTAGGCTTCTATTGGGATTAGGTAAGTGTTGGCTATAAAAGAGAGGCACCCTCATGGGTTTAAGGTATGCTTTTTATGCTCTGAATAGTGAGTTAAACACTTTTGCTATCTTTGAGAGATAACTGACTTGATCGTCGGAGTGCCCCCGGATGGACGAACCACCGCCGGAATCTCTTCTTTTTGTGACAAGTCATTCAGGATTAATCTATTCTGTCAGTATTCTCCAGCTGAGTACTTGATTGACAGTGTGGTCAGAAATTGACACACACAATAATAAACCCTTAAATTTGAAAGAACTTGAGTTTATAGAGCCTAGCTGCCGCTGCAAAAATCTTATTGAAAATGAGCCAAATTAATTATATACAATAAAAAATTAACAGCAAAATTTATTTTATCACATTATCACCAAAGTTTTGTATATAGGTTGTACTAAACTATTCATTTTTATAACCATAATTTATTTATATTTCTATAGATGTTTGTTGACTGAAAAAAACTACTCCCTTCCTTTCAAAATATTAGTCCATTTTAGGATATTTATTTATTTATTTATTTATTTATTTTTGTGGTACAATTATTACACTTTTAAAAATATTAATTTTCCAATAGTATCCTTTGACTTTTTTTTGGAAACATCAATTGTCATTATTAGACTTTTTGTGTATATTAATGTTAATGAATTTACAAGAAGGGCAAATTAGGAAATTCATCTTATTTTAATCCTTAATTTTTTTAAAGGGGACTAATATTTTGAGACAGAAAGAGTAATAAACTTCTTTTCAATATTGTATAAAATATATAATCAAAAAGTAATAACATAAAAGTATTTTTTTTTTTTCACATTGATTATAACCTCATTGAATTATAACTAGTACTAATTAAAGTCAAATCTCAAGCCCATTTTGGTCATAACCAAAGTCACCATAATAAAGTCATAATAAACACCATTGTGAGGCATAATCAAACATTATAATGAAATGTAGCTAATTTTTATTTGATAATTTGCTAGCCTTCTGCCATAATGGCCCATAACTAAATATCAAAATAATTAATTAACATTAAGGCTTATTTTGGAAAAAAAAATAACCACAAAAAAAAAAGTTATCACAAAAATATCAACTTTTCTCTCTATTTTTTTTACGTCTTTTTAAAAAAATTAAAATAGTCAATTATTAAAATAAGTTTATAAATTAGACGTTAACTTACATACAATAGTGTACATTATAGCATGACCCTAGCAAAAGGCTTCAAACAAATTGATACTTCAAAAAAAAAAAAACTTGGAGGGGAGTAATTGTATACAAATTATATATCTAAAAAACAAACATAATATATTAATCAAGGATTTCAAAATGGATGCAGGGGCTAGCTGCCCCTTACATCAGCCGTTAGTGGATCTCATCCGAATTGTATTTTGATAATTTAAATTATTTATTTTATAAGACTTTTCACAAGTATTATTTATGAAAAAATTATGTCGAATCAATAATTATAATATTTTTATTTTATTGTATTTATTTTTTAAAAAATGGATGATAAAATAACATTATCGGATTGACAAATAAGATAAAATAAAAATATTATTATGATTATGATATCAACTAAATTTTAAGAGTACTTGGGCTAGAAGTCTATTTTTGAAACTATTGGGCTAGGCCCAAGTTTAAATCTTTTTAGACTAGGGGAACATTATTTATTAAAAAGCTTAACTATCTACCTAACTGTTTAAGCTGGGGGTGAGCAACGGATATATCGATCCGTCAAAACCGACCGAACCGAATCGATCCGCTGGATTTTGGACGGATGCATGATGACGAGCGGACGGTTGCGGATTGATTTTCTCCAATCCGCCAATTTGGCGGACGGATGGCGGATTTGAAATTTCTTTAGCCGTAACCGAACCGCCAAACCGCCAAATCGCGAGCACCCCTAGTAATTTATAAGATTTTGTGTTTTCAATTTGTTTAAATATTATGTTTGTGTTTTCAATTGAAAAAGAGTTTAAATATTCTGTTGGAAAAAAAATTTCAACTTGAATATATTTTTTGAATTGAAAAAAATAAACATATTATTTATCTATATTTTTTCGTTTTTAAATCTAACTCTAAAAATAATAAATAGAAAATATGATATATGCTGGTTGGTTTTTGTTTTCAAAAACATATATAGATGTAACAATACAGAGATATACAATCTCTACTACTACTCTGTTCATGATTTTGGTGGTTTGAATTGTTATTATATTTTAAGAATCACAGATTGTAATACTTTATGTGGATGAATCGTACTGTGATTGTAATATGTAGATAAGGCATGCAGTGATCATGATATTCTAAAGTTTTAAACTTTCTTTCTTTAGATAAGGCATACAGTGATTGTAATACTTTTTTAAGTCATTGACTGTAATACTTTCTTTCTTCTCTTTTTTTTTTTTTTTTTTTGAGGAAGTGCACAAGTTGAATTATGTTGAAAATTTATAAAATTTTAAACTGCCAAACCGATTCGCATCCATCCGCAAAACCGCCAATCCGCTCAATCCACATCCGCCGGATTGACAGACGGATGCGGATTGATTTTCTCTAATCCGCCAATCTAGCGGACGGATGGCGAATTGGAGATTCCGTGGCCGCAACTGACCCACGCCCACCCTTAGTTTAAGCATCACATATCTGTTTAAATGTACATATTTGTACATGTGTCACTTATCTGTTCAAATTTGTAGACCTATTACTTATTAGTGCAACTATCTGGTCAAATATCTCACTATCTATGGGAAAAGTTAGGTATCATGAAAATTTTTTCATAAAAATGATCATGAAAAATTTATAATCCTTGGATTACCTTGATTAATGTGTGGTGTTTTATTCTAAGTGTAATCCAAGGGTCACAAAGTTTTCATGACTAGTTTCATGAAAGATTTTTCATAATACCTAGCATTGTTGCACTATCTATACACGTGTCACTTATCTATTCACAAATCTATTCAATATCACCTATTCGTTTAACTCACTACCACAGCTGGCCGTTGCTTTCAATGACTTTTTTGATCAATTTTTCAACATCAATGACTCTTCCGGCAACTTTTAAACACATGTCTTTTTCACCAAATAAGACTAATCTTTGGATTTAATGCCTAATGCACCCCTTAACTTGGATTTACCTATATTTTATTTTAAAATTTCTTTTATGAATAATATGCACAAAATAATTTTACAAAATAAACTGTTCGAATTTCCGTAAGTAACATATAATACATGGGCCCCTTTATGGGGTGTAAATTTGGCCCGGCCCATGTAGAACCTCGTAGGCTCTTGCCAAAATTCGGGCCAAGAAATTAGGCCCAAGCCCAAAAGGTATTCTGGCCTTGGACGGGCTGGTGGGCCTGGGTATTGGCTCGGGCTTGGGCCGGGCCTGAACAAATTTTTTTTATTTTTTTATTTTTTCTACTAAAATTTTATTATTTTTCACTAAAAGATATTGGACCTTGGACCGGGCCTTAAAGGGGCCGATGGCCAGGCTGGGCCAGCTTTTAAAATGATGGCTCACACCCTGACCCAAGGTCTCGGGCTAGGCTTGGAACGGGACCCAAATGAGCCTACGTAGGCCGAGCCAATCCCAAGCAGTTAGTGGGCTTTGAACCGCCCACCAACCGCGAGCCATTTTTATACTTCTAGCCCCTCTTGTCCAATCATAAACTAGATAAAAATCCCAGAAATGAAATATGAAATTAAAGTTAATATTTACAGTTAGTTGATGACATATATATATATATCCATATATCGAAATTCCAACGTCTTCAATTGATTGAATGATGCAAAATGAAACATGAAGAAATTTCAGTTGGATTCCGTCGAAAAAGCGTTTTCTTTCTTTGTCTCTCTCTTTCTCTCGAGACTCAGACTCTCTCTCTCTCTCTCTCTCTCTCTCTCTACTTTTGAGCGAGGCAATCACGAGACATCCCTGAAAACTCTGCTTTGAATTCATCTTTCAGCTGCCAAACAACCTACTCTTTCTTCTTAGATCATATTAGAAAAAGCCGTGAACCCAAAAAAAAAAAAAAAAAACAGCACTAACTTGTCTTCCTTTCTCCAAAATCTGCATTTCCATGAATTTACTTTCATTTTGTTCCAAATTCCAATTAATCCTTTCCCTCTTTGCATTCTCTTTCTATATTAATTAAAATAGTCTCCTCCTCATCATCATGACTTCTTCTTTGCTTTCACTCGTATTCTGACAAAAACAAAAAATGGAAAACTTCTCAAATGGAGAGCTTCCATTGTGCTCTCCTTCCCTCTCCACAATTTGATGGCTTATTTCTTGTTTATCCATTGTTTTGATCAATACATGAAAACCCATCTCTCTTTCACACTCTTCGTCCGAACCCATGTTTCCGAATCAATTCATGCACTTCCTGAAATCAATCCACACTTTCAGAAGGAAAACTCCTTTTGACAGTGTGTTTTAGATTCAGGACTTTCCCACCCAACCCAAATCAAAATCCCCAAATGGCAAGCTCGTGTTTCAACCCATTTAAGCTTCTAAAATCGAAGAAGAAGGAGAAGGAGAATCTATTTTGGTCGTCGAAAATGAAAACCCATCTGAATTCGGAGATGGAAAACATGGAGAGGAAGAGATTTGATAGTTTGGAGTCATGGTCGATGATATTGGAATCGGATAACGTGGAGGCTTGGGAAGCATCATCGTCGTCCAAGGAGGATAGAGAGGAATGGACTGCGGATCTATCGCAGTTGTTCATAGGAAACAAGTTTGCTTCTGGGGCGCATAGTAGGATTTACAGGGGGATTTACAAGCAAAGGGCAGTTGCTGTGAAAATGGTGAGGATACCAACTCACAAGGAGACCAGGGTTTTGCTTGAAGAGCAATTCAAGTCTGAAGTTGCCTTGCTTTCTCGTCTCTATCACCCTAACATAGTGCAGGTTAGTTAGACTCTAAATATATAGAGAGAGAAATGTCATTTGTTACTACCAATTTTTCTCATTATTTTATGAGTACTGCAGTTTAAATTTAAAAGTTAGATTCATTTTTTTTTTAATTTATTAATTAAGTAATTATTTTCCTGCGTTATTTCTCTTTTTCTAATCGTTTTTAATTATTAACTAATCATCTCACTTATAAAATAAATTTGTATATTATTTTTTTAAGATTTTATATCACAAATTTAGAGCATCTTCAACTCTTTATTTATTTTTTTTTTTAATTGTCAAATTTAAATTTGATATAAAAAGTATTTAAAAAAAATCATCTCCAATCCATTCATCAAATCTAGGGAGAAATATTTTTTTTAATTTTAAAAGATGGAGTATTGGAGATAGTTCTTTCAACAAATTTGATGAAAAGATAAATTTGGGATAAAAAGAGAATTTTAAAAAGGATTTTAATAAAAATTTGATGAAAGGATTCGAGTAACTAATATCAAATTAAGCTTTTTATTTACATTTGGAATCAAATTAGATGAAAAAATTGATTAAAAGTTGGAGATGCTATTATGTGAAATACTTATGATTAGCTACATTCTTTAGAGATAAAGCAAATCATTGTTTGTTTTGGTATTGTTGTGGTGCTAGTTTGAAATTGTGCGTTTCTTGTTGTAGAAAAACATTAAAAAGTCAACTAAAACAATAATACCGTTGACCTGTAATTTTTTTTTTTATATAGAAAAGTATCTATGCAGTGTCACTGCTCGGTAAATAATCCATAAACAGAATTTTTTAAATAAAAAAACTTAACTAGAATGATATGATGGTAACAATTTTAAAATTATTAGTCATGAGTATTTTAATTTGAAATGAAATGATAATAAAAAGCCATATCATTTTGTGTAAGAAATATGTATAAAAATGAAAGTTCTATTTGTATAACATTAGGCGCACTGCTGTGGATGGTGAGTCCCTCTAAAATGAATACAATGTTGCAAGTACAGCTTTTCTTGACACACCTTTTTTTTCTTTTTCTTTTTTAAATTCTGAGTTTTCACTGTTTTGTGTGTAAAACCAGTTAAACAACACACAATAGAACAACTCAAGGTCATTTAAGGATGCTTTTTTGGTCATTTGCTTCAAATATAGGGCTATATCCAAATGCTAAAGACCGCTCCTGGGACATTGTTTACCATTGGGATTAAGTTAAAAGTGTCTTAGAAGTAAGTAAAAGTGTTAAAAAGTGTATTGATTTCAATAAAAAGTGCATTAATTTCAATTAAAAGTGTTTCATCTTCTTCAATTTCTTTGTCTTTTTCTTGTGCCAGGAGGACACTTGTTAGCAAGACTCATCTTTCATTTACTATTTCGAAACCATTGTCTTTATATACCTATAAATGAGTCAAATCAAGCCGAATTATGGTCTATTAAGCTTGGTTATGAAAATTTGAAATGTGATCCAGTTTGCTTTGTCTCTCTCAAACTGATCTTGAAAGAGATTCTAATGAAATTGAGATCAATTAGCTTTTCTCTTTTCTTCTTTTTTTTTTTTTTAATAATCTTGAAGTACCTATTAACTTATTGAGCAGATCTAAATAAATCAACAGGCTTTACTATACAATCAAACTTGGTTTGTCTATATCACAAGCCAGTCCATAATGTTAAAATTCTTACTTATCAAAAAAAAAATCTTAAGTTTATAACCTATGCTCAATCTCATCATCTTGCATCAAGTGACTCCACTTCGCTAGCTAATGGATTCATTAGTACTTAAGCATGGCCAAACAATCTTAACTAACTTTCAATTTGTCTTTTCCTTACTGGTGCCACCCACGACGGAACTAAGATTTCATCATTGGAGGGGCCAAAAGAGAAATAAATTTTTTTACCATATACATAAGCACTTATGTATGTACAATATGATATATAAATTATATTTATACACATAAAAAAAAATTCAAATACCATAGAAGCAATTTTTAATAAGATAAAAAAGTTTTTTTTTGTGCAAAATAAACAGAGAATGCAAAATGGGATAAGAATGAGATCTGTATGTTTATACTGGGGCCATTTTATGTATAAAATGAGACGTATATATTTAAAATGCCATAACAAATCGTATTTTTCATAGAAACAGGAGCCATGGCCCTATAGTCTTCTCCTAATTCCATCCTAATGTCACCTCTAGCTTTCCAAGATATTGCGTGCATATCTTCTTTTCTATTCAAACCGTGGCTGCGTTTAATTGATAGGAAAGGAAAGAAATAGGAAAACGAAAACTATTTTCCTTTCCTGCATACCAAAACGTGGGTTCCACCATTGTCACTTTGTTTCAGAAAGTATTTTTCTTAAATCATTTCCTATAAATAAAAATATAAAAATTGATTATGCATTGCAGGAGAGTTATAAACTAAATTTTCTACAAATTTCTTGCAAACTAGACAGAGAATGAAAAAATAATTGTCATATGTTTTCCTTTAATTCACTTTTCTTGGGAATTATTTTCTTGTATGATATTCTTGACGAGTGAACTGAATCTATGTTAATGTAACCTAGAAGGATTTGGGCTTGTTGTAATCAGGAACAATGATTTCTATTTTGCAGACATCAGCATCTCCATTTGTTCAAACTTTTAATTCTAAAGAATTACTAGTTTCCAGTAATTAATGCAGTTTAAGTTTGTAATTGTTGTGCCTGTGAAGGAGAAAACAATCATACACAAGCACACAAGCAAGAATACACAAAAATTTACGTGGTTCGGTAAATAGCGTACGTCCACGGGTAGCGGATTTCACTATATTTGGAACAAACAATTACACACTTTATAATTCTCTCTCTGCTCTGTATTCTATCTTTAACTCACCACACTGACCCCCTCCCATTCACTAACCATTTATAGATGAAATGGAGGGCCAAAGTCTTCAACAAGCCACCGACAATATTTATGGCAACCACCAAACATTTATGGCAGCCACCCTACCATGAGTAGCTCGGCTGAAAATGTCTAGCTTATTCAATTTTTTCTTCAATCAGCAGCCATCGTTGAAAATCTGAGCTAATCTTCAACAGTAATGACCTTTTTTCTTTTTCTGCAGTTCATTGCAGCTTGCCAAAAGCCTCCTGTATATTGCATCATTACAGA
This sequence comes from Camellia granthamiana, assembly GCA_036172215.1. NCBI lineage: Eukaryota > Viridiplantae > Streptophyta > Magnoliopsida > Ericales > Theaceae > Camellia > Camellia granthamiana. Next base: position 34,288,973 of record CM069909.1, on the reverse strand, counting down.
GTACATGTCACAAGGAACTCTGAGGATGTATCTCAACAAGAAAGCGCCATACTCACTTTCAACTGAAACAATTTTGAGGTTAGCCCTTGATATATCTCGCGGAATGGAGTATCTTCATTCACAAGGTGTGATCCACAGAGACCTTAAATCAAATAACCTGCTTCTAAATGATGAGATGCGCGTTAAGGTTGCAGATTTTGGTACATCATGTCTAGAAACACAATGCCTAGAATCAAAAGGAAACAAGGGAACTTATCGTTGGATGGCCCCAGAAATGATCAAGGAAAAACCTTACACTCGGAAAGTTGATGTGTATAGTTTTGGGATTGTGCTATGGGAGCTCACAACAGCTTTGCTTCCATTTCAAGGAATGACCCCCGTGCAGGCTGCCTTTGCTGTGGCTGAAAAGGTAAGCATTTTCAATAGACTGAATTCTTCACTAAAATTTGTTTTGTGATACTTGACTGTTATTTTTGAAATATTTTCATATTTTACATAATCTATACTATTATATAAAGCGTACATTGTTCTTGGTTTGTACCCTTTTGTCACAATTTTTTTTTTGTTTTTTCCTAAATTATCCTTCTTCTATAAATGTTGAATTCAAATACACCCATGGATCCTTTCTAACTGCCAAATCTGTAACTGCAAATCTATAACTGCAGATTTCAAGCATACCCATGTGGGTGTGTGCACATCTACTTAAGAACGTTCACCCCTCCCCGTCTCTCTAATTTATCTTTATATTTCTTATGACATGAGTTTCTCACCTTCCTTTCTGCTGATCATAATTGATAACTCCATTATGCCAAACGCCAAAACTGGATTTGCATCGAGTGAAATCAACTGCATATATGTATATATATGAATCTGCCAATTCTGCCAGATGTATCAATGAAAATTAAGGTAAGTATTAGTCCCAAAAAAAATTTATCTCATACTTTGAATGTTAAAAACTATCAGGTTCCTCCAATTTGCCTGCCTGTTCTTTACTCTCTAGAACAAAATAAATTTTGGACACAATAGTTGACATTCATATGTTTCGACAATTTTGATCATCAATCAGTATAATCCATGGAAGAAGTGTGTGGCACTTGCTTCCAATTCTTCCCAAATGTATGCTTTTCAGCTGCTCATCTAGCCCCAATTGATTCGGATTCCTCTCTTTACAACATTTCCCAGTTAAGATCAATTACATAGGAAGAATCATCCAGTATGTCTTTTTTAGACTAATTTTGTTGAAAAAAAAAACACAAAAAAACTAAAAGCAACAACAAATTATGCCAATTTCATGAACCATATTTTTCACCATCCCTTAATTTCACTTTGTGCACTGATGGATTATTGTATTGCATTACATTGGCTAATGGAATTTTATTCAAATGCCTGGCAGTTATATTTGTGGTTGTTGAAAACTTACGTAAGCTAAGCTTCATGATTTGAAGCCCATAACTGATACATTTTTCATGGGATCTGTATAAACTTCAAATATTTTGTCTGGTTATAATTGTTTTAGTATCAGCAAACTGTCTCATTGGTTTTAGCTCTTGAATATAAACTTCAACGAGTTCTGAGAAGCCTGTGCGGTTCGGGCGGTTTGAGAGTAAAATTATAAATCAAATGACGGATTAGCGGATTGGCGGAGATTGACTAATTGCGGTTTGGGAGGTTTTGGGTGGATTGGTGGATTGAAAAATATTCTAACTAATTATCAAGCATTGGTATAATATACAATACTAATTTGCATAATATTTTTCATATATATAACACAAACTGACTTTACATAATATTTTTCATATATATAACAACTAATTTGTAATAAATTTCACATCTTAAATCTTTCTCACACTTATTTTTACTTTAATATTTCATTAGAGTTTAAAATATATATATCTATTAATTATAGCGGAGGGGAGCAGTTTCGAAGGCGGATTATAAAATTTGAAGTTTAATCCGCAGTTAGCAAATAGAACGGTGAGGTTTGATGCAGATTTGTGCGGTTTTACTGGATTGGGCAATATTTTGCACAGCCCTATGTAAAAGTTGAACTTTTGTTTAGGGCAATTTCCAACCGATGATGTAGCAAAAAATTCTACAGGAGGGATAATGCGGACCCACTTTTGTTAGGTAGTTGAGAAACAATGAATGATCCACATGTTTTGTGTTTGGATGATGGATTTGGATAGGGAAAGGAAAGGAAAATCTGAGGGTAATATGACTGAAATATAAGCTAAATTTATTCTCTATTTCTCTCTTTTTTCCTTTCCCTTTTCAAATCCTTGTCCAAATCTATCATCCCAACGCAGCCTTGGTGTATTTTATGATTTTTCATTTGGCGGGAGCCCCATGAAGTCTACCTACTCTGGACTACCTAATATTTTTTCCCTGTTCTGAGAGGGAATCTTATGAAAATTAGGGTGATTTATGGGTCTCTGGTGCTATTATATTCTAGATGGTGCTTTACATTCTAGATGATGATGTTTCTGTTTTTGCTTTGTTCTGTTTCTGTCCTCACTATCAGTTGCCTATCCTCAAAGAATAAACAAAATGTTCAACTAGTATTTCTTTACATTCTATTGGGTAGAGGATGAAGTTATATTACCATGTTATGTGGCTTCTTGATAGTTGACCTTCTTGGCTTGTAAGAGTAGAGATTTTAGGCTATAAACTCAACAAAGCCCCCTCCAAAATAAAATTAAAAAATTCCACCCAAACATGCACACATGTAATATTACATGGTTTACTGCATTAGTGAGTGTCATCATGCTAGTTAGCTGCTCTCATCTCATTGGTCTTATGAAGTATGAAATTTGATTTATCATTGTTCCATTCTTCATCTTATCTGCTTCAAATTTTCTTTGCATTCTGTGATTGTTTTTTTTAAAATTTTCTTTTATAACATCAATGACAGAATGAACGACCACCGCTGCCTGCCAGTTGCCAGCCTGCGCTCGCACACCTCATAAAACGTTGCTGGGCAGCAAACCCCTCTAAGCGACCAGATTTCAGCTACATTGTTTCTACTTTGGAGAAGTACGACGAGTGTGTCAAGGAAGGCCTCCCGCTCACCTCCCATTCAGGGCTAGTCAGTCGTAATGTCCATTTTGAATGTTTCAAAGGCTGCGTTGTATCCATGAGCTCGTCGTCTATACCTGTACATTCCTGACTCTCTCCTTATAATATCTTGTTCACTCAATTATCAAATCTATGTATATATTTGATGGTTTTTTCAATGATCCAGTAAAACTGTATTTGAAAGTGATGTAAAAGTTATAAGAATGGTTGTTTTGACTTGTTTGTCACTTTGTAAGCTTGACAAAGTCAGTCTGCTCCAAATTGTCTGCAAGATCAGACCATCCTACTTCGTTTTAAAACTGTAACTGTCTTGAATTTTCTGTTGTAGATTTAGATGGTTACATAGTGTTGTTAACATTGTATTAAATGTAATAAAATGATGTTTTTTTTGTCTGGTTTATCATAAATATCTTGCCATAAAAATTGTGAGATGATGTCTTCTTTTTTGGGGTGGTAAAAATACACTAACCTTGCTGAGATTTGGAAAAAATATAATAAGTCACACAAGTTTAATATAATTATATTGGATCTTTCAGAAATTTTTATTCAAATAGCACTTTATTCTCTTTTCATCAGTAATTCGTTAGTCATATTGAACTATAAATGATATTATTTCTTATATATTGAAATGTATATTTTTATCTTATTTATGTCTGTGTCAACCATCTACGTGTTAACCTTACTAAGGGGCTTATTGTATTTTTAGCAAACCTAATGGGAGGTTACTATAATTTACCTTTCTTTCTTTCTTTGTTTATTTTTTTGCTAAACTTTGATGTTTACTGCATAATTGGAGTTGATTTGAATATAAAACATATCCTGGTTAAGCATCATCATTGGAAAGTGGCGGCTAATCCAAGCACATATCAACAAAAAGCACAAAGCTTAATTAATTTGCATGTCTTATTTTAAGCATTTTGTTTTATTATAATTGTGTTTTTGAGATTTTATTCTGTTTTTGACAAATTGATATATTCTCACAACTTTCTATCAAGAACAAAGATCTATAGATGCTGAAAATAAACTGAAATCAATAGGAATACACAAATATAGACATACAAATGTGGACTTAAAGAAAATTATATATGATATCCTTATATGGGGAGTACTGAATCCCAAGAGTAAGGGTAGGAAACAAAATGGGAGATTAAGGAGAGATTCGGATTAATTAATTAAATTACAAAAATCATTTGTCAATTCAAACATGGAGTAGGGTATACAATAAAAAAGATTGATAATTTCATAATCAACAGTCTTAAAAATACAAATCCAATTTAACTCAGTCCGTCTAAACAAAGCCTATGATATGATTAATTATAAAATTCGAGAAGTATTGATTGATAACTGCAATGGCAATGATGACTCAATTCAACTGGTGTGTATTATAAACGCTGCCCAACTATTTAGGTAGGGGAACTCTTTCGGTGTGTGTTGTATGCAGTGGCGGAGCCAAGAAAATAAATTAGAGGGGGCATTTCTTAATTACAACATTAAAAATATTTATAAAAATATTTCACATAAATTTTTACGATTGACTTCAAGAAAGATTAAAAAAAAATCAGTATGTTTGGTTTGAGTTTTTTTGAATTAGATTTTTTGAAAATTAAGTTTTTTATTTTTTTTTGTTTTTAGTGAGTATTTTTTAAAATTTTAATTTTTTTTTTTTTTTTTTTTTTACTTTTTTAGATACATGATGTATCTAAAAAAAATAAAATATTTATGAAAAAATATTTTAAAAAATTAATAAATACATAAAAATACGAAAAATGTATTATTTTTTGTATTTTTTTATATTTTTTGGTATTTAGTGAATTTTTTAAATATTTTTTCGCAAAAAATTACACTTTTTATGTTAGGTCTAAAAATTTTAAAAAATGCTTAAAATGTTAAAAAAATTCAATAAAAACAAAAAAAAATATGAAAAACAAAAAAAGTAGAATTTTTTGAAAAGTTGTTTTTAGAAAACTCAAACCAAACAAAGTGAATATGTTATTTGTAATTAGTGTATCATGGACAACATTAAAAAAAGTCGTGGATATAAAGTTTTAAAATAAATTATATAATGATAAAGTAATTTTTTTTATACAAAATATGCATAAAAATTCAATATAATAGTCATACTACGCAATCATTGACATGTGATATTACCAAACCAATAATGAAGAAACACATGGAGGGTGAACCCTGCATATTAAATGTAACTAACAATTCAATAAATTCTACATTTTTATTAAAATTAATTATGTTTGCATGTTAATAATGATAGAGATCACCATTGTATTGAAATTTTCATAAATAATAATATCGTAATCTCTTTATTTTCAAATAAAAAACAATCATTATTGTTCTTATAATTTTAAAAATATCATTGACATTTCACTTCTGAGTAATATTTGTTATAATTTTTTTTATATAAAATATTTTTTTTATGTTAAAAAAAAAAAAAGCCAAAACTCAGGGGGGGCACGTGACCCCCCTAAGCCCTCCTTCCCTCCGCCCCTAGTTGTATGCATTTTATAATATATTCGTTTTTAGAATTTGGTTTTTTTTTAAATTGTCATCTTAATTTTAGAAAGCGTTTGAACTGAGTAGGCTTATTTTGGAAGCGATTTCGATGATCCAAACCGTTCACTTTTTAGAACTAGTTGAGTAGAATAATCACACAAAAAATCAAGATAATTGGATATCGATATCTATATATTTAAAATTAGTATTTGTTTTTTTAAAAATGGACGACAAATACAATTTTAAGAATAGCCATCTATTTTTTTCAATATAAATTTAATTCAAACATATAGCTACTAATATCGGATCATCTTGATTTTTTACGTAAATATTCTTCGCAACGAGTCCTAAAAAATAAACGGTTTGGATCACCAAAGTTGGTCCCAAAATAGTCCTACTAAACCTAAACGCTCCTTCAAATTTAAGATGACCCAACATAAAAGAAGCTCAACTCTTTTTTTTAAGATTATATGTTATTTATTTTTGTAATAAATAAAATTTATGATTAAGAAATAAAATTATGCATTTTTGTGACATTATGAGTCAAAATATTTTGATAAAAAATCGTTTAACATTACCACATAAAGGAGTAACTTTATCATAAAATGTGTAACTTAATTTATGAATCACAAATTATCATAAATATATTAAAAAAATTAGGTGACTAATCCATAAAATCTCAAAAGGTGAACTTGTGAGTCAATTAGTCCCAACTTTATTTTAATGAATACGAAAGTCTCATTGAATGGGAATTGACATATTTGCCCATGTGGTTTACTGTATTAGCCACATTGGAAAAATGCGCTAGTCACATTTATACTAAAGGCTTTTTTATTTGTTATATATTAGCCATGTTTGAAAAATACACTAAGGGCTACGTTTGGAAAATACACTAGTCACGTTTCATGTTTGGAAAAAATGCTAGCCACGTTTCATGTTTAGAAAAAGTATATTAATGGCTTTTTTTATTTATTCTGTATTAGTCACGTTTGGAAAATACACTAAGGGTCACGTTTGGAAGGGTCACGCTTGGAAAAGTACATTAAGGGATTTTTTATATTTGTTTCTATATTATTCACGTTTGAAAAATACACTAAAGGTTTTATTAGTCACGTATGAAAAAACGTCTTAACATGATCACAATAATATATTAAATAGGATCTCATATAAAATGTTTTCAAATGAACTACACTTAGCCCCCCCCTCCCCCCCAAAAAAAAAAAAACTTCATAATATAAAGATTTCTAAAGTAGGATTTTCAAGTAATTCATATTATGTATATATAAATAAATAAATAAAAGACATAACAAAATATATATGATACACATTTTTAAGTGTGTAACTGAAGGAAATTCCTTAGGCAGTATAGTTTATTTGAAGTTGAAAGTTTGATTTTTTTTTTTTTTTTTATGGTCAATCGATAGTAATTATAAATTTGATAAATATATATATATCATTAAATAAATTATGAGTTCACAATAATCAGAAAGTCAACAAAATTTAACACAATCAATATATTACAAGTCTAAACCTAACAAACAACAACTACAACTATATGTAACTCTCACAAAAGGTATAACACAACCATTACATTAAATCAGTGATTGAACTTGAAAGTTTTAATTAGAATTGGTATTTTGTGATTATCAAATTGTGAAGATTTCGATTGGATTAGAAGAAAACAAAACAATCGGGTCAAAGACGCCGAAATGATGTCAAATATGTATCACTTTCTCTAGTTTATGATGCAACACAAGCTTGTGTTGTCTAATGGAGTTATTAGATAGTGTTTAGTTTATTAAAATAAAATAATATAATTATTGTATTAAAATATTTATTTTTATGTTTAGTTGGTTAAAATGATAATAAAAAATATAATATAAATATAATTATTTTTACTCTTGTAAAAAAATAATCATTTTATAAGACTGTTTAAAAAATAATCAATATATTTAATTTCATTTTAATGAACCGAATGGAACAAATAAATAGGTATGTCTGACCTCTTCCCGCCAGCAGAAGTATCTTTGTTTGGCCAAGTCAGATCCAAATTTTTGACTTTATCAATTTTAAAAAATAAAAATTAAAAGATGCCAAAGTCTAAAAACACATTAATTAAGTGAGGTCACGTTGGTTTTGTCTTTTAGAGGGTGAGATTGTGTTGGAATTTCTTCATAATAATATAAGAAAAATATATAAAATAAATTAAATAGAAATGATAAAATAATTTCTTTATTAAAGAATGAAATATAAAATAAATGACATAATTAAATATGAAAATAAGTTAGATTACATTAGTAAAAGAACAAATTATTAACATGGATAATTAAAGATTAGAACTCACTGAGATAAACTAAATTCTGAAAAATTAAAGAACAACTAATAAGAAAAGAAGCAAACCGAAGTCTGTGTGATACCACAGTTTCCTTAAAACAGCTTCACCATCTCTCGATGGGTGCTGGAGGTATGCCGACGTCTGCCTCGCAGGATACGACGGTCGAAATTAGCTAATGTAGAAGCACCTTCTGAATAGTTTCGGCGAACTTGACAATGGCTGCACTCTCTCTAACAAGAACCAAAGAAGGGGCTAGCAAAAAAAGATAGGAAAAAGTTTTCTATTGTGTAAAATAAACATCTCCAACTTTTTATCTCAAAAGACCATCTCTATTTTCCATCAAAAATCTCTCTAAAATTCTTCTTCCAAGTTGGAGGGGAAGGTCTCTATTTATACTAGTAGGGGAGAGACTTAGCCATGAAGGCTAACATCAATGGGGTCATCAAATGCCATCAACTCTAGCCATTAGGGTTAGAATTACAAAGGTTCAAAACTCTAAAACCATTATATAAATTATAATGTGTATATAATGTATAAGTTTTAAAAATTAAACTAGAGAGGTTGCAAAATGGATACGGGTGTTAGGTCACAACCCGATCCAAGCTCAATCTCAAACACATGTACAAACTAAGCCTAGCACAACTCAGCCCAAAGCTCAAGACTAGGTCCAAGTCCAAGTCTAAGTCTAAGACTAAACCCAACACATGCACAAGTACAACTCTAGACCTCGTTCAAACCAAGACTAAGTCTAAATCTAAACCCGACTTTATTAATGCCCACTTTATGAGACAATTTCCATTCATAACTCAATGGTTTCGGCTCATTATTTTTGTATTGCAATCTTCTCACTTAAGAGAATACAAAACCACTTAGATCCACCTTAACCGACCATTGGATCCCATTTTCATTTCGAATTAAAGTTGCCGAAAAACTATTATTTTTCAACAATCCCCTACATGAATAAAATTGGCCGAATAAAGAAAAACAGACAACGCTTAACAACAAAGACTCGGAGTGAAAGCACACAGAATAACCCTGCATTAGAAAATGTAACTGTTGACCTTGAACCTTTCGTAGTGAAAGCCTATCGAATTTACTGGCTGACTAGTGAACGTGAAAATGCCGTCATAGGCTTACAATTTCCAAGGCTTAAGTCCGGTTATACAAAAATGGTTTCACGAACCCATACATCTATAGCCCTTAACTAGCAAAATAAATCACAACAAAAATAGAGTCATTTACTCGTCACAAAATATGTCCACGCTCTCAACTTGGCGAAATCACCACATCTTTTCCTACGCCAAAATCTCATAGGGGTAAGCATAAAGCCCAGTAGAGAATCCTTAACAAAGTATATACATTTATGTAAGATTTCCAATATTAAATGCAAATGCCATGCAATGCCAATTAAAAGAGGATTTCATTTACATGCCTTTTAAAAAAGTCACCATGTTCAACAATAGCTTGAAATCTCAACAATTCCGAAATTTACAATTTTATTCAATGAGGCTGTAAATACAACTCAGGTAATCCCTAGGTTGGTGTCTGCAAGTAGGCTTAACTAGCACTACCAAAAACCTCATTTTACCGGTTGCTAACCGGAAGGGAAGTGGTACCTCCTCCGCGCGTGTTTTCGGTCTTTCACCTCGGACACTCAGGCCAACTTAATCCATTTCATCTACACCTCATATCCGGACTTACCAACGTATTTACCCCAAAACATTTCAATGATTCTCATTTCAAACATATTCTTTTCCCAATGTAAGCTTTTCCATAACTCAAATTCAAAATGTATAACCATCAATTGAAAGAGGATGTAATGCAATAATTAACAATGTTTCGTGACAATTCTCTATCTTTAGTATCTCAACAACAACACCATGTTAACCACAATTCCCATTTTCCTCCCTTCAACATTAATTCACAAAATGCCACACGTTTAATTAAAGCTAACAACGCGTAGCAACCTTTTTAAATCACAATTCTCATAATTCATGGAACTCAACAATGTGCCAATTCATAACTACATGTGTGTATGCATTTAATAATAAATTCAAGTATGGTCTCCAAATCCTCATACATCAAGAAGTTATCACATTTGCAACAACAATATAAAATTCTCACTCACTCTTTCATTGATCCAAGAAAAATCCATAAATCCCCACATTTTTACCAAAACCCCCAATTTCTAGGTTTTTCACAAAAAAATCCCAACATTTCCTCATCTCTTTACAAAACCTCACTAAATACACATCAATCTCAAACCCATGTGGTTCAACATTTCAAGAAAATATTTAAAAAGAACAAAAAGATGGATCTCTTCTACAAGACCATCAATTTCTTGAGCCAAAAACCAATTTTCAACATAAATAAAGGAGAACTCTCAAAATCAACCAAAAACTTGCAAAACATATATATAACTCTAAGTAATTCCCTACCTCAAGTTTTGAAGGAGAAAATGAGATAAAACCCTGGAAATCGATGGTGCCAAAATCCAATCTCCACCGTACACAATGTAGCTCTTGAGGAGCTCTTCAACTTTGATAAAGGAACTTGGGTTGAAGATGCAATGGATCTAAGGAGATCAAGAGTTTGAAGAGTTTTGGTGTATGAAATGTGGAGAGAAAGGAGAGTAGTGTGCTTTTAGTGAGAGAGTGATATAAGAAAAGTGACAACACAGCCCAAAAAGAGAAGAAAAACAGAGCTTCACGGACTCAGACCCGTCCGCACGTGCAGCACTTGCCTCTGCACGTGCGGAGCGTCCCTCCTGCACTTGTGGCTCTAATCCCCGCACGTGCGGCACCTTCCCGTACTACCCCTTCTGTACCTGCATATAATGCAATGTGCAATCTCCAAAAGCTCACACTTCCTCGCACGTGCGGCCTCATCCCCCGCACGTGCGGCCCTGGTCCTCCAACCTAGAATTTTTTTCCAGTTCGATTCCCGACACTCCAGACTCGATCGTGCACCCTCCGAAACAAGAGAAATTCTACACCGGAATGAACACGAACAAAACCTTGCGAAAAACTCACAAACATAATAAACCCAACGATTAACAAGTCCTAAGTTAAACCGACAACCCAACGAGACAATTCCAAGGTTAAACAAGGGAAAATAAAATGAATAGGACACCCGGTCATCACAGCTTAACTTTGCACCCCACAGGATATCACTATATAAAGGAATGGGTAGGAGGATTTCCCTCCACAATGACTCACCCGTTACACGCAATTAGGTTGTCCCTTTGAAACTAGATCTTAGGATCTTTAGTCAACTAAGTTGGGTTTTCCATTCCGGTGACATTCACTAAAGTCCTTAACCCCATTTCTTTTGACGACTTTCCTATTAACTCTCGATTTAAACCTTTGGTTAACGGATCTGTAATATCATCCTTAGACTATATATAGTTTATAGTGACAAAACACAAGAGTAGTCGTCAAATAGAACTATGTTTTCGACAAAAATGTCTAGACCTTCCATTTGTGCCCTACCAATACTTGATTGGTTGTCATAAAGTATACAAAATTGCTAGCACAAGTTTTGATCAACATGGAATATCCTCCATAAAACGACCAAGCCATTCAGTTACTTTAGTAGCTTTGTCTAAAGAGTTGAATCATTCAGTTACTTTAGTAGCTTTGTCTAAAGAGTTGAATTCCGATTCCATCATTAATCTCGTGACATACAATTGCTTGGAAGATCTCCAAGACACGGTTGCAACTCCAATTAGAGAAAACATATCCACTTACGGATTCATAGTCTTTGTATCAAATATCCAGTAGGCGCTTTTGTACCCTTCTAGTACAACTAGATATCAAGTGTTATGCAACCCATAATCTCGGGTGTAGTGTAAATAATCCAACACTTTAAACTTCCAATGACCCGAGAATATACCAATTGAAATACACTTTCACTATTATTCTCGGCTAAATGTAGACATAAGTCTACCAATGTCCTCAACACACTTGTAATTGATTTACTAAATTTCTCAAGTATTTTATCAACATAATGAGACTAAGAAAGTACAATACTACCAGATGTTCTAGTAATCTTAATACCCAGAATCACATCTGCAATACCCATATCTTTCATATCAAACTTAGCATACAACATCCACTTGGTAGTATTGAATATCTTTTCAACTATTCAAACCTTAAAGATTTATTCAACTAAATCTTCATATAGGAAAGCTATCTGAACATCCATCTTGATGTATTTCCAAATGTGGCACAATTGTGATCACACTCACTATAATTGGTGGTCACGTATCAAAGTAATTCAGGCCTTCTCTTTGCCGGTATCCTTTGATAACAAGCCTATCTCATCGGCTTTCATTCACTTGCATCCCATGGCTTACTACCTATGCAAGATAAAGCTAAATTTTCTAGAGAAATCACAGTTTCAAAGAAGCTTTTAGCTTCACTAGCTACCATATAGGTTTAAGAAGATTTAGATAGAAGAACTTTAAAGTCCTAACATATTAACATCTTCTAGGTCCCGTTTGTTTTGGGGTATGAGAGGGGCATTGGGATTAGGATAGCTGTGGGCCCCATTTAATGTGCTGTTTGTTTACAGAGTTGAAGAAGGGACTGCTAAGCCGAAGGGCTTAAGATAGGCCTTGCAAATGGGATTCGGATGGGCTTCCAGGACTTGGTATTAGAAAAATAATCCGGCGGACTAGAAATTTTTTTTTTATTTATTTTTTATTTTATTTTTTACATGTCGGGAATTTTTTTTTAACATTAATGTTTAATTTTTTGTATTTTTATTAAGTAAAAATCATTATTTTATTTATTTTATTTTTTTTGAAATTTTTTTTTATTTTTATTTTTTTAAATTTTTTTACATGTTGGGCATTTTTTTTTAAATATTAATGTTTAGGGCATGTTTGGTAACGTTTACGTTTTCAGTTTATATTTACAAAAATTTTATAAACTGGTTTTTGTTTATTTTTTGTTTATTTTTAGAAAAACATAAACTACAAACGCGTTTGGTTTAGACAAAATATTTTTAAAAATTTAAAAATATAAAAAAGAGTGAGAAATAGCAAGTGGTGGCAGGTGGCGAGTGGTGGGTGGTGGGTGGTGACGAATGGTGGCGGCGGAAGACGATGGTGGAAAATGATAGTGGGTGGTGGCGGCGGAGGAAGACGGTGGTGGACAATGGTAGCAGGTGGTGGGTGATGGTGGCAGAAGACGGTGGTGGAAAGTGATGGTAAGTGGCGGGTGGGTGGGTGGTGGTGGCGGAAGACGGTGGTGGAAAGCGGTGACGGGTGGGTGGTGGTGGTGGCGGGTAGGTCGGTGGTGGTGGCGGGTGGGTGGTGGGTGGTGGTGGTGGGTGGTGTTGGTGGTGGGTGGTAGTGGCGGGTAGGTGGTAGCTGGTGGTGGCAGGTAAGTGGTGGCTGGTGGTAGCTGGTGGTGGATGGTGGTGGTGGCGACGGGGGGTGGGTGGTGGTGGCAAGTGGGTGGTAGGTAGGTGGTGGGTGGCGGGTGGGTGGTGGGTGGCAGGTGGGTGGTGGGCGCTGGTGGGGGGTGGTGGTGGCAAGTGGGTGGCGAGTGGTAGTGGTTGGCGGGTGGTGGGTGGTGGTGGCGGGTGGTGGGTGGTGGTGGTGGCAGGTGGTGGTGGGAGGTGAGTGGTGGGTGGTGGTGATGGAAGACGGTGGTGGAAAATGGTGGCGGGTGGTGGCTAGTGTTGGGTGGTAAAAAAAAAAAAAAAAACTCAAAACGTAAACTCATTTTTTTAGTTTATATTTTTTGGCCAAATTTATAAACTGAGACCACTGATTTATAAATCAAAAATTTACCAAACAAGTTTTTATTTGAGTTTTTAAAATTTTTGTAAATATAAACTGAAAACGTAAGTGTTACCAAACGGCACCTTAATGTTTTTGTATTTTTTTTATTTGTTTTATTATTTTATATTTATTTTATATAAAAATAATTTAACAATCCCTACACTAACAACTATCATCAAAACAAACACAATTTTACTTAATTCTCTCACTATCAATCCCCTCACTAACAATCCCCTCACTATCAATTCCCTCCATTCTACCTCTAAAAACAAACAGGGCCCTAGGTTCATCTCTTTTCTCATGAAAATCGCTTCCTCAATTTCATGATAATATTCTTGTATAAATCTGAATATCAGATTTGTCCACACAAAAAAGCCGATATGCACTACTATATTATACATAATCGTTGAATACAAAGTCAACGGATTTTAAAACTTATCCTAACCATCTTGGGTTTAGGTATTGCCACCTTTTCATGACACCCCCACATTTGTAAAATTTATATGAAGGCTCTTGGCCTCTCCAAAAATTCATACAGGGTCTTTAAACAATGCTATGTGTCACAATGATTATGAAACTCTCAAAATCATATCACAGAAAACATATTCCCAGACCGTCATTAACCGAATTAGGTATTTCTCGAATTCAAGACACCAAAACAAGTTTGGTCCAACATGTCACTCTAAGCCAATAATCTTACTATTTGGAAATACAAATCTAGTGTTCAATAGTCTACTATTCGGAACTTCATAAAATGACCAGTAGTCTTATCACTAGGAATCACTAATTTCTCAGCATGTGGTCAGTAGACTTTCTACTACTAGGAATCACAATGTTTTGACATATGATCAGTAGTCACTTTACTACTAGAAATCACAACGTCCTGACATAGGATCAATAGACTCTTACATTACTAGGAATCATCATGTCTTAACATATGATCAGTAGCCTCTCCACTATTAGGAACCATCATGTCTTGACATGTGATCAGTAATGTGTTCACTACTATGAACCACAATCTCATAACTGTGTAGCCAATGGTCTAACACCTCCTAGGAACCACCATTTTTTTATCTCTATGATCAGTAATATTGTACTCACTAGGAGCCACCAATATAAGAATATATTTGGAATTTAAAAAATTCAAAAGTATATTCACTCACCTTGACGAGTTGTCTCATCTTTGCTTTCAAGCAAATTCACATAGCAAACTATAATTGACATAAGGATAACATACTAATTGCCTCTGATTAATTCAGAGATATTATCATACAATCTTATAATTTCATTTACTCACACTTGATACCTCTAGATCTTCCTTTACGAACCTCGCAAAGTAAAGGTTGTTAGGTAGAACAACATTTTCTGTTATCACCTCTTGAAGCAATTTCTAAAAAATCACTACAGAATTTCATTATTCTATTTTTCTAGAAACTAAACTTAACACTAGAAAATTCCAAAGTCTAAAATTTAATTCAAAACTAATCTCACCACTTACCCTAGAATCGAACATGGTTAGGAAAGTTTCCAGGAAGACTAGAGGGGTCACACCAATCCCACTCAAGACCTAGTTAACCGTAGAGAAAACTTTCAAGAGTATGTTGACTCCTAATCCATGAGAAACAAATTTAGAATTAAGTTTTCCAGGGGATAAACTAGGTTAAAACAACCAAGTTTACAAAACTTATAAGCAATTAAAAATTGCTATCAAAATTATACCACTCATAAAAGTTAATCGGTACTCCCAGAACTAAGCCCATTATTTCTGAATAAAAATCAAAAATATTTTAGCTAATGCTAAAATTTGGTTTCTTTTCTCACAACACTTTGGAAATAATTAGATTATAATGAAAGACTTTCTTAAAACTTGGTTTACTACCACTTTGGGAATAAAAAGATTTAAACGCAAAGATTTCCTCTATCCACAAAGGTTTGAAACCAAATCCATCTTAGTTTTTGGGAATAATATAATTATTCCCAAAGACTTTCTCTAAACTCGAAGGTTTATAATTTTTTTCCTTCGCCCTTTCCTTTCACTATGGTGAAACTATTACAAATTAGAAATTAAAACTACTACAAAAGGAAATGCAACTGTTACAATTACAAATTATCTAAATATACAAAACTAAAGTTCATGGTTGCATCCGAAATGGTTTGTTTAGCCAAGAACACACTCCTCCACTTGAAACCATCCTTTCAGATTGCCAGCTTAGCTTTGTATAAAATACAATACAAAAAATAAATTCAGCGTTCTATTTCATTTAAAGGGGATGTGTACAAAACTTTATCCATGTTGCCGCTAAACCTCCATGCTCATTGCTTACATACACACTTGGATACAAAATGAGTTAATAAACCAATAACTCATATAATGCATATTACATAAGTAATTTAAACTATCACTCACATTATGTAATTCAAGCAACTATAGATGTATTGCAGTTATAAGAATGTCATGAGTTTCATAGCTATGAAATAATTATGTATATAAAACTATTATGGTCATAACACTGGCATTCCAACCATCTAACTATGAGCAAATAATCTTATAAACAATAGAGTTAAATTCCAACAATACACAATAATGTTTGGAGTAATTCACTTTATTATACACATCAAGACATGAAAAAACTCACAACCAATACAACAATTAATTAATAGAATGAATATAAAGTAAAGACATTATAATGCAAAATATTCCACCATGCACTAATACTCTCTTAGAACTCATCCACCTTATAATGCAACATAAATATTATATTAGAAAAACTGAAACTGTTTTGCTAAGTTTTCTCCCAAAACAAACCTGTTTGAAGATTTTTATACAGTTGGAAACCTTTCGACTAGTTAAATCTCTTAAAATTCTCAAAAAAAAAAATAAAAAATAAAAAAAATAAATAAATCCAACTCTTTGATTTTTCCATAATCAAATTAAATTGAAATTGTTACCAAACTTTCAAAACAACATACGGAATAAATCCGAAAATTAACCTGAACTATAAAGTGAATAATTAAATTCACAAATATGTCCAAAAATTTGATGACCCAAAATTCTCATCCATGCTTAGGTTATCTAGTTCAAAACAAAAATTAATAGTCTCATTTACTAATTCCAATTTGTTTTATTTGTTTGTATTATATATCTTCCTTTTGCGTTTAGGTAAACCTGTAGAGAAAGTTAGCTATAAAAAGAAAAAAAAACAAACAAATCAAATAAATTGGTAAGAATCTTAAGAAATAAAATCCTTATTTTATCTTATCAATACTTAGTAAATCATGTACTAACAATCAAATTACTCATGCAATAACAACTAATTAACATAAGATAAATTGCATGAATAAATTACTTGAAACAAACACCTCAAATTCTAATAACTCTAGACAATTAAATTAATTTTTATTCCAAGAGTCACTAGAATAAAATTATAGCAAAAACCAAATTGTTTTATCAAAACTATTTATAATGAATCTGTTTTAAGAGATTGGACTACTATGTCCGTTGGGTCTATGATGACATGTCTAGTATATTCTTGGAGCTCCTTGACTAGCAATCTAGTGGGATTGAAAAAATAGTGAGAGGATTAAGTGTATTCTGTCATCCTCTCGAACATCCGGTTGGCTAATCGGCCGATTGATCGGAACAATGGATTTTTTTTTACCTAATTGCAACTATAATTTGTAAAAAAAAAAAAAATTACATTTATTTTAGAATTTTTTTTGAATATAGAAATATTTTATTTTTATCTTAAATACAAATAATTTAACAATCTCATCACTAATCATCTCCCACACAATCATTAAAACAAATACACTTTTACTTAATCACTTTACTAACAACTCTCATATTAACAACAAAATTGCTTCGTAGCTCGAATATCCTCGGCTCGAGTGGCTCGAAAGTACTATTTTTCTCTCTCCTCTCTATCTCTTTCCCTTTCTCTCTTCTACTCTTTGTCTATATTCTCGAAACAAAAAAGAGGATTGAAACACTCTCATCACTCTCACCTCTCTCTATTCATCCTTCTCATTCCACAGATCTCTCTCATCCATCTCATCTCTGTTAAACCTTCCGATCGCTCTCTGATTGCAGAAGGATGATGAACAATGGCCTGCGACAACGAACGACGAACGGCAAAATACAATACACAATAACTCCTTATGTACCGGCGCCTGAAAGTCCTCATTTCTATGCTGGGTCTGCTTGTATTTCGTCTCCATTGTCGAGTTCTCTGCTACGACTGATCTACGGTGATGTCTGGGGCTTGACTTGCTGTGAATTCGATCAAATCACAGTGATAATGATGAGTTTGTAATGTTTCTGATGAGTTTGTTTTGTTTGGTTGCTCCAATTGGTTCCCTTATTTTTTTCAGTGGGAAATCTCAAATTGGAAACACCAAGCTCTTAACTTTTCTTTTCAATTAGGTGCTTTGTGCCAAGTTGTGAACTTTTCTCTTCAATATGTAATTAATCTGTTTGAATCCTTATATGTAACCACTCCTAATTTATATATACATACAATATAATTTTTTTTTGGGGGGGGGGGCATTTCTGGTGAATGATGATGATGATTCATTTGATTGGATAATTGGGTTTTGTGGATTATGGTGTTTGTGAATTTATGTGTGTTCAATGCTTTTGTACAAACAAGGAGTTGCTTTTGTACAATTATGATAGCTATGAGATATGAGGGCTTTTACTAATGCTTTTGATGTAGTCAGTTTTGCTTGGCAAGATTGAGTTACTGATACGCTACTGATGCTAATCTTAGGATTTATTTTTAAATTAAGTATTTTGTTTTCTAATAGATGATTTAGAATTTTTTGTATTGTTAATGTTGCCTAATGATAGAATCCATTCTCATGAGATGTTGCTAGATTTTTGTAACAAGCCATTTTTGTCACGGCACCTAAGAGCCAAACTAATTTCTAGTGCAAAAAACATACAAACAATCACACCCAGTAGCACCAGCGGCACACACAGCATCGGTAGCAGCCTGGTTAACAGCACACAGGTCGGCGGCACACAGCTAGGTTAGTTGGTCTCCTCGCTCTCTACTCTCTACTCTCTGTTCTTTTTTTTTTTTTTTATGTTTGAAATGAAATGTGTGAGTGAACAGAAATGGGGTTGTACAAAGAAATCGGGCCACTCGAGCCAGATGGATTCGAACTACGTAGCGAGACTGTATTAACAATCTCTCCTCTCACTAACAATCTCATTCAATATAATTCGTCAAACAAACATAGTCAGAATGAGACGAGAGCGAGTGGATTATCTGATGGTTTGGGTTTTGTTAACCATGCACGTGGTCTCGGGAGGGTCAAACTTCGTTTATAATATTTTATTTAACATAATTTTATTGTTAGGGGTAATTTTTTGAAAAATTTATTCATAAATTTTATATGGGAGAATATTGATTCATTTAATCTTAAAAGTTTTTTTATGAATCAATTAGTTGTTTTTGTTTTGATTTGGTTAGCTTCTCCAAACATATTTCCACCTATTGCTTTGAGTGTCTTGTTTTGTTTAGAGTTTTTAAAAATTAATTTCACACCCACTTTTGAAAACTCTTTCCAAGGCGGGAAAATTTGAGCTAACCAATCGTCCTCCCAGACGTCCGACTGGTTGACGGGCCGGTTGACCGGAATAGTGCCAACTTTTTTCTTTTTTTTTTATTACGATTGGCACCTGTTATTTTTAATATTTTAAATAAAAAAAATTCTGAATTTTTTATGAGCTTTGAATAGAATTTTGAGTTGTGTGTTTGGTTATGAGTTGTAAGTTTTTGTATCAAATATCATATGTCACATCAAAAATTCCAAACTCAATTCAAAACTATTTTCAAAACTCCTAATCAAACAAATTTTCCACACTCAAATCATAATTCCAAAACTCACAAATTCCAAATACAACTCTATTCTCAAATCATAATTCCAAAACTCTTCCAAACACCACCTATATTTATTTGATTTGCTGTCATTTGAGTTTAATTGAATGTCCCTTTGTGATTTATTTTTTCAATTTTCTGATTTGTTTTTAGGATGATAATGGAAAGATGAGATGTGGAATATTCTTTTTAGGGAAATTGATAGCTGAAGTGTTGATTGTCGAGCATAGAAATCTACATTTCTGTTAGTGTAATTTTCTAATGTTACATTGGAGTGTTACATTTAGAAAAAGTATATTAAAGAGTTTTTTTAGTGTGTTACATTGATTAGAGTATTACATTTGTAAAAAATACATTAAGGAATTTTTTAGTGTGTTACATTAGAATGTTATGTTTGAAAAAAGTAAATTAAGGAGTTTTTTTGAAGTGTTACTTTTAGTAATTTCAACATTATGAGAAACTCATATTTGTTCCGAAACACATAACACACATGTTTATGCTTGGCCCTTTATGTAATTTACACTAGAATGAGACATTTGGGTCTAAAAAAAAACAAGGGGGATCAAACAATTCATAAGATCACTATTTGAAATTTATTGGTGTTTTACCTTAGTTTTTTATTTTTTATTTTTACAAAATAACAATTAATATATTACTAATTAAATTACAACGCAAACTACGTTTCTCTATATTTAGTGGTGTTTCGAAAACAAGCTAAAAAAGTTTACTTTTTGACTTTTTAGCTTTTTTACACCCCCAAAAAAAAAAAAAAAGTCACAAAAAGGCCACAAAAAAGCTAAAAAAAACTAAAAAACCAACTTTTAACCAACTTCCTTAAATTTAAAACTTTACTCACCTTAACACTTCATAACTATCTTTTTCATGATCACTTGAGTAAGAGCCAAGGTCCAAATCTTGGTTGTTCGTTTGTTTTTAAAGATTTGCCAAACCTTGGTTGTTACCACAATGATTTATTATAATTGATGAAAGTATTCAATATTTTGTCAATTCAAAAAAAAAAAAAAAAAAAGTTATTATGACAAGAAAAAATTAGTGAAATGTCTCTCTCTAATTTTGTGTATTAAGAGAGATCTAAGAATTTTTTTTTTATTAGCTAAGGTCCCTCAATATTTTTATAAAAAAAATTTAATTCAGAGAAATTTTATCCGACTCAAAGAAATTTCACCTGTCTTAGAAAAATCTAGGCCCCAACTTAGAGAAATTTTGAAATTTCTCTGTGAAAATTGAAATTTGTCTAAGTCGGGGCTAAATTTCTCTGAGTCAAGCAAAATTTCTCTAAATCAAATTTTCTCTGTGAAGATGTTGAAGAACCTTAACTACTATGAAAATATTATATGTCATTTATCTTATAAAATTTTAATATTAGAATTCTTATTTCTCTTAGGACAATAAGTTCTTTGGATTATTAATTGGTGGGGTTTGTGTTGGGCCATCCCTGAATCAGTTCACTCTATGTTTAGTTGGTGGGTTGGTTTTAAGGTGAAAAAAAAGGTGAAGATGTTATGGAGAATTGTTCCTATGGTTGTGTTATGGTCAGTTTGGGAATTAAGAAATGATTGTTTGTTTAATAATGCTCAACCTCATTTTGCGAATTTGGAGGAGTTGGTGAAGGTTAGAGTGGTACTGTGGGCAAAGTCCAAGTTGAAGGATCTGTATTATTCTGTGCATGACATTATTTCAAATTTATGGCAGATTTGCTATTCAGTGTAATGGGGGTGTTACTGGTGTATTGACTTCAAGTAAAGGTTTCTGCTAGTAGGTCGGGTGTCTGGCTTCGGTTGTTGTCTGTCTTGTGGCTGCTGCTGCGATCAAGCTTTAGTGCCCTATTGTTGTTATTGAGAATAAATTTTGCTCTACTGTTGCTGATGCTCAGCTAAGGTGTCAACTGCAATCTGATTGGTAGAGCATAAAGGTGTGAAGTCTGATTAAGCATTAGTGTAAGTATGTTTTGGTTATCTGCTATGAAATGGGTGAGGGTCTATGCATTACTACCAAAAGGTCTGTATTTTATTTTCAAAAGGCCTCAGTTTGGAGTTTCAGTAAATCCTACAAGGATTTCATGCTTAAGGTTGAAGGATGTTTGAAGCATCACCAAATAAATCCTCAGTGAAAACTTGAGTTTCAGAGCCATTGTTTATTTCAGTATATGTTTTAGATTTATAAGGTGGATGGCTGGTTAAGAATTGGGTTGAGAAGTCAACTTGGGTTGAAGGTATTTGAGGTTTTTAGGTGCAATAGCTGTACCAATTTAGAGGCATATTTTGTTTTCAAGGCAGGTGTTCTGCTGGTATGTGCTGATGTTTTGAGGAAGTTGTTATGAGGCTGCTCCTGGTGGTATAGAGGTTGGTTGTAGTGATGTTGCTGCTCCGCTGGGGCTGCTACTGATTTATGTAAAGCTGGGGTTGCTGCTGGTTTATGTGGGTAGTTGTAGACACCCCATTTTTAACCGACCTTAAGACTCAGACGTCATCGATTGAGCATTCGATGATCGCGCATGTTTGTGCTCGTTTCGAGTTTCCGGAGTTTTCGGCTGAGTGCCTTACCTCCGGGCCTTTGAACTCTTTGTGTTTTGGCTTGATTTGTGGACCAAGCCTTGTTGACCTTCCCTGGAGGGAGAGAGAGGTCTGTGGACCACTTTTGTGGTTGTAGACCACTTTTCCCTGTTGTAAACTAGTTTCCGGCTTCCGGAGTCTTCGGCCGCACGCCTTGTCTCGGGACCGCTTATCGTTCTCCTTTTGGCTTGGTTTTCAGACCATGCCTTGTTGCCTTGGTCTAGAGGGACACTAAGGTCTTGTAGACCACTTTTTGTGGCCGTAGACCACTTTTCCCTTCCGTAGACCACTTTTGGTGCTCATAGACTAGTTTTCGAGGCTTCCGGCTGCGTGCTTTGTCCCGCGGACTCTTATCTTGCATCCTTTTTGGTTTGTTTTTGGCACAAACCTTGTTTTCCTTGCTTGGAGGCTGGAATAAGGGTTGTAGACCAGTTTCTCTCCTTGGAGACCACTTTTCTTCCCCACCAGCCAATTTTCTAGTCGGTCAGCTGGTCTTGGTGGTCTTTGGACCACCAAAGGTGGTCGGCAGCCATACCACCACCTTGCTTTCTCCTTGCAGACCACTCCTCCCCCTTGCCGACCACTTGTTGACCTTGCAGACCACTTTCTCTGGTCGGCCGACCAGTGGAAGTAGCTAGCCGACCACTTCAACTGGTCGGCAGCTTTCCTTCACTTTCTACAGGTGTTGTGGATGCCAGTTGTGCCAGCTGGAGTGCACAGATTGCATCCTCCATACACGTGTATGGATGGATTGGTTCAAGCTCTTAGCTTGTTCAAGAAGCTTGATTATTGTTTTTCTATAAGAGGGAAGCTCCTCTCTCTTGTCTCAGGTTCAGAAAAAAAGTGCTTTGAGCTATACATATCATCTATCTCTATATTTCTTCCTTTCTCTCTTATTTTGTGCTTAAAAATCCCTTTTCTTCTTACTTTTGCACACAAACACATAGTGAAACACCATACTCTTGGAGCTGAGGCACTTAGAAGCTAGTTTTGGTGTTTTTGGATTGGTTTTAGCTCAAAAAGGTTGCTGGAGTTACAGCCTTGAAGTTGTTCTACAAGGGTAAGTTTCTAACCCCTTAAACCTTGGTTTTTGTTTAAGCTTTTGGCCCTATTTGCATGCTGATTTAGGCCTAACTTTTAACTACAAAAAGTTCTAATTTCAAGTGTTTGAAATGTTTGTTTAAGGCTTTGTTGGTGTTGGGGGTAGTCTACCCCCCTCTTGTGCCTTGTTTGGCCTTGTTTTGTGCCATCCTTTTAAGCTATTGGGACCACCTCTTTTTGACCTTCTCACCACTGAAACTCAGAGGAATTTCAGTGGTGGAAAGGGTATTTTGAGGTCCCAAATAGGAGAGGGTCACCCTCTCTCTTTGTATCTTGGTTGCTTGCCTTGTTGGCCTCATGTTTGAGCATGTTTATCAAGCAGCTGTTGGCCCCATCTCAGCATATTTTTGGCCTCATTTCAGTATGGCATACCTTGGTTTTGGCTTAGTTTAGGCCACCCTTGCATGCTTTATACACTTGTAGTGTAATCCTTGCAAACTAGCCTTGTATGCCTCATGTTTTAGCATGTCTTGCTAGCTCATTTTGGCTCTATCTCAGCATGTTTTTGGTGTTTTTTTAGCATGTCTTAGCTTTGTTTTAGGTTGGTTTGATAGCATCTTGCATGCTCCTTGCACTTGTAGTGCATTTCCATTCACTAGCCTAACATGCATCATACTTTGGACCATTATTCTAGCATGCTTTTGGTTCTACTCAAAGAAGCTTTTGCTCATATTTTACCATGCTTAAGCTCTGTTTTAAGTCATTTTGGTCATGCACGCCTTGCTTTGTATAGCCATAGTGCATTCTAGCTCACTAGCTTTGAGTTTCCAAGCCACTAGCATGCATTTCTTGGGCTATTTGCATGATTTGGCATCATTTAGTATGTGATTTTAGAGCATGTTTCACTGCCATGTCTTCACATCTTTCACTCTTTCAATGCTTTGGAGGGTTGGTGCTTTATGCCTTAAAATGAGCCATTGTGTATGACATCTTGCCTAGGCTTTTGGGCTACCATTTCAGTGTGTTTTTTGTCTTGTTTTTCCATAATACAACTCTGATTTTTGTTGGTGAAGTCATATCATGTTTAGTTTTGGTAGGTGTAGTTTACTCCTCCTTATTGGCCTTGCATACTTCATGCTTTATGCCTTTTATGCTAGCATGTGTTAGCTCTAGTCCATACATGTTTTAGCGTCATTTTGACATGCTCTAGGACTGTTTTGGGTTGGCTTGGCCATATGGTTCATGTATTGCATAGTTGTAGTGCAATTAGACTTGCTAGTTTTGAGTTTTGAGCACCATAGCATGCTTCATTTGTGACGTGTGCATGATTTGACATCATCTACCATATTATTTCAGAGTATATAGCATTGCCATGTTCCCACTTTTTCACTCTTTGAATGCTTTCAATGGTTGTGCATTATTGCCTTGTTTGGGGACCAATGCGTATGCATGCTTGTCTAGACTTGGGAACTCTCATCTCAGCATGTTTTGGTCCTTGTTTTGACCTATTTGAGCTCTGTCCATGCTTGGTTCAATCATTTATGCCATGTATTGCACGCCTCTTGTGTAGTCTTCTTGAGTAGCCTTGTGCCTTAGGCCCTCTTGCATGACATACTTGGGTTGTTTGAATGGTTTGGCATCATTTCATACATATTTTTAGAGCTTGTAGTGTTGTCACACTTCCATATTTGTCACTCCTTGCTCATGTTTGAGAGTCGTGCTCTTATGCTTAATTGGTGAGCCAATGCATGTGTATGCATCATCGTGCCTTTCATACTATCCTTTCATAGCATTATGGCCACTGTTTTGGGCATGATTGAGGTCTGTCTATAGTCGGTTTAAGTCTATTGAGCATGTTGTTTGAATGTTGTTGTTTGCATTGTGTTTGCATGTTGTTTGCATGAGCATGCATTGCATTGAGTTTGCATGCCATTAGCTTTGTTAAGTTGATCATGTTTCATTGCATTGTGTTTGGATTGGACGTCAATCCAAACACGAGGAATGGGGGCCATTTCATACTTGAAGTGATGAAGCGTGCCTCATTTCTCGGTCGCTGACCCTCTTGATCAAGCATAATAGAAGTTAAGGCCCTTATGTGTTATTTGTACATTCATTTACATTGAATTGTGGCTTCTCGGCCACCGTGCATTGCGATGCTCGGTTGGTGGCCCGAAAGTCTAGAACCGCACTCCCTTGAGCTTAAAAAATGATAGGGAGGGTGGTTGTGCACACACATCTTGCAAATACACTGTCATGCCCTTTCTTGTTCTCTGGTGCAGCAAACTGGAGTTGGGCAGCATTTTCTAGTCGGTCCGACCAGTAAAAGTGGCTGGCCGATCACTTTTTCTGGTTTGCAACAAGTTTGAGTGGTCGGCAGGTGGTCTACACCACCCTTTTCTAGTCGGCA
This sequence comes from Camellia granthamiana, assembly GCA_036172215.1. Taxonomy (NCBI): domain Eukaryota; kingdom Viridiplantae; phylum Streptophyta; class Magnoliopsida; order Ericales; family Theaceae; genus Camellia; species Camellia granthamiana. Next base: position 34,263,358 of record CM069909.1, on the reverse strand, counting down.
ACCTTCCTGGAGGTCCCCATGATGGAGTAGAAGATATCTGGAGCTTTGTGCAGTGTCTTGAGAACAATTGCAAACAGAGGCAAGTTGGGGCATCGTAATGGATTTCCGAATGAGACGACCGAGCATGCATGCATTTCTCGCCCTGAGGACTTCTTCTTACTACTTTACTTAGCTTCTTTACTTAGCTAGCTAATGCTTTGGTTTTGTACTTAATTAGTTAATGCACTTAACTATTCAATTTGTGTTGTAATAACTAATTAGTTAACTAGGATTAGTTAATTAGTTTCGTTTTGTAATAATTAGTTTAATTAGTTTAGATTAGCTAGTTAGCTTATTATTCGGACCCTCGCGTCGAGAGGGGCATAACTGTTGTAATAAGTGTGCGTGTGTGTGATGCATGTCTTCCAACCCCCATTTCTTTCTCCCTTTTACTTAACCGCTTTCGATGGTTAGTTTATGGTCATTTTCAATTAGCATCCTTATGCTTCACATGCGTGCATCATTCATTTGTCTTGCATATACCGGGCTTGGCGCATCATACAAACTGCATTGTATTTCAATACCAAGTTGAATACATGTTATCAAATTGCATTCACATGACATCTTAGAATAGCTGAGCCTATTTTAGCTGCATTTTTGCATGTGTTGCATTAGGCATTTAACATAGCTAAGAGCATGCACTGTTTACTAACTAGCTTCTTTTTTGACTTGAAGTACACTGTGAGTGTTTACGCTTCAGCATCCTTGTATGTGTGTAAGTGATTGCCATGATAGCATGCTTGCCATGAGGCTATTTGCTTAACTGCTATAACTGCATGAATACATGTGGATGAAGGCTTCATTGCTTGAATTAGAACAATTCATCAAAATGTGCATTTTAAGCCCACTTGAGAGTGGCAAAATCATGTTTTCTAAGCTCACTTGAGGGTAGCAAATCCGCGTCTTAGCCTACTTGTGAGTAGCACCTTCAAACCATTTTCAAACAAACAAACATGAGATATTTTGTTCCAATTTAGGCGATCTAGTCTATACTTGTATGTTGTGCGCATCACATAGTAATTCGAGATTAATAAACGGAATAAGAACACATGTGTCTTCAAAAACAACATATCATGTTAGTAAAGGCCGATCTTTGATCGGGCGAGCAGGGGTGCTCATTTCATGACCTTCCCCCCTCGTACCCAAGTTCCCGAGCCGAGGCAACTTTGGTGATGACGGACACGTGGCCTTAGGCACGAGTCAGGGTTTCCTAAATTTTCCCAAAATAAAATATTTAGGTGGCGACTCTGAAATCTGGCAAAGCAGTCCATGTTTGGCGCTTTTTGATTAAAATCAATTTTCCAAAATGATTTGCCGGATTTGGACTCTTTGGTGATTTATCAGTCTTACATTGCACTTTGTAAAATTAGATTCAGAACCGTGACACGAGTCTGAACTGTAGTAGCTAAGAACAACGATTCGCGCCCTCGCGCGCAGAGCGGAGTTCTGAGCGGTCTATAATAGTGCATTTTGGCTGTTGCTTTACTGTGATGCTCTATTTGGGTGGTTGCTGGTTGTTAGTATTGGGTTGTAATTTTACATTAGGTGTGGTTATATTTTTGGGTGTGGTTGGTTTTTTTGTTTTGTGGTTGGTTTCTCACCAACCTTTGATATTGTGCTAGTATATGATTGAGTGATCTTATTATTGCCAACCTAGTTGGAATTGATTTGGTTCGCTATGATGTTTGTTCCACTCATCTTTTCTTTTTTTCTTTTTTTTTTTCTTCCCTTTATTGATGTATTTATCTTCTATCTCATCAATAAAGTTCCCTTTTCTTTTGCTAATCAAAAAAGTTCTTTGGATTATTCTTCACTAGCCACAAGTTTGGAGAACAAATATAAGAACTTGAAGATATAAAACACATTACTTAAATGTGTCATCTAATTTAGAAGTTACAATGTGTTGATTGTGGTACCATAAACTTTCATAATAGTAATTCACAATTTAAATTTATAAATCTAATTATAATGAGGTAGTAAAGGAACATATGTTTTATATATAATTAAATTTGTGACAAATTAAAAATTAATATGTAAAATATCAAAGTCATTGGGAATATATATATATATAAAAACTTTGTGGGGGATACTAAACATCTTTCATAAACTTTTCTATCCTTGACCTAGAAGGTTATATGTGTGAGGATTATTATACCAAAATAATGTTATATTTATCTTTTATCGTATTAGTCGATGTGGAAAATTCATGATTGTTGAGTGCAATGATTTTCATAGGAGTCCACTAATATTCAACCTTTATAAATATACAAGTCAGTAGTAGTAATAATAATAATAAAAATAATAATAATAATAATTATTACACTTATCTCTTTTAAGATTTAAAAAAAATACAATTAGTCTCATACTTTTAATATAATTACATTGATCTCTTTTGAGGTTTTAATTCAGGTAACAATTAAGTTACTTTTTATCAGTAATTCGTCAGTTTTATGAATGAAAAAAACTATGTTGTTTATTCTCTACTAAAATTCTATTTATCATCTGTTTATTTCAATCTCTATCTATTATCTGCATTAATTTCGATCATCTTTATTCTTACTAAAAAAGAGATTAATGTAATTATATTAAAAATATGAAATTGAATGTATTTTCTTTAAACGTTAGAAAAATGAAAAATTTACCAATAAATCCTAAATGTTGATATTATAATCCAATTAGTCCCAAATGTTTTTTAATGCTCCTTTTAGTCCTATTTGTTGTGAAAGGACCCAATTGCCATTAGTAGTTGTGGAGTGTTTGTTGTGATACGTCGCGTGTGCGTGTGGCACAGATAAGCTAAAATGGCATGAGATTTGTCACGTGCCACACAGTTGTTTGTCACACACCCAGAAAGTTTACTAAAGGTTTTTGTAGAAGACTGTTGTGGTTTTTGGTTGCCACGTATTCCACATATTGAAAACCCATACCCATTAAAAACACAACCCGATTTCAGCATCCACATTCCCACACACAGTGAAGTGGAAATGTAACATAGGAAACCCTCGTTTTTGGGATTTACTTGACCAGAAAAACCTGAAACAATACACACCCACACCAGAGAATATGCACCCACACCAGAAAACCCATAAAACACTAGAAAACCCATATAATACACACCCACACCAGAGAATATACGAATAACAACACATACCTTTGTAACACAGAAAATAACTCCAAAAAATGCACCACACAAGCCCCCACCCCACCTGCTGAACATAACCCCCCTTACACCAACAAGTAATGCGGCACACACCCACAACAGAAGCAATTAAAAAAACAAAGCATACCATCCTAACACAAAAAATAACCCCAAATAATGCACCACATAACCCCCCACCCTCACCCGTTGTGGTGCAGCCCCTTCCACCAAAACATACAAAATTGTAAATGCTATCCAAATAAGAAGACATACCTTTGAACCAATGGGGAACCGACTTTGGTTTAACTTTCTGAATCAGTCCTTCACACAGCCACCGTGAAATCACTGACCCATACCACTGAAAGCCCTAAAGTCGAAAAAGCTGAAACGTCTACACACGTAACATTGAAATATCAACTGTGATACCCACAAAATGGAAAGACCCACGTGATCCCACAACAGAATATGGAAACATAACAATAATGGGTAAAACCGTCCACACAGTTACACCAAATATGGAAAATAGGATCAGCAAGAAACAAACTTCCCCATTGATAGGACTTACTCGAACAAAAGAATAAAGTTGGGACTAATTGGTTTAACAGTTTGTGAAATGGGATTTATTGGTAAATTTTCCTAAAAAGATTAGTGTAATTTATCCTAATAATAATAATAACGACAATTAACACTAAAGACAATCAATCTGATTAGAATAAAGTTGGATTCAAACGAGCACCCATTTTAACCATAAGGTGAACCACTCTATGGAATTCGATCAAGTAAAAGAAGGGTTAAGCAATATATTTCTGCCATGTCCTCGAGCCATATGTCAGTGATCAAGTATCAATAAAGAAGGCAAACCAAAATAGAGGTAAGATGGAACCAAAGGTGAGTTAGGCACAACAGAACCTTAAACTCAAGGTTCATCTTCAAGATAACCAAATTGCTAGGCTACCAAGCGAATTGGGTTCAGCCGGCCCGACTTGCAAAGTGTTCTCGCAAGGTGTAATGATTCTGCTAAGGACAATTGATTTAAGAGTGCCTAAGTTAGAGTGTCTATATAGACTAAGGAAGTTATTTAAAATTACCTAAATAAATGCAGTTTTTAATTTTTTTTATAAAAAATATATTAAAAAATTAAGAAATGATGACAAAAAATATATATATATACTTATATAATGTATCCCAAATAGTGTCCATGTGGAGCAGCCATGGTGAAGTACACATCACTAGAAGGCCTAGATAATTGATAAGATCATATCCGAAACGATCTTTTGACGCATGGTGAAAAATTTGCTCTTATGAAGGTTAAGCCTAACAAAAATAGGCGGTTCCCCTTCTTTAGGCATGTTATAATGGCTTGAATAAGGGAAAATATGAAGGGGGAATTAGAATCCTAAACCTTAAGGGTGTGTTTGATTGGACGGACTGGATAAGAGGGGATTAGAATCCATCGGACTTGAGTCTTAGGACTGTGAATCCTCTGGACTATTTGATTGGATTGGATATGTATCACGTGTATGTTTTTTTATGGGATTAGATGTCTGGAAATGATTATTTTTAGTGAATTCAATGTTTGGTTGGACGAACTGGATAGGATAAATGAACAAAAAACTATTTTACCCTTTTTCAATTGTTTACTAAGTAATAGCAATATTAAACATATTTTTAATATTTTAATTATTTTAAGCTAGATTAAATAAAATTTTATTTTATTTTATTTTTTACACAATTAAAAAAATTTGTTTTTTAAAAATTAAATAAATAAACTATCAATAAAAATATATGTTTTTTTTTAATTAAAACTTTAAATAAATTTGTTTTTAAAAATAATAATAATTAAACAATGAAATTAAATAAAACATCTATTAAATTTAAATAATGAAATTAAATAAAATATAAACAAAATTTTAAAATAAAACATCTATAAAAAATTATTTTTAAAAAATTAAATAAATAAAACATCAATAAAAATTTAAATAAAATTATTTTATTTTTAAATTGAGACATTTAAATTTTATTGAATTTTATTAAATATAATACATAATTAAATAGTAGAGGGTCAAAATTGTCATTTTACCACCTAATCCCAACAGTAGATAGTCCCTCAAAAATTGTCCCACACCCCCCCTAGGATACAATAGTTCCCCATATGGGGGATAAGGAGTCCGGCGGGACTCCATGTCCGGCGGATTAAAAAAAAACAAACGACGAATAAGAAACTATCAATGGATTATAATCCAAATAGTGGATTGTCCCTCCCCCCTAATCCGACGAATCAAACACGCCCTACATTCATTTTCTCTAATCTTTCCTTCTTGGATTCTTGATTTTTTAGTATTTGAGGGGTTTATCCGGCCAAACCTTGATCGAATAGCTTTTATGGTGTTTTTTGTCTCGCAGGCCACAGTTTTCAAATCATATACAACATATAAAAATTTAAGAGGCTAAATTTTTCTATCCCTAAAAATGAAAATTTTGTTGTAAAAAATATTTAAGGATCAATTTCTATCGTTGTGAGAATAGTCGCTAAAAGATTGTCTCAAAAAGTAAAAAACAAGACTTTTAGCAACAAATTTTTTTAAATGTCACTACTAAGACAATAATTTGGTTCCAAAAGGTTTTATTTTTTGAGATAAATTTTGATTCCAAAAGGATAAAATCATTACTAAAAATATAATTACGACACTTTGTAACAAAAATAATTGGTCCCAAAAAAGTAATTTTGATCCTAAAAGGATAATAATTCATCACTAATGTCTAATTTTCGTTGCTAAAAATATAATAACAACATTTTTGGTAACAAAAATATTTAGTTCCTAAAAAGTAATTTTAACTCTAAATTTTTGTCTCTAAAACCTTAATTTTTTATGAGGATAGTTGATCACAAAGCTCTTATCTACTAGTGCAAAATTCCCCCTCGCACAAATAGCATTTGGTTGGAGCATCTCCAATGCTTACTCTTTTTTTTCATCAAATTTGGATAAAAATTTGGGATAAAAATTTCATCTGATACCAAGCGTTCCAACGCTAAATTTTCAATTTTCATTAAACAACCGGTCGATCGGGAGGACAACTAAGAAGATGTCCAGGCGATCAACTAGCCTAGTGTAAATTTTCTTCAAATTTTTTCCAATCCAATCGTCCACCTGGTTGTCTGGTCGGTCATCTATCTGGTTGTCCACCAACGGTCACCTACAAGATTTAATGAAAAGTTAAACGCTCCTTTGATTTGATCAAAAAAGTAGGATTGTTTTCATTTAATACCAATTTAGTGAAATGGTTGAAATACCATTTTTACTAAATTTTTATAAAATTTAAAATTGATAAAAAATTTGAGTCTAGATTAGAGATGGTCCTAGGGGGTCATATTGAGCTCTTGTAAGCTTCTTTTCTTTAAATTGAGTTCAGATACGACTTAAATTATCATTTCTTTTTTAAATTCATATTCACAATGTAGTGGTTTAATTGATTCTTTAAAATTATTTTTGTAAATCTATCTTTGTTTGTTGTTTAAAACCTTTGGCTAGAGTAAACATTCAGTGCCCTTATGATAGTAACATGGCAATGTCACAAATCATTGCCACTATTTATTCGTGCATCTTTATTATCTATTTGTGTGGATTTCATACATAGGTCTATTTTAAAAAGTAGATTAAAAGTTAAATTTTAGTTTTTTTTTTAAAAAATATATATATAAAAAAATAAATAGATGATATAATTTTAAAAAGTCAAAAAATTAATAAACTGGCTTTTAATCTAATTGCCAAAATAAGCCATAATTCACCTATAATGACATGATTTTTTTAAAAAATTAATTTACTAGCTATTAATAATAAGTAATACTACACATCATATTTTTCTAGCACATATGATTTATTAGGTAATAATGTCATTATTATATAAATAATATACATAAGTGGTGGGACCTTTTTAACTATTATAATAATAACACATTAGACAGTAACTCAAATATAATACAAAATTATAGTATGGATAACACTACTAAGCCTCGTTTGGGAACGGATTATTTTAATAACTTTTTAACTAAAATATAAACTACAAAAAATTAATTTGTTTGGGATGAATTTTTTGACTAAAATTGTGAAAATAAATAATATAAAAATGGATAAATTGACAACCCTTGTCATAACCCGTGACAAGTATAATGGCATGGCACTGCGCAGACTGGCAGACATCATGTCATGTTTGTAACTTATGTTCAATATTAATATTAATTTTTCTTTTTCGTTTTTTTTTTTTTTTTTAATTGACTTGGATTTGAAAATTTCTAAAAACATGTTTGGTTACAAATTTTCTCAAAAAAAAAATTAAAATTACTTCTCTCTCTATTATACATTAATTAATCATTTTTTTTTCTTTTCTCTCCCTTTCTCAATCATTTTTTTTCTCATACACATCTGTTCAACTATAACAAAATATCAATCATCCAAAACTTCCAAACTTCAAAACTATTTTCAAAATATACAACCAAACAAATCCAAAAAAAAAAATTAAATTCTCTCCCTAAATTTTTTTTAAAAAATTTATCTCAAAACACAAATCAAATACACCCAAGGCTCCCAATAAATTTTTTCCACGCAATCACAGTGAACAATTTTTGATGGTTGCCTAGTACACGAAAAGGTGTCAAACAAAAACCCAATTTGGCTGCCTAGTACACTAGCTACTATGCATAGGTTTTTAGGATAAAAATTGTAAATTTTTTAATTTTTGTAATGACTGATTGACTTTTAAATTAAAAAAGACATTTGTCAAACAGGAGAGCTTTTATTTGTCCATTATATTTTTTCTCAAAACTATTTTTAAATTTTTTAAATGATTTTATCTTTTAAACAAATTATCGCTTAGCCTCTGTTTGGGAAGAGGTTTTTTTGGCTTTTTTGGCTAAAATAGCCACAAAAGGCAAAATAAGTTATTTTAGCCACAACAAACAAAACATCACATCCAATCCATAATCATTACACTCTTCTCTCACAAAAAAAGTCAAAAAAGTCAAAAAGTCAAAAAGCCCTTCCCAAACCAAGCTTTTTAACCCAGGCTAAAATAGCCAAAAAAACTAAAAAGCCAACCCACTTCCCAAACCAAGCCTAAGGACAAATGGTACACAACCTTTCTCTTTCGTCTCTCTTACCATTGGCCGCCACCCCCTCCCTATCTGCCTTCCTCCTCATTGCAGCCTCTTTTTTTTTTTCTGTTGGTGAGGTGAAAAAAGAAATAATTGTGGTTTCTCAATTAGGTGAGAAAAGGGGGGAAAAAAATTATGATTTCTCACCATTATGTTTGGATAGAGTAAATAAGATAAAAGAAAGAAAAATGTTAGATTTCATTTTACTAAAATAATCTTCTATATTAATAAGTTATATTTTTTCATAAGGACAATTTTGTTATTTTAAAAAACTTTCATAAAACCCAATTCTTTTCTCAACAAATCTCACTACTTATGGTGAGAAACAAATAGGTTTGGTTCTCACAATCTCTTATCATTTCTCACCCTAGTTAACCATCCAAACAAGTGAAGGGTTTCATATTCTTATCATTTCTTTTATTTTCTCACCAAACCCGTCCATCCAAATAAAGTATTAGTCCCCTTCTTCTTGCAACCTCATTCTTTCCTCTTCGATGCCTTTCCCTCCTGTTGCAACCCTTTTTCTAGCCTCCTTTCCAATTTTGTTGTCACTGCCTTCCCATCCCTTCTACACCACCATAACCCCCTTCTCCAATTCCCACTACCATGAACCTAGCCCCCATTTTTACCCTCATATTGAGACCTATATCTAGGAAGAAGTTGCCAACCCAACCACACCTTTAAACCCTAGAGGGAGAAAGAATAATAATAAGAGGAATTGGTAAGGGGATTGAGAATGCGGTGACGGGAGATAAAGTAGCCAAGAAAGGAGGTACAAAGAGAGAGGGAGTTGGGGAGAAGAGACAAAAAGAAGAGGCAAATAGAATGTTAAAGATGAGAGTATTATGAATATCTAGGTAGTGTTAATTAAGAAAAAAAATTAAAAATTAAAATTATGTGTGTATGAATTGAATATTGATGTGAACGGAGAGACATTATAATTTATAATGAAAAACAACAAATAATTAAACAGTAGTGTTATATTTATACAATTTTTTCTTTCTATAATCCCCTTAACGAGGTGATAAGACAAAATATATGTATAGAAAGTTTTGAGAAAATATTCGAATATGGATCAACTTTTAAAATTTTATTTATTACGTCATTTGAGAGAATTCAAAAAGAGAAATTATGTGAATAAATTATTTTTCATAATTGAATATGGAGGGAGAAACATGTCCTTAGAAATTGAACACAATTTTTTACAAAAAAGGTGAGAACTTCACATAATGTAAATTTTTAATGTGTTTTTAAAATTACTAAAACTTTGAGCCCTGCGTATTTATGAATATTTTAAATAAAATGTTACTGCTATTACTTAGGGATGTAAAAATAGCCTGCGGCCTGTGAGTGGTCCGAAATCTGCTTGCGGTCCGGTTAGGCCCGGGTTCAAGCCTAGTTCGAAATCCTGGGCTTGGGCTTGGGCTTGGACTTGGGCTTGGACTTGGGCCTGTGTCATTATTTTAAAACCCAACCCGGCTCATCATCTTACTCAAGGCACACTCAAAACCTGACTCAAGGCACAGCCCACCCATGGCCCAGTATCATTTTCAGTGAAAAAGAATAAAATTTTAATAAAAAAAAAATTAAAAATATGTTCAAGCCCTCTCAAGCCCCGTCCAAGTCTAAAGTCAGGCCTAGACTCGCCGACTTGTTTAAGACCTAAATACCTTCTGAGTCTAGGTTTATGCTTAATTTTCTAACTCGTGAACTGCTCCAAATTTTGACAAGAACGCAGACAATGACAATCTGACATAAGTTGGCCGAGACTGAGCCCGGATGAATGGAGCCGGGCTAGGCGTAATTTATACCCTTTGTATTGGAATCATAGAAAAATAAAATAAATAAAAATTTATGTGGGACCCAGTTCCACGTGGACGGTGATTTGTGTGCGAGAACGGTAAGGAATACTATGCATTGTGGAGCAGAAAAAGTAAGAAAAATGCTTGGGAGCACTAATTAGTGCTCCCACTAATTAGGTGGCAGTGGGTCCCGTCAGAAATGATGTGATGTTTTGGTCTTGGAGTTGTATTTTTTTTATTTTTTTTCTATTTTTTTAATACATTAATACTATTAGTGGTGGTGTTTTTAATGGGATGAATCATTGTTAAAAAAGTAATATGGAGAGTTGAATCACTCTTCAGTAATGTCTCAGTCAGCCCCCTGTTCCTTGGTCTACTATTGGCTGAATACATTATACAGAGGAAAAATGCCTTGGACCCCCAGCTGGGGGTGCTGGGGGTCGGCTCCTATTGGCCAAAAACATTGTTTTTTTTTTTTTTTTTTTTTTTTTTTTGATTTCAGGCCAACCCCAGTGCGACACGTCACTGGGGGTCGGCACTGGGGGTCCCCGTACTGGGGGTCTCTAGCATGCTTGTATACAGAGTGGGCAGACTGATTCGCATTCTTAGGATACTCAGTTAATATTAATGTCATTATATTACAATTAAATATTGTAATAAAAGGGACCAAAAGGATAAAGCCAAAAATAACCCCAAAAAATATTTCAATTAAATATTAGGAATGTTCAAAAAAAAATTTTTTTGATAAACTGATCTAATCCTGTTTAAATTATCGGTTTGATTTGATTTTTTTAGTTATTATTTTGGTTCTAGTTTTGAAAATGGTGAAACTATTCAAATCGATTCGGTTCTTGATTTCAAGAGACATATTTATTTATTATATAAAAAATATAAATTGTTTCTTGTAAGATTTGAACATTAGCCGTCATTGTAAAATTGATAAAGTCCAACCAACTTAACCAAACTAATTATTATTAATTTATTTACTAACATAAAATATATATCCTATTTATTGTCAAATAAAATTTTTAGAATCGTAAACCGAACTGAAAGAAATCGGTTTATATGGTTTGGTTCTGGTCATGTTCCATAGGTTAATGGTTCGGTTACAGTTTTATTTTTTTATAGAACCACAAAAAACAATTTGGTTCCTGATTTACTCTAAAATGGACCAATTTGATTTGGAAAAATGTTTGAGCGCCACAATTTTTGTGGCTCAAATGGCTCAAAATTGTCAAAACGACGTCGTTTTGGCAATTTTGATGTTGTTTTATACTCAAAACGATGTCGTTTTAGCAATTTCGAACCATTTGAGCCACAAAAATTGTGATCCTCTACCATTGCTGGTTGATTTGTGTACACCCCTATTAAATATTATGTTTCTTTCGTATAACTAAGTGGATTTGGTTTATCTCAAATTGTCATTTCAACTTAAGAAAAAGTTTGGAGTTAATAGGCCTATTTTGGAACCAATTTCAGTTATATGAACCGTTCATGTAAAAAATCCAAATTATTTAAACTTCAGGAACTATATACTTGAATTATATTTGTTTTAAAAAATAGACAACAAATATAACTTCAACAATAACTATATATTTTTTATAATATGAATTTAATTTAAATATATAATTACTGATATCTATTTATTTTATTTTTTATATTAATATTTTATTTAAAAAATTTAAAATTAAATAATTTAAATTATTAAAATAAAACTTACGAGTTCGTCAAATCCTTTCATATTGATAGGTGAACGGAAGACAAATCTAGCCTTTAAGTAAATTACTCAAACACCCTTACTTACTTGAAAGAGTCCAACTTTTTGAACTGCGGCTCTTACTCAGTGACACCATTACCTAACCCATGACTATGGAGTTCACATGAGTTCACCATGTGGATGGGATGGGATTGAACATGAATATTGCTTCAAGCATTGACTTCAAAATCAAATGATATGTAAATAAAAGTTTTGTTTACATTTTAAATAAATTACAATTCAACTTATTTGATAAAAAATATTTATAAAACTATGGACTTGTTAACTTCTTCTTTTTTTTTTTTGTGAGTGTGTGTAAAAAGCCATAGTAAAAGTTAGTGGAAATTACATGTCAATGGAGTCCTGAAAAATATATATGAAAAAAAATAGAATTTTAATTATTTATTAATATTTATAAAATTTATCATTGATATGTAAATATTTTTTCAAGACTCCACTAGATTGCTATTTCCCCTAAAAGTTACACCCCAAAAGATTTTCACCTATTCATTATTTTTCTCCTCTAATTATCTTATATTTTATTTAATAAATTGCTATTAATGAAACAATAAAATCCTAATATTTGAAATCGGTCCATTATATTTAAATTATAGGAATAATTCACCTGTCTGTGGGCACCACGTCTTTTGTCAGTTTTGATTTTTCCATATTTGATTGTGAACCATAGGCCTACAATTTAGCAGTAAATCATTTTTTCATAATTTATTGGATTTCATTTTATTTATTGAGACGTATCAAGGGAGTATGAAAATTCAAATACCCTATCATTGCCAATGTAGACTGGTTCACAAGAAAACGAGTCACTGTCTATTTTTTATAGAGAAACGAAAAAATCCTAATTACATGTTAATTAGGCGATTGATCTGTTACTAATAAAAATCTTAATTCACTAGTTTAGGTACGAAATGGGAAGACTATTGATTGAAAACCCCTTTCGCTTAAAACAAATAGGGTGTGGCTTGTGTCCAGTCTCATTGCGGTATTGTTGGGCCTTATGGGCTGACCACGGAATCCATATCGATAATTCAAACCCTTCAATATGTAGGGTTTGTCAAGTACTTCTTACCTACAAAAAATCACGTTGATCAGATATCGATAACTACTTAATCATATTACATTTTTGTCAACATTTAGTATGATTTTTTTAAAAAAAGTGTTGACAAAAATATGATTTGATCTAATAGCAATCGATATTCGATTAGCGTAATATTTTATAGGGATAAAATACTTGATGAGCCCTATGCATTAGACGGTTCAGATTATCGATATAGGCTCTATAACGAACCCACAAAAGTCCAACCGTACAATTCAATCCAAAATAAAACTAGAAGTAAGCCTTGCCCAACAAATAAAGCGAAAACAAACAAGAGTGGGGTACACAAATAAACCAATCTGGCTGTTGATTTTGTTAGGTGGATCCTCCACCATGACTAGCTACTCTTATTGATCAGCTCCCAATTTAGCAAGGCTATTTGTGCACTGGTTTCCTTCCCTCTTCCACTAGGGCTTCTGATTGATGGATTCTGTGGAAGACCATCCTTCATGAATTTCTCAACCATATGGTAAAATATGTCTCAATAATAACTTCATTAAAGCACTTCTCCAAAGTACTCATAAAGCCTCAATATATTTTTTCATATCTTGGTTGTCTAACTAGTGGATTAACATACCTATTGGAGGTGTTCTAAGCAAATATTCCCCTCCATGCATCATTGTGTCTATATTGAAAAATGTTTAACTATGGTTTGATGGATGGTGCTTAGATTTTGTGACATCATTGTGTCTATATTGAAAAATGTTAACCATGGTTTGATGGATGGTCCTTAGATTTTGTGACATCATTGTGTCTACATTGAAAAATGTTAACTATGGTTTGATGGATGGTGATTAATATTGACAAGTAAAAAGTATATTAAAATATAAAATAAATTATAAATACACTTTCGAAAATTTATTTAAAACATGAATTGTCATCTATAGTTTTAAAAATTACATTTTACTCCTTCAAATTTTTAATTTTATAACAAATGGTCTGTTTTATTAATAAATTATCAAATTAATTAACAGTATTTAATTATGTCAAAAATTTATTTTAGTCAATAATTTAGTTAATTTTATTATTATATAGGAGAACAATTAAGAATTTTATTTTTTCAATTAATTTTGTTCAATAAAAAAAAATTGACAGTGGGATATTTGTAATTTTTCAAACTATAAGAAATTATTCGTATTTTAAGTAATCTCAAGTAGTGTATTTATAATTTATCCTAAAATATATAACTAGTATATGAAAAAAATATATATATACTATGTATTACCTTGTGTGATTTTTAACAAACGTCCAAGCGGTTGTTGGTAAAATCATATTATACAGATAAAGTAGTGATCAAAATTCTTAGAAGCAGGAATTTACAAGTTGACCCTAAACGAACCTGCATCGATTTACTTATCCATACTATATATTAAGCAAAAGAAGATTTTTAACCCCAAGCCTTGTGGGAGTTCTAATCCCCCAATCTAAATTTTTTGATTTTTTGATTTTAAAAAAAAAAAATCTTAACATTTATTAACTTCTCCAAACTCCCAAGTTTTACCATCATAATAACACTTTAATGTATTAAGAACAAGTATAAAAAAAATTCTTTGAAATCCAACACATATGAATTTCTTGAAAAGTCCCAACACATATGATTATTATCCCTCATAATAACACTTTAATGCATTAAGAGTAAGCATAAAAAATTTCTTGAAAAGTCCAACACATATGATTATTATCAAAATATTAAACTTTAATATAATATAACAATAAAAAAAGGCATTTAATTTCGTGAAAAATCTAACACATGTGATTATTATCAAAATATTAAACTTTAATATAATATAAAAAAAGGAAAAAAAAGAAGACATTTAAAAATATATATATTTAAAAATCACAATTCACATATATAAATAATTGTAAACACAATCCGTGCATAGCACAGGTGATATGCTAGTTTTTCATAAGGATAAGGATATAGTTGACATCCTAAATTGATCCTCCCCAAATGAACTTTAGCTATATCATAAATTTAAGTCAAGAATATGTCACGAACTAAGACTTCTTACTGGTAAGTGCCTCCTATATTAGAGCATCTCTAATGAAACTCTCAAAATACTTGTCAAAGTTATAATTTGGCAACAGTGACAAAAAATGAGCCTCCAATTGCTTGCTATTCTAGTTGTCAAAGATGACATATGCCATTTCTGTTTTCAAATTTGACAAGTAGAGTAGCAACTGCCAAATATGCCACATCAGCAAATATGAATAGACTTGTGGCTCTAAATTCAGTTGAAAAAACAGAATTGGAGGAAATAATATAAATATATAATTTTTCAAAAAAACAAAATAAATTTTTTGGTGGGGTGAATTATATTTTAATTTTTTTTTCATTTTTATATTTGTCTAGTCTGGAATAATATAAATATATAATTTTTTTTTTACAAATAGTTACAAATAGTTAAAAAAAATGTCACAAAAGACAAAAAATAAACAAAAATAAAATCACAAAAAACTCTATATCCAAACAACACCTACAAACTTAGAGGAAAAGTTGGCTAAGAATTGCCAAAATAATAAGTGACCATTGGAGTACAATTGCTATAATTTGACAAAATAATATTATTCATTATCAAATTATAATAATAACAATAGTATTATAGCAACAATCATTGAAGATGCTCTTAGTAGAGCTATTGCTAAGTGCTTTTGGAGCATAAGAAAAGAATAAATTTAAAAAGTGAAAAATATAAGATAATTTTCATTAATTTTAAATTTTTTATTGATTTGAAGGAAAAAAAAAATATTTTCATCAATTTCAAAATAATTTTTTGACACAAATCTCAATATTAGAAAATGCTTCTAGGACAATTGTTGCTGGACATATCTAATGCAACTTATAATAAATTAAAATCTTATAATTAAAAAACAAAAATTAAAAATACCCCTCTCTACTTTTAGATAATTAATTTTTTTCAATTTATTTAAATTATTTCTGCCTAATAATTATAATAAAAGCTGTATCAAACAGTCTGACACAGCCTCTAAAAAAATTAATATAACCATAAGCTACCATTATTTGCCTATAGGTAATACAATACAATAATAAAACCTCAAACTATTATGAGAATTGGGTTGATCTTACTATATTATTTTCATTTTAAATATTAAAATTTTATTATTACCTACCGGTGCACAAGTTATAATTTGTGGATTTTGAACGATTTGTCCATTATCATTGTTTTTGTTTTAAAATTTAGGTCTTGTTAATGACATTTTTAAAGATTGTCATTAAAAAATATAAAATATCAAAATATTCATAATCTCAATAAATTTTTTAAATATTTCAAAACACTTTCATGTATTTTTATACACAATATTGTCAACACTAACATATTAACAATAGTCTTGGGAGCTTTTTTTATTTTTATTTTTCTAAAAAAATTAATTTTACTATTTTAGCACCAATCATTGTAGGTGGTTTTATTTTTTCTAGTACAATAATTTGGGCATCTTTTGTTATCACAATTTATTTATGCGTTAATAATGTATTGATTTAATAAGTCTAATCAATCATTTTTATTATCAATAAAATATTGATATGGAAAGGCTATTGTCCAAAAATAAAACTTTAATTACTAAAATATCAAATCAATGATGTACATTAAAAGAAGTTATGGTGAGTCCATAACATAAATAAATGGACGACTTGTACTAATAGTTTCATAGTTTGGGGTTCGTATCATTTGATCTTTGATTTTTTAATTGTGACATATTTAATTTTAAATTTTAAATTTTATTTTAAATAAAGACAATTGAAAATATTATTATTCAATTTCAAAGGCAAAATCATCAATTTGATAAAATTTAAACAAATATGACAAAAATAAATATCAAAAAAATATTTTTGAATTTTAAAAATAATATTTACCCACCAAAAATAAAATTATGTAAAATTGATAAATTTTTTAGACATTTACTTATTTATTTATTACCAAATTAATTTTTATTATATATTTAGATGATGATCATGTAATTGGTGGTTGTTAGACTTTTAATATGTAATCGATATATTTAATATATAAAATGTTTTTAGTTTTAGATTTTTGATTTAATGGATTGGTTTAATAATGATATTAAAGTTGTCGTCATATTTGACTTTTGGAAAAGTAGAAACTAATTTAATAAAAATAAAAACAACCACCCCAGTACATGATCATCAACCAAACACATAATTAAAATTGATTTCGTAAAAATAAATAAATATCTAAAAGATTAATCAATTTTACATAATTTTATCTTTAGTGGGTAGAAATAATTTTAAAAAATTCAAAAATATTTTTTTGATATTTATTTTTATCAAATTAGTTTATATTTTATCAAATTAATGACTCTCTTGAAATTGAGCAATGATATTTTCAATTGTCTTTATTTAGAATAAGATTCAAAATTCATGGTCAAATGCGTCACAATTAAAAAGTTAATAACCAAAGTGACACAAAATCTAAACTATAAGAACCGTTAATGTAATTCGCCTTAAATAAATCTTAACTTTTGATAAAAGAAATTCTGAGTGATTTTTTAGTTATTGTTTCTACACTTTGTTAACCTATTGATATTGATATATGAAATAATAATTAGTAAAAACTATAATCTAATGTATTTTTTAAAAATTAATTACAAAATAATTAAAAAAATATAATTTTAATAAATTATTTGTCACCATAACATTATTGTTATAGTAAGGCCAAGTTTGATAACCCAAAAATAATTTATCTTTTTATCTTTTTTTATCACATTATATCTCTACTTTTTTATATATCTTTTCATAAAAAGATAAAAAATACATTTATTTAGACAAAAAGTATACATTTGGTTAATAGTGGATAATATGTGGTCCAAGTAAAAGTTGAAATAAAATATGAAAAATAATAAAATAAGACTTGGGGAGCACCGAAAAGAGCGTGGAGTTTAGTCAAATATTCATGGGTCTTAATTTTTTGTGTCTCCTCTCCTCTGCTTTAATCGAAGCAACCTTTTGGCCGACCTCGTTACTGGCAACACTCAACTCCATCTCCTGTAGTTTTTATTTAGAGGATCAGTATCAATCTCTTTAAAATTTTAGTTAAATTATAATTGGAAAAGTTATTTTTTCATTTTAGTTAGTTATCCCATTATATTAAATTGTCTATTTTCATTCAATCTTATTAAAATATTTGTTATTCTTTTTTTATAATTAAACTGATGAGTTATGAACCAGACAATTCTTATATTTAAAAAAAAAAATGTTGTTGATCGGTTGACTGGACGGACGTCCAGTAACACACAACTAACAATGAACAATAGCTCACTCGTTGTAGCGCGGTACTGTAACACTCGTATATTAACAATGACTAGTAGCAAGACTGATGCAAACCCATTTTTGATAAACAGTATCACTAATCTAGCTAAAAAATGAGTTTAGCTAGTTTGATACAGATGCTCACCACTAAATAATTTATCTTATATTATTTTTAATTTTTGTTTAATTACTAATTTACCTTTTAAGAAAATTATCAAAGAGGATAAATATACAACCATTCAATTCCTCCAGCACCACGTATACCATCCCCAACCTCAGAGCACCTCTCTATCACTTGGCCAACTCCAATGACCTCCCTTAACCTTCATTCTCTTTCAACGAATCTTCTTCAACAAACCGTTGCCTTCCTCTATCACCACCGTCAACCCTTATCCCCAGCCACCATTGTAGCCACCAATGACTCCTATCACTGCAAACAATCCTGCTACTCCACGAACAGCCTCGCCTCCGTCTTTGCCGTCGTGATCAAGCCCGTCACCCAAATTTATCACCACGATCCATCTCCACACCCCCTCCATCGCAAGCCATTATCCACCGCAGAGATTGAGAAAGAAAGAGCGAAAAGAGAGAAATCGTGATTGAGAGAGAGAGAAACGATCGCGAAGAGAGACAGGAAGGGGGTAGTAGTAAGGCGACTACTAAGGAAGGAGGCTAGGAATGGCCATTTTAATTCGATCCGTGTAGGCCTACCCATACCCATCCAAATGAGGCGAATTTTATCCAACCTGACACTTATGTGGGGCAGAAGTGGATTATATTTTGGTCACCCGCAACAGGGTATCACCTCCTCCAATCTAAACCCGACCTGATATAACTAAAAATATATAAATAAATAATATATATGTGTATATATAATATAATTAGATATAAGTAAAGAATACTAAAAGTCTATAGTTCAATTTAAATATAAATAAATAATAATTCTAAAAGTCTTACTGTTTATATATATGGAAACAAAAGAAATTATTTAGTGTGTTAAGAATTTAAATGATTCTTAATTTTTTTTACTATTTGAAATGCGGTCAAACATCCGCGGGTATTGGGTATCCGTTGGTATCCGTGGGGGTGAGGATGGGGTTGAGAAATTTCATCCGTAGCGAGGTTAGAGCGGAGGCAAAAGATAACAAGCCAGTCCCAAACCCGCCCCGTGGCTATCCTTAGAGGAGGCGACTCCAGCGTTAGCGCCGATAGCAGTAGTGGCAGCAATAGAAGGTGGTTTTAGGCCTCGTTTGGAAACAGACTATTTTAGTGACTTTTAGCTTTTTAGCTAAAATATGAGGTAAAAAAAACTAGCATGTTTGGGATGATTTTTTGACTTTTTACGAAAAGATGTGCAAAAAGTAGAGAGAAAAGAGAATCTTTGAATTTTTAGTATAAGTTATTAGTTTTTTGATTTTTTTAGTAACTTTTTAGCTTTTAGGCTAAAACAGCCACTTGCCAAATGAGGCCTTAGGTTTGGGTTTAGGGTTAGGATTAGGGTTAGAGTTAGGATTAGTGGAGAAATGATGAAAATGAGGGTATTTGAGGAATTTGCTGGTGTGAATTGAGAAAAAAAAAATTTTAAAAAAAATTGTGTGATGTGAATTAAGTAAATGTGTGAAATGAGATAATTAGTAGTGTGTAAATAGAGGCACCCCCTCTCCATGTAGATTTGATAGATATTCATTCCATTGACCATTTTGCCCCTCCATACATTTCTCAAAGGATTTGAATTCTTTCGAGTTCATCATTGAGAAAACAATGTGAATTTGTTGGTCCATTTTAAGCATGACTTTGATAATTTAAATTATTTATTTTTTATTATTCATTAAGGAAAATATTCTTATAAAAATTTAATATGATCAAATACGAATCACATAGTTACTTTTTGAAATTATAATTATCATTCATTTTTTAACAGTAAATATAATTTAAATATATAGTTATTAATTTTGATTTTTAACATTAATATTTTACTCTATGAATTCAAAAAAATAAATTATTCACATCAATAAAGTTGACTTTAAGACGGACCCACTAATCCTAACTACTTTCTCAAATTTTAATAAGCAACTTCAGATAATTCAAACACATTCCGAAACTACCATGCAACATTGGTATATGCTTGTTCAATTTTGAACCCAAGGGTATTTTGGGGACACAAAAATTTGCCAGTGAGCCCAAAATATTGTCTCACAATTTCTGGCAATATCACTAAAGTTGGGGGGCCATCTTAGGAAGCCAAACCACTACCACAAACAATGTTGTAATGCGGAAGGATTGGGGAATAAACAACGCCGTACGGCTGCTTTTTTTTTTTTTAAATATTATAAAAAAAAATTAAAAAATTGTTAGATTTCTAACAAAATATATTTTTTATTTTTTATTTTTCATTAAACCTTATTGTTTTTATTGGAATCTAAACATAGGTTTATTTTCGTTAAATAAAATTATTAAAAAATATATTTTAATCATTAAACTTAATAAAAATGACTATTTTAGACATTTTTTGATCACTTAAATTAAGTTTAATGACTAAAATAATTTTTTTATATATAATTTTACTTTAGATTAAAAAAATATAAAAAATTATATTTAAATTGACAAAATTAAAATTTTATTTTATTATAAAACTTGAATCTTAAGTTTTTTTTTTTTTAATTCCCCCCCCCCCTCCCCTTCTTGAACTATAAATTTTAGGAGAATTTATTAAAAAATTCTTTTTCAAATACTTATATTGCAATAAATTCTAATATTTTAGACATTTGATTTATCAAATCTTAATTCTCATATTTAAGATATTTTATAGACAATTTTACTCTTGTAAATATTTTTTTAACCCTTAGCAACTTGGTAATGTGAACATTCACATTAAATAAATTTAACAGTGTGAATATTTATATCATGAAACATTCACACTGTCAATATAAATATTAAATATTAATGTGCGCTTTACCATATTATTATTAGGAGTATTTTGATAACTATTTCACCTATAAGACTTATTGGAATATGAGAAAATAATTTAAATTAAGTGAAATATAGATAGGTGAAGAGGGATTTATAAATAAATGACCCTAAATTTTAATAATCTATTTAAAAAGTATGGATGTTGATTTTCGACCTCACAACCAAATAAGGAACTTAGCTATAGAGCATACGGCAAAATAGATTAAACCAAGCACCTGCGCATAAGAAGGTAAGAATACCACAGTGTCTCGTCCACCTGGAGGCACTCCTAAGTCAATAACTTATCTCTCAAAGATATCAAATCAAATCAAGAGCTCACAAAATAAATCACATATCTTAGACCCACGGGAGTGCCTTATTTTTATAATGATCAGTGTCCAACTTCTCCTAGAAATCTTACTTCATGGGACTCTATCATTTACAAGGATATCAATTATCCAATACCCCTACTATTTAGATTAAGATCAACCCTCTTAAGAGTTCAACATTACCCAAATAGAGAGTCTATCATCATCTAGGACTCTAATCCCTCATTTGAACATCTCGGATTCAGATAGTCTTGACTACACCTCGGCCAATCAGAATCACTCACGTGGTACATTAGCTAACCACCTAGGCCACGTGGACAACTCAAAATTATGTCCCCACAACTGCCCCTAAGTTCTATTATCTCGACAACCTGCGATGGTGAAACCTATATCGTCTGATCTTCCAACATGTTAGCTAAACAAAATGCTAGAGATACTCCTCTAACCGAGATCATGACTCGTCGGCTTCTAGAAACAAGGACTCAAGTGTCCACTCATCAATAATAAAGAACCAACATGTTCTTTTATCCAAGATCAACATCTCCACCGAGATTGCACTACTAGCCGAGATTATGACTCGCTAGTTCAAGAATTCCAAGAACCCAAGATGCGTGTGAGTTGTCACGCCATAACTGCCTCAACTGTATTACCTCCACGTATCATCACCAGATTAGAGCGTACTAATCATGTCCCTATCGTGTCACATCAATTCTGTCCCACTTCACCTGATGTCTGCATGGGCACCTCGTCGAAATCATAACTTTTTGCTACCCTTTTCCAATTCCAACAAAACTTTTTTACTTTCCCATTTCGTCTCTCTGTACCCCCAGACTCTTTCCCTTTGCCTTTGCAAACTATCATCATTATTCTTGAAGCTTTCATTATTGTGAATACACCATTCGTGCCCAAGGTTCAAACTTTACCAGCTGGACCAGACTAGAAGCCAAGCACTTCATCAGTTGCTCTACGCATCAACCCACCATCCTAACGGTAGTGCAAACGCCAACATAACGACAGTCCTACCGCTAGAACCAGAAGTAGGAAACACCGAGGTCCTAAGCTCTCAACCTATGACCTTGACAATCCTCTAATCACCCTATCTACTGCATACTAACAAGTAACCATCACCATAACCAATGACGACATGTCTCACCGACCACTTGTCATAGAAGACCTTCTTGCTAACATCCCTGATGTCATAACTGTGCAATCCACTCCATCTCCTTATGGTCAATCCAACATATTGATGCCTCCAACAACTCAACATCTTGAAAGAGAAGCACATGAAGCAAAAAGACCAAGTTACTGTTGCCAAAGTCGAGGCCTGGAAAGCCAAGGCCATTGCTAAGGCTGCCCAAAAAAAAGCTATCAAAGTTCAAGAGAAACTAGCAGAGGCACTAACCAGCAAGGAGCAGACGCCAAAGCCTATCAGGAAGGCCAAGACTCCGTCCGAGATCAATACAAAGAGTAGGTCAACATCTCGGATAAAGCCATTATCTCGAGTCATGTCATCTCGGGTATAAGTGTTATCTTGGATATCTTTATCTCACCAAATTTGTTTGAAAATTTCACCATGTATCACTTTCAAATCACTAACTTAGTCTTCATTAACTTATCTTTGCTCTCTACCCCCCTAATGTGAATATAAGTTATTACTTAGGTTCAAATTAGCTCAACCTTGCCTAAGTCTGACTTAGACATCCATGACCGGGGTCATCGTGTTTAGCTCACCTAAACAAAATACTTAAGACTTAACCTTAGTGCACCTAGAGTACTACCTACCTCGGCTTTTCATACAAACTAGCCAGATCATGGCTGGTTTCGCCTTGTTTCTTTTTGAAACATCTCTTTAACTTAGTTTACCTCTGCCTTCTTGAAAAGCCTAAGTTAAACTCACAATTCCTCGTTAGAACATCACTTTAACTTAGTTTCAACTCTACCTTCTTAGCAAGACTAAGTTAACTCGCTCAAGGGTCATTCTTTCGATTTTATTTCAATAGTCATTCATTTTGATTTATTCTTAATTTCAGCTGAGGTTATCGACATCATTATAGCCAAGCTCCAAATTTCATCAAGCCATATTCCAAGGCCTCGACAATCCCTTACCGTCAAGATCTTTTACTCTCAGGTAGGGCTTGTTTTATCTCAACTTTGTTTGCTTATGTTAAGTTCTAATCTTTTCAAAATTGTTCACCTAGGTCGAACTCCTTTCATATCGGATCTGGCATCCTAGGTTGAGGCCTTCTCCTCTTAAATCTGTACATTTAGGTTGAGCTCTTGTCTTCTTGGACCTACTCATCAAGGTCGAGATTTTGTCTTTTGGGATCTGAGATCTACTCACTTAGGTTAAGCTCTTGTCTTCTAGGATCTACTCATTTAGACCGAGATCCTATCTTCTGGGATCTAGGATCTGCTCATTTAGGTTAAGCTCTTGTCTTCTCAGACCAATTCATATAGGCCAAGATCTTGTCTTTTGGGATCTAGAATCTGCTCACTTAGATTGAGCTCTTATCTCCTCGGACCTACTCATCTACGCTGAGATCTTGTTTTCTCGGATATGGCATATACTCAACTGTCTTTTCGGACATACTTATCTAGGCCAAGAATTTGTCTTCTAGGATCTGGGATCTGCTCACTTAAGTTGAGCTTTTGTTTTCTTGGACCTACTTATCTAGGCCGAGATGTTGTCTTTTCAGATTTGAGATCTGCTCACTTAGAGTGAGCTCTTGTCTTCTCCAACCTACTCATCTAGGGTGAGATCTTATCTTATGGGATCTGAGATCTGCTCACTTAGGTTGAGCTCTTGTCTTCTTGGACCTACTCATCTAGGCTGAGATCTTATCTTTTGGGATCTACGATTTGTTCACTTAGGTTGAGCTCTTGTCTTCTCAAAACTATTCATCTAGGCCGAAATATTGACTTCTAGGATTTGGGATCTACTCATTTAGGTTGAGCTCTTGGCTTCTTAGACCTACTCATCTAGGTCGAGAGCTTGTCTTCTGGGATTTGAGATCTGCTCACTTAGGTTGAGCTCTTGTCTACTCGAACCTATTTATCTAAGCCGAGATCTTGTCTAGTGGGATCTGTGATCTATTCACTTAGGTTGAACTCTTGTCTTCTCAGATCTACTCATCTAGGCCAAGATCTTGTCTTCTCGGATCTGGGATCTGCTCAACTGTCTTCTTGGACCTACTCATCTAGGCTGAGATTTTGTCTTCTGGGATCTGGGATCTACTCACTTAGATTGAGCTCTTTTCTTCTTGGATCTATTCATCTAGGCTGAGATCTTGTCTTCTAGGATCTAGGATCTGCTCACTTTGGGTGAGCTCTTTTCTCCAACCTACTCATCTAGGGCGAGATCTTGTCTTCTGGGATCTGCTCACATAAGGTGAGCTCTTTCATATGGAATCTACTTCACTTAGGCCATGCTCTTCCGTATGGGATTTGCTTCACCTAGGTCAATGTCTTTTCTTCTCTTGAATCTATATATTTGGGTTGATCCTTCCATGCTTGAAGGTCGTCTTTATCTCCTCAAGAGCATTTATGCCCCTTGAAAAATCTTAAAATCCCCAAGATATTGATTTGTGGTTATGTATGAATTTTAAACAGTAAATAACAATCTCAATCAAATAATCACAGACAAATCGACACAACGATTTAACGTGAAAAAATCATAATTGGAGCCCCTCCAATTGTGATAAAAAAACCATGGACAAAAGTTACAAAATAATCCACTAAGAATATAAAAAGAAATTACACAAGTGTACCCTCAATTATCTAGCGAATCCACGTCCGAATTAAATCTCGACCCCTATGTGTCTCTTCCACCACCGTCTTCACTTCAGAATTGTCTTGCCCAACGTTGAATCCACAATGCCGATGTCGAATCCATGATGATGAGCCACTTCAGAATCCACAAAAGCTTTAAGCCCAAGTTCCACGAAATTCATCGAAGAACAACTCTCTCTTTTGTGTATAAACAAAAATAAACAAACCCTTGATGATGTTGATATGAAGTTCAGGATCCATTGATCACTCTTAAATCATCAAGAAAACTCTCAAAAAGCACTCTCTAATATAAAACACTTTGTATTTTGTTTCTCTCTGAAAATCTAGACGGCGCAACCCTAGAAACAACAAACAACGCACTTTATAGAAAATAAAATCGCGATGACCTCTCAAGCGTGACTTTCACCGCTCGAGTGGTAAAACTTTCTTCCCAGAAGTTCAGGCACTCAACAAAAATACTGGATGATCTGTTTCTCAACTAGATTCCCGACATAGTCAGCGAAGTGGCAAACATGAAAAAATTAAATCACAAACTCCTCAGTAAAGCACAATTTGGGTTAGATTCGCATCCAAAAACTCAAAGTCTTACTAAAATAAAAAATCGAATAAAATTACAACTAAAAAGAGTTTTGTCAAAGGGGATTGCTAATTATAAAAACCTAACACCCCCTATCTTTGCATTCATCTCTTTTGAAAGTGTCTTCATTTCGTCAATGTCAACGCGTTCTCCATCTTCGCTGAACTCGCCGTCGCCGATACGTTGATATTGCACGATGATGGCCATCTATTTCGACTAAATTCCCACAGACGGCGCCAAATTGTGGGTGCTGATTTCTGATCTCATAACCAAATAGGGAACTTAGCTAGAGAGCACACGACAGAATAGATTAAACCAAACACTTGCGTACAAGAAGGTAAAAATACCACGGTGGCTCATCCATCCAAAGGTACTCTGACGATCAGGTCAATAACTTATCACTCAAAGATACCAAATCAAATCAAGAAATCACAAAATAAATCACATACATTAAGCCCACAGAGATGCCTTACTTTTATAATAATCAGAGTCCAACTTTCCCTAAAAGTCTAACTTTATGGGACTCTATCCTTTACAAGGATATCAATTATCCAAGACTCTTTTTATTTGGATTAAGATCAACCCTTTCAAGAGTCCAACCTTACCCAAATAGAGAGTTTGTCATCATCTAGGACTCTAGTCCCTTATTTGAACATCCCAGATTCAGATGTGGTTTGACCACACCTCGGCTAATTAGAATTACCCACGTGACACCTTGGCTAAACCACCTAGGCCACGCAGACAACTCAAAATTATGTCCCCACAAAAGGGAAGAAAAAAAAAACTATAAAATAGTAAAAAAGAGAAATTACCACTCAGTAGTAATTTGAAAATATTATTACAAATGTATGAAAAACTTATAATTATAATTATTAATATTGATAACATTTATCATTAATTTGTAATTATTTTTCAAGTTGTAGGCATCAAAATTTCCCCAAGTAAAAAAGCACACCTCCATGCTTAGATTGAAATGCTTTGATGATTGATTTAAATTTGGATAATACTAATAAATTGCTATAAATTCATTATTAAAAATTTTATTTTAATTACTGAAACATTACAAATTTGGATGATACTAATACATTGGACACTTATCTTTTACTATAGTTAAAAAAAAAAAATCTCATAAATTTAATATAAATACACTTAATCTCTTTTAGTAATGAATTTTAAAAAATCAATTAAAAACTCTCGATATATTAATTTGTGATTATATTTTAATTTCAAACAGTGAATATCAATCTCAATCAAACAATCAATGAAAAACAGGCACAACGATTTAACATGGAAAAAATCACAATTCAAGTACCTCCACTTGTGATAAAAAACCACGGGACAAAGATACAAAAGAATCCACTAAAAAGATATAAAGGAATTACGCACGAGTATTATCAATTACCTAGTGAATCTACGCCTGAATTGAACCAAACCCGATGTTCTTCCCCCACTACCGTCTTTTCCTCAGAACTGCTTTGCCCAACATTATTCACAACGCTGATGTCGAATCCACGACGACGAACCACTCCTGAATCCATCAAAGCTCCAAGCCCAAGTTCTCCGAAATTCACTAATGAACATATCTCTCTTTATGTGAATAAAATAGCGAAAACAACCTTTGATGTTTATCAATATGTAGTTCACTGATCAATTGATTACCTTCTATACATCAAGGAAACTCATATAAACAACCCTTCAATATAGAACACTTTGTGTTTTACTCCTCTCTGAGAATCTAGATGAGTTAAACCCTAAAAACAGCAAATAGTGCACTTTATAGAAAGTACAGCAACGGAAACAGCTCGAGCAATGTGAGTAAAGACAGTGCAAAACATATAGGCCAACCGCTCGAGTGCACATTTCACCACTCGAGCGGTGAAACATATTTCCCAAAAGTGTAGTTTTCATGTAGAGATATTGGATGATCAACTTTACCTCTTGAGTGCACAAATGGCCGCTCGAGCAGTCAAACCACTTTAACTTCTTCTTCGAGGGCCTTACCCCTCAACCTTGCCTGGGCGCTAGGCCGGACCTGTCATAGGGCACTGCCCTCTGGACCACAACGAACTAACCGGCAACTCAAATCCTATACATAATCAGCAAAATGGCAAATAAGGAAAACTCAAGATACGGAATGTCAGTACAAACTCCTCTACACAAACACAAAAGAGCAAATAAAAGAGCAAATAAAATTATAACTGAAATGAGTTTTGTCAAACGGGATTGCCAATTACAAAAACCTAACAAAAATTAATATAAAAGTGTGTAGATAGATAATATACAAAAATAAAACATATATTTTAATGTAAAACATAATAATAATGTCATTTTTTATTCATATAATTAAAATTAGAAAAAATTATTGAAAAGTCCAATCTAAGAAGGATATAAAGCATTAGGTTCAGTGGATATTTTTTGTTGGTGACATATCTACCCTTTTATGAAGTAGTTTGGTGAAAAGTCTTTTTATTGTTTTGGATGACATTTTATTTTTAATTTTACCCCTTATCTGTTTATTGAATTTTTTTGTATATCTATTTAATTGTTTTGACTATCTGTTCAAATATTTTTTTTATCTGTTTAATTTTTTTACTATCTATTCAATTTTTTCCTCTTATCTGTCCAAATTTTATTATCTATTAAATTTTGATCTGTGTGAAATTCTATCCATTGAAATTCTTGTTTTAATTTTTATCTATGTAAATTTTTTCTCCATATTAAATCTAACTGTTCAAATTTCTCCACATTTTTTTTTTCTATCTAGATTTTCCCTCTACTGATTTCTGTTGAAATTCTTTTAATGTATATGTTTTAATTTTCTTATAAGTGCAAATTAGAGAGAGGAAAGAGTGGGGATTATTTGTTCAACCAAATACACAGATCAAATAAGATAATAAAGAGTGATTTGTTGAAATACAAAGTTATTGGTCAAATCTTGTGATCTATTGAATTTGAAATACAAAGATTGGTGGATTTGGTTTATACCAAATCCACCAACCTTGTGCTATGATCAAACATATACACATCAAAATAACAACATTAATAGTAATAATAATTACAAAAATCATAGATAGAGGTCCCAAAATCACAAATCTGTATATTGTTAGAATTGGTCCACTCTCTCTCAGATTTGTCTCAAAATCATAGATAAAGGTCCTCCGCCCTCAACACTGCCTCCAAGGTCTTCATCTTCACGCAAAGTCGATCCTTCTTTGAATCGCCTCCACTGATAGGCTTCGACCCTAGTACCTTAACCTCCATAACCATATTGCATACATATATACACATATTATAGAAACACAACAGCACAGTGCAGTAAGATGACAATTTCATCGAACATATCATAGGCAACAACAACAGTAGTAACAAATCACCTAGTTCTCTGATTTATGACAACAACAACAAATCATCTTATCTAACACCGTCTACGATTATGTAGTGAAGTCGACGTTGTTTCTTTCTCTAGACTCTTATCTGTGTGTAGTGATGTCGTCGATGATTGTGTGGTGAAATCATCGGCAATTGTGACAATACCGCTTCTCGTGGAAAATACCATCTTCTTTGATGGTACTCAAACCCTAGGTCCTCTCAGTGAAAAGCTCGTTGATCTACAGATCTGTAGAAGCCGATCTACAGATCTGTAGTGGCACGATGGTAATCTAGACAATGACAGGTCTCTGGTGGAAAAACCTAATTGACGACACACAAAAATCGCCGGAAAAAGCTTTTAGAAGACCAAAGAAAGAAGATGAATACAACAGTGGAAAAAGATGAAGAAGGAGATCGGCGGCAAATGAGGGAAATGGAGCAAAGAAAGAGTAAGAGAGAACGGCGGTTTGGTTAGGGCTTGTTTGGGAAAATATATATATATATACACACACACAGTAGTTTAATCATTTTGCAAGAGTTTGTCTTTATAGATGAATTATTTTAGAATATGAATATTTAGATAAAGAAATTTCAAAATTAAATTTAGGAAAAATTAGTCTAAAGTCTCTATCCCATTTTTAGTAATGGAAGAGATCTACAATATTATTTTGTGATGTCTAAGGTCCCTTAACCCAACACCTATATATCACAGAGAAATTTGACATACCAGAGAGTTGTTCTTCCTCCATGCCTCTGTCTCTCTCTCTCTCTCTCTCTCTCTCTCTTTCTCTCTCTCTACATAGATTATGTTGATCATCACTTCCTCGCCTCGCAGATATGTCTTCTCCACCACAGCTAGGGTTTCTCTGTCATCTTCAGTCTCCTCATCTTCCAAGCTTAGCTTGATCTCTTGTTCATTGCCTCTTCGATCAAGTGTTCGCAAGTTTTCGTGTTTTGCTACTCTTTGAAGGCTAGAAGAACGGTGGAGATGGTGCAAGACAAGGAGTCTGAGGTGGTCGTCGCTGCCTCTAACTCCGCGGCAGACCTCGGCTGAAAATAATTGATAAGAATGTGAAGAATCGTTGTTAGAGTTGCACAGATTGTTACATGTGAATTTATAGATTGTGTTCGAAGATAGATTCGTAATAAGTGAAGAATAAATTGAGCTACAAGGTTTAGAAGTGAATACAGAAGGTATGATTGGGCTTTTTAAGCTATAGACTCATCTTGACCACAGAAAAGTAGAATTGTCTTCATGAGTTTTTTTGGATTTAATTATATGGATGATTTTCTGCTCTTTCATCTCACATTTCTCTACAATTAATTGGGTTTCTTTCATCCCTCTGTTTTTTCCTCATTCAAACTATAATCTTGATTTTTCTTGTTCTTGGCATAGAAATTTTCTAATTTGAACCCAGACAAATTCTTGTGAAAAGCAGAGAAATTCTCCTTTCAGTGTCTCTCTCTCTCTCTCTCTCTATATATATATATATTAGTTGTTGTTATTGCTTATTTGGGTGATCGATTTGTGTATTGCAAATCGTAATTAAGAAGGCAATCCAGAGAAAATCTCTAGACTAGAATACAAAGAATTTTTCTGACATTCCCAGAATTTCTCTAAAGAGAAATTCTTTGAAAAGTCCAGAGAAATTCTCTGGACATATATGTATGTTGGTTATAGTTGTTGCGTATTTGGATGATCGATTTGTATATTGCACATTATGATTGGGAAGGCAACAAAATTTTCTAGTTTAAACCCAAAGAAATTCTTGCGAAAAGCAGAGAAATTCTCTAAAAATTCAACGAAAATCTCTAGACTAGAATCCAGAGAATTTCTCTGGCCTTTTCAGAATTTCTCTAGAGAAAAATTCTCTGGGAAGTCCAGCGAAATAAGAGAAAATTATACACTAAATGGAGTAATTGGAGCTTAAGATTGTGAAGAATTTTGAGAAAAATGTGATTTTCTCTGGGAAGGAATTCTCTAGGTAGAATTTCTTTGGAGAGAAATTTTTTGAAAAGTCTAAAATTTCTCTAGAAAGTGGGAAGTCCAAAGAAAATTTATCTGGAGAGAATTTCTCTGGATCGATATTAAGGGACCTTAAATATTATGAAAATATTTGGTATTCTTTATGCTATAAAATCTTAATATCCGGAATCTTAAAAAAAAAAATCTCCTTAATTTATGGACTGTGCCCTTAAAAATTATTAATGAAAAATAATAGTAAGTGTTGTATAAATTAAAATGTTCAAGAAAAACCATTGCATTATACGTGCCAAATTTATGGATATTTACCCCGCCAAAAATGGATTATATTATAGAGTTCAATTTATAAATTTTCTAAGGAAATTCTAATATACAACTCCTTAAAAGGAGTGTATCATATGCACCCTAATTATATATTTTTTTTATAATTATTATAAATTTTTTTCTTTACTTACATTATTATTTTAATTATGACTCATAAAATCTTAATTATACCTCCTATTATGTTTATTTATGATTTTTTTATTTTTTAATTACGACTCAAAAAATATAAAATCATATCACTTTTTTTAAAATTATAAAGTCTATGTTTGGGAAGTGGGTTTTGTAGCTTTTTTGGTTAAAATAGACACAAAAAACAAAATAGACTTTTTAACCTAATAAGACAAAATATCACATCCAACCTATAATCATTACATTCATTCTCTTATAAAAAAGTCAAAAACCATTCTCAAATAAGACTTTTTAACCCCAAACTAAAATAATTAAAAAAGTCAAAAAATTAAAAAACCAACCTACTTTCCAAACGAACCCAAAGTATATATTTGAGAATGTGTACATCATGTTTCCCAAGTTTCTAATTGGATATCCATACCCTCATGAACTAAGAATCATCCCTTGTTTGGTTTAACTCCTCATAAAATTAAATTTATTTTTTTTCGTATGTTTTTTATTAAATTTTTTTAATAGTTTACACTAATTTGTTTTTTTTATAAATATACACTACTTTGTTTTTTTTTATAAATATACATGCTTTAGATATATTTAAAAAATACTCACTAGGTTTTAAAATATTAGTCATTTATTTAATTTTTTATTTTCTTAAAATATTAGTCTGTTTTAAAAAATTAAAAACTAAAATAGCATAAAATTTCTATTATGCTTTTCTTTTTCTTTTTTTTAAATTCTTTAACAAAAAGTATAGTTATGATAATTGTTGTCAAAAAAATATATATATATACTATTTTAATTTAAAATCAAAGGATAGTTTTAAAAAGGTCACATTTTCACCGTTCAAAAAAACATAAGTTAATATTTTTAAAATATAATAATTGTAGTATAAAAAAATTAGGATGGATATGATTCTATTCTCCAAACAAACTTTCACCTTTTATTTTGAGTATCTTATTTGTTTAGAGTTTTCAAAAATTAATTTTACACTCACTTTTCAAAACTCTTTTCAATGTGAGAAAATTTGGACTAACCGATCGTCCTCCCGGACATCTGGCTGTTATTCGGCCAGTTAACCAAAATAGTACTATATCATCATGTTTGTTTTGAGGGATAAGGGTGTGGGATTGGACTATTAGTCCCACCGGACTAATAGTCCATTGTTTGTTTGAAAAATTCTGCTCTGGACTAATAGTTCTTCCGGATTATTAGCCCCACAAATATGGGACTATTCTATCCCATGGGGGGGTGTGGGATAGAAACCATGGGATTGGTATCCCATGGGATTATTTTGTGAAATGTCCATTTTACCGTCCATGTTATTACTTAGTAAACAATTAGAAAAGGGTAAAATAGTCTTTTGAACATTTATAAATTATTTTTTTAGTGTTGTTAATTTAAAATTATATATTAAATAAAAAATTTAAATTATAAATTATAAATTTAATTTAATTAAAAATAATAAATTAAAAATTATGGCCTTATAAATTAAATTTTTTTAGTGTTGTTAAAAAATTAAATTTACATATTAAATAAAATTATTTTTTTAGTGTTGTTAATTTAAAATTATATATTAAATAAAAAATAAAAAATAAAAAATATAAATTATAAATTTAATTGAAAATAATAAATTAAAAATTATGGCCTTATAAATTAAATTTTTTTAGTGTTGTTGAAAATTTAATTTATATATTAAATAAAATTATTTTTTTTATTGTCGTTAATTTAAAATTATATATTAAATAAAAAATATAAATTATAAATTATAAATTTAATTTAATTTAATTAAAAATAATAAATTAAAAATTATGACCTTATAAATTAAATTTTTAATGTTGTTAAATTATAAATTATAGATTACAAATTTAAAATTATATATTAAATAAAAATTATAAATTACAAGAATAGAATAGTCTTTTGAACATTTATCTTTCTCCATAATATCCCAAACAAACATGAGATTCAATAGAATAGTCCAATTCAGACCTTTAATCCCATGACTAAACAAATATATGATACAAATTTAGTCCAACCAAATAGTCCCAGGACAATGTATTCCAGGACTAATAGTCCGACGAATTACAATCCCCTCTTATCCAGTCCGTCCAAACAAACGCACCCTATATATATATATATATTTTTTTACAATTGACACATGTTATTTTTTATATTTTAAATAAAAAAAATTCAAAATTTTTTAATTTTTTTTATAAATTTTGAATATCATTTTAAATTATGTATTTAGTTATGAATTGTAAATTTTTATATCAAAAATCATGTCACATCAAAAAAATTTCACTCAATTCAAAGCTCATTCGTTAAACAAATTTTCTATACTTAGGGTTGGTTTGGCATATACTATATAATCCATCTTTTTATCTTTTTTCCATCACATCACCTCTCTACTTTTCTGCACATCTTTTCGTAAAAAGACAAAAAGTGCACTTTTTTAGGACACCTCAAAACCAACCCTTAAACCATAATTTTAAAAGTCACAAACTCAAAATACAATTTTATTCTCAAACCATATTTAGAAAATTCTATCAAACACTACCTTATATTTTCCAAAAATCTTATATTTTCCAAAAAGAACCAATATTTTAGCAGCAATGTATAATTTTCTCTAACATTTTTCATATTTTGAGACGAATTGAGTAATATTTAAAGGGTAAAAAAAAAATCATCAAATAAAAAAAAATACGAAACTGTGATACTTTTTCATATTTTATTATAGGGGAATTAATTTACAAGTGAGATAGAAAAAAAAATTACACAAAGATGAGTGCAAGAGATTCCGTAGTATGGTAGAAGTAAAAACATTACAAGGATGCAAGTCTTCCATGCACCCGTGTATTTTATTTTTCTCAATCTAACAATTAAGTAATTCCTCCTTTGCTATATTAAATAATTTTTTTAATAAATTATATAAATTTATACTTTTTAAATGTATTTTAATTAAATGGATCTAAGCATCTTAAACAAAAATAATTAAAATATTTTAAAATTTTATTAAAAATATAAAAGTACAAATTCAAAATTAAAAAATTTACTATATTTTGTTGTGACTTTTGTTATGACTTGATTATGATATTTTGTTACATCAATTTGGGATGAAATTATGCATTACTTGTAATATTACAAAATTTTACAATAAAATTACATATGAGGTGCACACAATAACATTTATCAGTTAGCGAAACAAAATTTTCTCATCGAGTCAAAATTCATAATGGGAGTTTTTGTTTTTGTTTTTTTTTTTTCTACTATCAAAAGAAATTCATGCATTGATTGTAAAAGGATAATATGATCTTAAAATAATTACAACCTCAAATTTATTACAAGAAGATCAACATTATTAATTTATAATGAAAACATTGAAAACCCAATAAATTACAATATTTGATTTTCAAATATATATTTATATTTATATTTATGATAAAATTACCACAAAAAAAACACACACACACATACAGGCCCGGTTTAATAAGGCTTATTTTCAGTTTATTTTAATTTTTAGCTTGATTTAAACTATTTTGATATATTTGATTCAGCTTAACAATACAACTTATACCTTTTTATAAATCAAAAATTAACTTATTCTTTGAGTGAGGAGAAATTTAATTTATAAATCAAAAATCAACTTAGGTTCATAATTATAAACTATAACGTGTGTGAAGTTATAAAGTATAATCGCTTTCCTAAAGCTTTACCAAACGGGACACACACATCTCCTTCATTTCCTATTTCTGGATAAATATTAACATAGAAACTACACTGCTTAGCAATGGGTATAAAACCATTGATGTATGAAGTGAAGGGAAATTAACTAAAAGGAAATCATTCCAATCTACCCATTTCTTACAAAGTAAAAAGGGTACTATACAACTCCAAAAAAACTCCAAAACAAAAACTCAAAAACAAAAAGGGATTGATAAGCCAAAAAAATATTTTTCTTATAGAGAAGTAGAAAAACTAAACCAACCTGTTTTTCCTCCAAATTTTCCTTGAAATTCCTTAGGTCCAAACACTCCAAAACTTCTCCCCAATAAAACTCACAAACTTCCTCACTGACCCCTTTTCAAACCCTTCCTCTTCCTCATCATCATCACCATCACTACCACCACAATCTTCTCCTTCATCACCACCACCACCACCACCACCAATAGTAATCTCCTCCACCGATTCTGACTCGCCTAACTCGTCCTTACTAGAACCCAACTCAGACCGCTTCAACTCATCCGACCCTTTCGAACCCCTCTTTCTTCTCTCTTTCCTGTTCTTATCCTTCTTGCTCTGAGCCAACCCATCTTCGAAAGCATCGATGATTTCATGAATCGTTTGGCGATTCGGCGACGAGTCCCACCTGACCCAGTAACTCATATAACACCTGAAACAGTTACAGCTAAAAGAAGTTGGGTGGTCACCGCCTCCGCCTCCAGTGGTGGTAGTCTTCTGGGTATTCCTCCGATTGCCGGAAAAATTGGTAGAGGAGGAGCAAGAGATGAGGTAGGCCAACACTTCTCTGTCTTCCGGCGAGAGCGACGCCGCCAGAGTCAAGATGGTGGCCGGTAAAAAAGCCAGCTGATCGGAAATGAGCGGCGGCGATGGGTGGACCGTGCCTTTCCGGTAGAGCTTCTTCATGCTAGTGTGTGTGTGTGCGCGCGTGTGAGAGAGAGAGTTCTGTGAGTTTTGGGTTAGAGAGAGAGAAAGATCTGTGGACCATGAAGGGTAGCTGAGGATTTATGCAAGGCGTACTTGGGTTTTTTTTTTTTCGGTGGTGGTACCAATTACTATAGTAATTAATATATCAATATAATAATTATGATATTTTAAAATTATAATTTTATTTATAATATAAATTATAAAGATTTTAAAATTTTAAAATTATATTATATTATTTATTAATATATTAATTTGTGCATATAAGAGTTTTTTTTTTTTTAATGAAATGCTAGACGACGTACTTTGGGAAGGGTTAAATAACAGGACGGTTTGTTACCCTTTTTGAAGGGTGATTATATTTTATTTTGATTTAAGAATTTGTGCTAAATTATTTAGTGTAGTTTCTTTTTGTAATTTATTAGGTAAAAATAGTTTAAATAAATTGAAAAAGGTTGATTATTTGAAAATTGGAGTAGGGATGTTTTTAACTTTTGTTTTTTGATTATCAACTT
>CM069909.1:34141797-34226254 GCA_036172215.1 Camellia granthamiana | reverse complement strand
ATTCAAAGAAAATCTCTAGATTAGAATCCAGAGAATTTCTCTAGCTTTTTCAGAATTTCTCTAGAGAAAAAATTCTCTGGTAAGTCCAGAGAAATAAGAGAAAATTACATACTAAATGGAGTAATTGGAGCTTAAGATTGTGAAGAATTTTGAGAAAGATGTGATTTTCTCTGGGAAGGAATTCTTTAGGTAGAGTTTCTTTGGAGAGAAATTTTCTGAAAAGTCTAAAATTTCTCTAGAAAGTGGGAAGTCCAAAGAAAATTTATCTAGAGAGAATTTCTCTGGATCAATATTAAGGGACCTTAGATATTATGAAAATATTTGGTATCCTTTATGCTATAAAATATTAATATCCAGAATCTTAAAAAAAAAAATCTCCTTAATTTATGGACAGTGCCCTTAAAAATTATTAATAAAAATAGTAGTAAGTGTTGTATAAATTAAAATGTTCAAGAAAAACCATTGCATTATACGTACCAAATTTATGACCCCCCCCCCCCCAAACAAACAAAAGGATTTTATTATAGAGTTCAATTTATAAATTTTCTAAGCAAATTCTAATATACAACTCCTTAAAAGGAGTGCATCATATGCACCCTAATTATAAAATTTTTTTATAATTATTATCAATTTTTTTCTTTACTTACAATATTATTTTAATTATGACTCATAAAATCTTAATTATATCTCCTATTATGTTTATTTATGATTTTTTTTATTTTTTAATTACGACTCAAAAAATATAAAATCATATCACTTTTTTTAAAATTATAAAGTCTATGTTTGGGAAGTGAGTTTTGTGGCTTTTTTTGGTTAAAATAAACACAAAAAACAAAATAGACATTTTAGTATAATAAAACAAAATATCACATCCAACTCATAATCATTATATTCATTCTCTTACAAAAAAGTCAAAAAAAACCAAAAAACCTCCTCAAATCAAACTTTTTAATTCCAGATTAAAATAATTAAAATAATTAAAAAATTAAAAAATCAACCTACTTTCCAAACGAAGCCAAAGTACATACTTGAGGATGTGTACATCATGTTTCCCAAGTTTCTAATTGGATATCCATACCCTCATGAATTAAGAATCATCCCTTGTTTGGTTTAACTCCTCATAAAATTAAATTTATTTTTTTTCGTATGTTTTTTATTAAATTTTTTTAATAGTTTACACTAATTTGTTTTTTTTATAAATATACATGCTTTAGATATATTTAAAAAATACTCACTAGGTTTTAAAATATTAGTCACTTATTTAATTTTTTGTTTTCTTAAAATATTAGTCTGTTTTAAAAAATTAAAAACTAAAATAGCATAAAATTTCTATTATGCTTTTCTTTACTTTTTTTTAAATTCTTTAATAAAAAGTATAGTTATGATAATTGCTGTCCAAAAAAAAAATATACTATTTTAATTTAAAATCAAAGGATAGTTTTAAATAGGTAACATTTTCACCGTTCAAAAAAACATAAGTTAATATTTTTAAAATATAATAATTGTAGTATAAAAAAAATTAGGATGGATATAATTCTATTCTCCAAACATATTTTCACCTTTTATTTTGAGCATATTATTTGTTTAGAGTATTTAAAAATTAATTTTACACTCACTTTTGAAAACTCTTTTTAATGTGAAAAAATTTAAACTAACCGATCGTCCTTCCGGACGTCTGACTGGTTGATCGGTCAGTTGTCCAAAATAATATTATATATATTTTTACAATTGACACCTGTTATTTTTTATATTTTAAATAAAAAAAATTTAAAAATTTTTAAATTTTTTTATGAATTTTGAATATAATTTTAAATTATGTAATTTAGTTATGAATTATAAATTTTTATATCAAATATCATGTCCCATCAAAAAAAAATTTACTCAATTCAAACTCATTCATTAAACAAAATTTTCACACTTAGGTCAAGTTTGGGAAGTCTCAAAAAAGTTACAAAGTTAAAAAGTTACTCAAAAAGTTTAAAAGTTATCACTATTCACCAAAAGTCAACAATTACGGCTACACAACTCCCAATACTAATTTTTCCCTATACATTAATTTATATAATTTTTTAATACACATTTTTCTATAAAAAGTCAAAAAGTTAATCCAAACATTCATATTTTCAACCTCAACTTTTTAGTCTAAAAAGACAAAAAGTGCACTTATTTAAGACACCACAAACAACCCCTTAAATCATAATTTCAAAAGTCACAAACTCAAAATACAACTCTATTCTAAAATCATATTTAGAAAATTCTACCAAACACTACCTTATATTTTCCAAAAGGAACCAATATTTTAGCAGCAATGTGAGGACCCTAACAAAATTACCAAAATTTCTCACATTTTTCATATTTTGAGACGGATTGAGTAATATTTATTATTTAAAGGGTAAAAAAAAATCATCAAATAAAAAAAAAATACGAAACTGTGATACTTTTTCATATTTTGTTATAGGGGAATTAATTTACAAGTGAAATAGAAAAAAAAAATTACACAAAGATGAGTGCAAGAGATTCCGTAGTA
Organism: Camellia granthamiana; assembly: GCA_036172215.1. Taxonomy (NCBI): domain Eukaryota; kingdom Viridiplantae; phylum Streptophyta; class Magnoliopsida; order Ericales; family Theaceae; genus Camellia; species Camellia granthamiana. The sequence continues at coordinate 34,223,727 of CM069909.1, read as the reverse complement.
TGGTAGAAGTAAAAACATTCTAAGGATGCAAGTCTTCCATGCACCCATGTATTTTATTTTTCTCAATCTAACAAGAAAAATGGTTGGTGGCCCTGATTTCCTTGGCTAGAATGGCTCAAATTTGCCAGTTTTGATAACTTTGTTTTTTTTTTTTTTTTACCTGATAAGGAAATTTGAGCCATTCTAGCCAAGGAAATTAGGGCCACCAACCATTGCCCATCTAACAATTAAGTAATTCCTCCCTTGCTATATTAAATAATTTTTTTAATAAATTATATAAATTTATACTTTCTAAATGTATTTTAATTAAATGGATCTAAGCATTTTAAACAAAAATAATTAAAATATTTTAAAATTTTATTAAAAATATAAAAGTACAAATTCAAAATTAAAAAATTTACTATATTTTGTTGGGACTTTTGTTATGACTTGATTAATGTATTTTGTTATATCAATTTGGGATGAAATTATGCATTATGTGTAATATTACAAAATTTTACAATAAAATTACATATGAGGTGCACACTACAACATTTCTCAGTTAGCGAAACAAAATTTTCTCATAGAGTGAAAATTCATAATGGGAGTTTTTGGGCTCGTTTGGTTTGGATTTCCCAAACATTTTTGGGAAAATTTCTCTAGAAATGAGTTTTCAGAAAAACTCAAACCAAACAAAATTTTCCAAAAAAATTTTCCAAAACACACAAACCAAACAAGTTTTCCAAACAAATCTCTCTCACACACACATCAAATCAATTACTTTTTCCAAAACTCTCTCTCAAAACAATTTTCCAAAACATCTTTCCAAAAAAACCAAACCAAACATGTTTTCGTACTTTTTATCTCTCAAACACATCTCTCAAACACAAACCAAACATACCCTTTGTTTTTGTTTTTTCTACTATCAAAAGAAATTCATGCATTGATTAGTAAAAGGATAATATGATCTTAAAATAATTACAACCTCAAATTTATTAAAAGAAGATCAACATTATTAATTTATAATGAAAACATTGAAAACCCAAGAAATTACAACATTTGATTTTCAAATATATATTTATATTTATAATAAAATTACCACCAAAAAAAAAAAAAACAAACACACACACACACACACACACACACACACACACACACACACACACACACACACACATCTCCTTCATTTCCTATTTCTGGATAAATATTAACATAGAAACTACACTGCTTAGCAATGGGTATAAAACCATTGATGTATGAAGTGAAGGGAAATTAACTAAAAGGAAATCCTTCAAATCTAGCCCATTTTTTACAAAGTAAAAAGGGTACAATACAACTCCAAAAAAACTCCAAAAACAAAAACTCAAAAACAAAAAGGGATTAATAAGCCAAAAAAATATTTTTCTTATATAGAGAAGTAGAAAAACTAAACCAACCTGTTTTTCCTCCAAATTTTCCTTCAAATTCCTTAGGTCCAAACACTCCAAAACTTCTCCCCAATAAAACTCACAAACTTCCTCACTGACCCCTTTTCAAACCCTTCCTCTTCCTCATCATCATCATCACCATCGCTACCACCACAATCTTCTCCTTCACCACCACCACCAATAGTAATCTCCTCCACCGATTCTGACTCGCCTAACTCGTCCTTACTAGAACCCAACTCAGACCGCTTCAACTCATCCGACCCTTTCGAACCCCTCTTTCTTCTCTCTTTCCTGTTCTTATCCTTCTTGCTCTGAGCCAACCCATCTTCGAAAGCATCGATGATTTCATGAATCGTTTGGCGATTCGGCGACGAGTCCCACCTGACCCAGTAACTCATATAACACCTGAAACAGTTACAGCTAAAAGAAGTTGGGTGGTCACCGCCTCCGCTTCCGCCTCCAGTGGTGGTAGTCTTCTGGGTATTCCTCCGATTGCCGGAAAAGTTGGTAGAGGAGGAGCAAGAGATGAGGTAGGCCAACACTTCTCTGTCTTCCGGCGAGAGCGACGCCGCCAGAGTCAAGATGGTGGCCGGTAAAAAAGCCAGCTGATCGGAAATGAGCGGCGGCGATGGGTGGACCGCGCCTTTCCGGTAGAGCTTCTTCATGCTAGTGTGTGTGTGTGTGCGCGCGTGTGAGAGAGAGAGTTCTGTGAGTTTTGGGTTAGAGAGAGAGAGATCTGTGGACCATGAAGGGTAGCTGAGGATTTATGCAAGGCGTACTTGGGTTTTTTATTTTTCGGTGGTGGTACCCAATGTTTTAAAAATCGGACCGGTGAGTGAACCGGAAAAGAGACCGGGTGGATGGGTCACCGGTTCAACCGGAATCAAACCGGAATCGAACCGGAATTGAACCGTGACGGAATAAATATATTAAAATTATATTTAAATAAAAATATAAGTAATAAAATTATAAATTAAAAATATTAAATTATCTTAAATATTTGTCCTAATATTTTTTTTTACTGAAAAATATAATAATACATTTAAAATATTATTAATTTCAATTTTAGAAGATGAAAGCAAATATTTAATATTCCCTCCATATGATTTTAATTCAAATAATTTGATTAAAAGGAGAGCAAAAATTTTGGAGGGATATCAAAATTTCAATATTCCCTCCAATACATTTGATTGAATCCCACATAGATTTTTTGAGTTTTTTTGAAAGATTTTTTTTCTTATAAATAGGTGAAGACTTTCACAATAATTTCATCAAGCTCTTAATGGGATTCCTCACAAGAGGAGACCCTTGAAAAATAGTTTCAAATTAAAATTTTCTTATATTCTTATATTATATATATATATATAAAATAAGAAAGAAAGAAAAGAAAGAAAGAAAATAAAAAAAAAGAAAAAATTTAAAAAAAAAATATTTTCGCACCGGTCCGGTTTGATCAACCCGGTGCCGGGTCAACCGGTTCACCGGTTTAACCGGTGGGTTCACCGGTTTTGCATAAATAGGCCGGTTTTTGCTGATGACCGGTTTTGGTGGGTAGACCGGACCGGAGCCCCCTCCGGTCACCGGTTCAACCGGTTGAACCGGCCGGTCCGGTCCGGGTTTTAAAACCTTGGTGGTACCAATTACTATAGTAATTAATATATCAATATAATAATTATGATATTTTAAAATTATAATTTTATTTATAATATAAATTATAAAGATTTTAAATTTTTTAAATTATATTATATTATTTATTAATATATTAATTTGTGCATATAAGAGTTTTTTTTTTTTTTAATGAAATGCTAGACGACGTACTTTGGGAAGGGTTAAATAACAGGACGGTTTGTTACCCTTTTTGAAGGGTGATTATATTTTATTTTGATTTAAGAGTTTGTGTTAAATTATTTAGTGCAGTTTCTTTTTGTAATTTATTAGGTAAAAATAGTTTAAATAAATTGAAAAAGATTGATTATTTGAAAATTGGAGTGAGGATGTTTTTAACTTTTGTTTTTTGATTATCAACTTTTAAAGTCAAATTTGGCATGTGTTCAAAAAGTCAAAAAGTTAAAAAGTTATCACTATTCACTAAAATTTAAAAAAGTACTGCTGCACAACTCTCAATCCTAATTTTTCTCTACACACTAATTTATACAATTTTTTAATACACGTTTTTCCATAAAAAGTCAAAAAGTTAACCCAAATAATCATATTTCTTTCCTCAATTTTTTAGTCTAAAAAGTCAAAAAGTGCACTTATTTAAGACATCCCAAACAACTCCTTAAAAAAAAGTTTCACCAAGCAGGGCCAAAGTCCGTTTGAAAAGTTGGCTATTTTAATAAATTATTTTAGTAGTTGCTATTTTAGGTGGGTTAAAATAGTTATGTTTAAAAATAATGTTAGATTGTTTTTAATTGAATGTGATGTTTGTGAATAAAAAATAAAATAATTATGATTTTGATGTGATATTTTATCTTATTAAGGCTAGGTTTGCCATCGTTTAAAAAAGTCAAAAAGTCACTATCCTATTTAAGTCACATCATCTTATTTAAATCATATCACCTCTCTATCCCATCACTTCAAACACAACTCATATTTCATAAAAAGTCAAAAAGTATACTTATTTAAAACATCCCCAACAACCCCTGACTATTTTAATTTATTTTATCTTTTAATACTATTTTAATCTTTAAAAAAAAAATCTCTTCTCAAATATTCTCTAAATTAGTTTTTTTTATTTATTATACAAAAACTTACCCAAAAAAAAATTGTAATTTGACAATAAATTTCATCTCACAAACAAATACTCCAATTAGTCTCAAATGTGTTCTATTGATCTGTTAAGTCGTATTAGTGGAGAGCTTCTTTCCGTGTGGTCCTATTTTTTATTTGTTAGTGTTTTGGTAGACAGTTATACCTTTTTTTTTTATTAATGTGACAGGTAGATATGATACTCCAATGTAACATGTATTAATGTGACACTCTAAAAAAATAAAAACTCCTTAGTGTTTTTAAATATGACAACGTGATGGGTATAATGTGACACTTTAAAACGTTACTCCAAAAAAACTAAAAACTCCTTAATGTATTTTTTTCAAATGTGACAACATGACGAGTATGATGTCACCCTAAAAACTAAAACTTTTTAATATCATTTTTTTAAATGTAACAACGTGACGAATATAATGTGATACTGTAAAAAAATTAAAAATTCTTTAGTATGTTTTTTTCCAAACGTGACATATGACTTTTTAACGTGGCGAGTATGATGTGATATTTTTAAAAAATCTAAAATTTCTTAATATATTTTTTTCAATTGTAACATATAACACTCTAACGTAACGGATATGATGTGACATTTTAAAAAAATTAAAAATTTATTTCTAAACATGACATTTTAACGTAACGGATATAATGATGTGACACTAAAAAATTTCTTAATATATTATTTTTAAATGTGACACTCTAATTTGACGAATAAATAAGTCATTATATATTAAAAAAACTAAATAAATCATAAAAAATATATATAAAATTATATAAATTATAAATTCAATATATGAGATTTATTAATTAGTCTGCCTTAAGTAAATTAAAAAAATCTATAAGCCGCTTACAGTGAAGTCACTTGAAAGAGAAGGATAGGACTGAGATTATTGAAGTTGGTGACGTGTTTTGGGGGAGTGGGAAACCTCGGGGAGCGTTCCCGTGCGACGCGGTACTTTTTGCAGGGAATATTGGAAAATTTTGATTGGTAGTGAAAAGTGGTCCCCAGTAAATTGGATGTGATGGGACCTACACACGAGTATGATTAGTCTATTGGGTAGTTGGTGGAATTGGTTGGGTTTTTAACTTTGAATTTGGACCTCTTAGAAAAATGTTTGATTAAAAAATTTAAAAAATAATAGGACGAATTACATTAATAATTTTTATAATTTATGACTTGCGTTATTTTAATTTTTTAATTATAATATATTTGTTTTTAAATTTTAAATTGTGTTTCAAATAAAGATAATTGAAGATATTATTACTTAATTTTAAATGATAAAATAATTAATATAATAAAATATAAATTAATTTGACAAAAATAAATGTTAAAAAAATATTTTTGAATTTTTAAAAATTATTTCTACTTATTAAAGATAAAATTATGTAAAAATGATAAATCTTTTAAATATTTATTTTTTTTATCAAATTAATTTTATTATATGTTTGGATGATAATCATGTAATGAGTGGTTATTTTATTTTCATTAAATTATTTTTTATTTTTTCAAAAGTTAAATATAACGATAACTTTGATGTCATTATTAAATTCGTCCATTAAATTAAAAAATTCAAACCTAAAAACATTTTTTATATTAAGGTCAAGTTTGGCAAGTTAAAAAAAAGTTAAAAAGTTACTCAAAAAGTTAAAAAGTTATTACTATTCACCAAAACTCAAAAATTACGGCTTTACAACTCCAATCCTAATTTTCTCCTACACACTAATTTATACAATTTTTTAATACACATTTTTTCATAAAAAGTCAAAAAATTAACCCAAACATCCATATTTTTTCCTCAATTTTTTAGTCCAAAAAGACAAAAAGTACACTTATTTAGAACACCCCAAACAACCCCTAAATATATCAATTATACATCAAAATCCTAATAATGATCCATTACATTATTATCATCTAAACACATAATAAAAATTAATTTGGTAAAATAAATAAATGTCTAAAAGATTTATCAATTTTACATAATTTTATCTTTGGTAGTTAGATAATTTTTAAAAATTTAAAAATATTGTTTTAACATTTATTTTTGTCAAATTAGTTTATATTTTATCAAATTGACGATTTTGACATTGAAATTAAACAATGATATCTTCAATTATTTTTATTTGGAACAAGATTCAAAATTCAATGTCAAATGTATCACAATTAAAAAGTCAATGATCAAAATGATACGAATCCTAAAAAATAAGGACTATTAGTGTAATTCGTCCAAAATAATATTACAATAAGTTATTAAATTATTTTTTTATTTTTTAGATTTTTTTCGTAAAAATTTTAAAAGTTATTAAAAAAATTAATTTCTAAATGAGTTCTTATTCATATTTTTAAGGTCATATTTGTTTGATTTCATAGGATGAAAGAGATTAATAGTATGATAAAATTGATTAAAGAGACTATTAGTGTACTGATATTAGATTGAAAATGTAGAATAAAGAATATTTATTTATACATCACCATATTAGTATTACAACAGATAGCATTAATATATATAATTAATATTTTTTAATTTTTCGCATTTTTTTAATATTATAATTCTTTTCTAAAAAATATAAATTTTGATTAAAAATTATTAAAAAATTATCTAATCCCCTCACTCAATTTCTAATCCTAACCCACCCATAGGATTGGTAGTCCTATGAATTGAGTGAATTACTAGTCCAAAGGGTAGCTAATTCCCTTACTTGTATCCCCAATCAAACACTCTTTGGGTGGCTCTTATGGATAATTAGGCCTCGTTTGGGGACTTACCTTTTTAATCAATTAGTCAAAAAGTTATTAAATTAGCCAAAAAGCCAACCACTCATACCAAAAAGATTCTCTTTTCTCTCTACTTTTTGCACATCTTTTCGTAATTAGCCAAAAAATCATCCCAAACATACAAGTTTTTTTTACCTACCTTTTTAGCCAAATAGCCAAAAAGTTACTAAATTAGCCTGTTCCCAAACGAGGCCTTAGTCCAATTTCTTTTCCCAAATAGCCAACACAAACATGGAATAAGGATTTAAGCTTTGATTCTGTATTGTTTGTCATAACCTAAAAAAGTCAAAAAATTAAAAAATTACTATCTTATTTAAGTCACATCATCTTATTTAAGTCACATCACCTCTCTATCACATCACTTCAAACTCAACTCATACCCAACTTATATTTCATAAAAAGTCAAAAAATACACTTATCTAGATCATCCCAAATCACCCCTAGACCTATAATTAGGGACATGGTGTCATTACGTGATGCATGACCGTGACGGTTGTGTAATCCGTGAAATTTATTTCGGATCTTATTTCATAATTTAAACTATTTAATTTTAAAAAAATATTGAGAAGAATATACTTGTAAAGAAATTAAGTTAATTCGATATCGTTCACCTTTTTATCAAAGCACATATGTATGTGAAAAAATAAAAGGACATTTACACACAAGTCTTAATTTGTGAACTTATACTCCATTAAGTCTCAACTAAGATTTTTTAGACCTTCAAGTCTCATTAAAATTTTAATAGTCGGAATTGCCTTCAAATAATAATTGTTCAGCATTTATGGTTATCTATAAAGGAATATGATGATTTGACATTTATTTTGATTTTCAAAACTTTAAAACACCAACTTTGACAATGAAAAAAAAAAAAAAACCAATTTTTTTGAAAAAATTGAAAAAACTGAATTATTTTTTTGTACAAAATTAAAAATTTTGAGTCTATAAAGGAGTATGATGATGGAATATTGATGTGCAAAATTGAAAAAAAAAAAAAAACTTTTAAAACTTTTAAAATTGATAATGTTCTCAGTTTTAAAACTGGAAAAAATTGATAATATTCTCAATTTTATTGGATAGTTGAATCAACGCAACAAGTGAAAAGGCAAAAACGTTTAATCTCATACTCTTTTTTTTTTTCCATCAGTTAGTGAAACAATTATTTAAAATATTACTATACAAAATTGATAATGTTCTTAGTTTTAAAAATTAAAAAAAAAAACTGAAAATATTTTCAGTTTTATAAGACTTATTGATTCAAAAAATCTTAAATATGACATGAGTTATCATAACATTTGTAAATAGGATTTTTAGGTAATTAACTCAAAAATAAATATGTATGTATTAAACTCAATACAAATATAATTTGATGAAAGCATTATCGATATCTAATCAATTTAATTTTTTCAAATATATTTTTTTCAATATTTTTTAAAATTTAACCCTGATTTGACTATCATTTTGGGGCTAAAAAATCACAAAATAAAAAAATAGACTAAATAAATAATATGGAGTTGTTTGGGGTGTCCTAAATAAGTACATTTTTTGTCTTTTTAGACTAAAAAATTGAGAAAAAAAATATGAATGTTTGGGTTAACTTTTTGGACTTTTCTTAAGTGTGCAACCCTCAAGGTTGCACATCATGTGCCACTTACACAAAAAGTGTAAGTGGAAGATGAAAACAAAAAGCAGGACTGAACACAAAAAGGCGTAAGTGTAAGGCGTAAGTTGCACACCTACAAAAAAATGTGTATTAAAAAATTATATAAGAAAGTGTGTAAGAGAAGTTTGGGAGAGTAGCAGTACGGCGAACCCAAAGAAGTTTGACATAAGAAATGGTTGCCAACTTTTCGAGCATTGCACTAGACGGTGCTATTCGGCCCGTGGGGGCCATCGCAGGTCCCGTTTTGATAATCTGAATCGTTCAATGTGTAGAAAATCACGTTGATCGGATATCGATAGCTATCTGATTCGATTAGTTTTTTTTCAACCGTTAACTATAACACCATCTTTTTTTTATACAAAACTGATTTGATCATGTAGTTAGCGATATCCGATCAACGTTATTTTTTATAGACATATAGTACTCGATGAGTTCTACATATTAACGGTTCAGATTATCAAAACGGGACCCATGATGGCCCCACAGGCTGAGCAAGACCTTGTTGTTTGTGAACTGATCCTGTGCAATTTTTCCATAAAGTTCATTTGAAAAGTCTGCAGAATGTGTTGCAATAATTTTTGTATAAAATTATTATTATTTTTTTTTTTTAGTGAATAGTGATAATTTTTTAATTTTTTTAGTAACTTTTTAACTTTTTAGATTATTTGCAACATGCCAAACCAGGCCAAAATATCACATTTAATTCATAATTTATTATACTTTTTTTCTTACAAAAGTGAAGAAAATAAAAAAATTCAAACCAAATGAAGCTAAAAAAGCTTCAATACAAAAAAATTGCTCATATTAGCCAACACTAAAATAAAGCTTTAAATTATTCGAATCATCAAAATAAAATATGAAATGAGTTTTATGAGACACACAAATGTCAGTGATGTGCATCATACATAGCAATGACACCAAATCCATAATTAGAGGGTCATTTGAGATTTCTCAAATAAGTCACTTTTTTTAAAAATATTTTTATCTTTTAACTGCTTTTTTTTTTTTTTTCTCAAAAATATGTTAAAATTTTTAATTTTTCTAGTATTCATTTTGTGTAGACAAGACTAAAACGTTTTTTTTTTTTTTTCCCTTATTTTTATCTTTTTTGAACTTTTATTTTTAAAATTTGAAAAAAAAAATAATTTTTTAATTTATCTCATCAAGTAAAATCTAGAGATCTAATATTTTATAAAAAGTTCATTAATGAAAATATGCTAACAAAAAAATCCATCAAAAAAGCAAATTCCAAACACCCATATATTAGAGAATTGTTAAGTGTACCATATAGGTTGCTATTGTTATATTTTGTCTTCAAATTTTGGTAAATTTCAAATCAATATAAAACTTGAAAAATAAATATAAAATAATGATAAATTTTTATCAATATTATAAATTTTTTCATGTATAATAACTTCTTCAACTTACCATTGATGGGTAATTTTTCCTAAATTTTTTAAGTTTTCTCTCCAATGACAATGCATAATTTGTTACCTGTTACTTACTAGCAGTAAATCTAGGATCCGATTTTGCTCACATACTCAAACGTTGTGTACCATATAGACTAATTACATATTTTTTAATAATAATTTGTAATTAAAAAATAAAATTACTCATTTTTAAAACAATGTTACGTATTTTTGTAATTAGAAAATGTTTGAATAAAAAAATGAATAACATTACCACAAATATCATAATATTACCATAAAATATGTAGTTCATTATTGAACCACAAATTATCACAACCATAAAAAAAATACGTAATATTTACCAAAAAAAATACTTGACATGTATCTCACAAAACTACGTAACAAAGGTACATATACTACAAACCCGCAAAGGATTGTAGCAAAAATATTTTGTAATTCTAATTTTACCATTAAACTATAAAACTCATGGCATTATTCACAAAATGCTCTATGCTTCCTTGTAAACATCTTTTTACCCTAAAAAGAGAAGAAATTTATTGAGAAATATGAATATTTTGTTATGTCCAACGTCAATGTGGAATTTAGATGAATTGGACATTAAGACTCCCACACCCAGTGACACTCGTATCCAAGCTCATGTAACATAAGATACGGACATGAGTCTTTTACCATATTGGTTAAGTTCATAACATAAAATCAAGGATGTCATCCATATATAAAGATTAACCAACAATTGAAGCACCGAGAAACTAAGGTAACAAATCAGAAGTCCATAAAACTCAACAGCTTCAGGAAGAACGCTGGAGACGAGCCTTGATCCACAATTCCAAGTAACGTAGCTCCTCGTTGTTTATTGAATGGCCAAGACCTGGATAAGCCTACAGATCCATAACCAAAAAACCGACCAATTTATTCAGAAGCAGTGTATAGAACATGAGGAGATTCAAGAAAGCAATGATAAGTAATACCTTAAACTCGAAGCTTATACCAGCTCGTTCAAGGAATGGTGGACCTGCTTGTCCAGCTTCAAAGATCACCGTTCTGTCAGCCATACCATGAGACCACAAAATAGGTGTCTGCAAGTTCATGGAGATTTCATATCATTAAGCCATCCAAAAATGTCGAAAAAAGCAGTAGTGTATGTTTAAGATCCCTAATACAGTAACCACCGATTCATCTGATTTCAAAACAAGGTAGTGATTTTACCATTAGCTCGTAAATATTTACGTCATCCTGACTACAAAAATTCAATGTTTTATGTATTTGTCACCATTTGCTGATGTTTGCAAGCATTGAAGCATGTTAAATGTCTCACCACGAAGAGAATGAACAAATATCAAAATAATGGCACTACAGATGCAAGGGATTGTCAACAATTACAAGATTACACTAGGAGAAAACAAAATTATGAGAATACAAGTGTAGCAAGAAGAAGCATAAACAAATACAAAGGGCAATTCTAAATTTCTTCAATTGGTTGAAATAAGATTTCAATAAAGTTGCCAACTCACAATTGAGAAGTAGAACTGCTAATCTAAGTACATCTGAACTGATGCAGATTATAAGCTCGGGGGGGGGGGGGGGGGTGGTTGGGGGGTTGGGTGGGGAAGGAAGTAAACTTAAAGAGGTGGTGATGTTTGGACATGAGGATCATTACAAAGCAGGAACTATAGGAACCATGCATAATCAAGTGACTAGCCTTCAGGACGGAATCAAAATTGTAACTTTGGGGGGAGGGAGAACTTATATGTAATCAAAAAATTTAAAATGCACATATGAAATGTAGTATCAATTTCTATCAACAAAAAATGTGAAAAATATCAGAAAATTATATAATTAGAAGGAAAAAAAAAAAAAAACCAAGGTTTGACCTTAATAATAAATCAAAACCCTAATTTTTTACTTGTTTCAATTTAAACCTCAAATTTTAAAATGGTATCAATTTTAACCATCTGTTAGTTATAACTAACAAAACATGAGCAATTTAGACAATTTAACCATTTTTTGTTAGTGGTGTTGGACTGGAGAATGAAGAAGAGGGGACGCAGTGAGTTAGGGAAGGGAAGAGTAACGGTAGACAGGAAAAAGGGATGGGGGAATGACAGAGGATTGGGGAAGAGGAGTAGTGATGGACGACGGTAAGGGTGGGAGGCAGCTGTCAACAATAATGAAGTAAAAAAAGTAACTAAATTGCCTAAATTGCTTCTTCTCCACCAGTTATATACCAAACGGATGGTTATAATTAATATCATTTTAAAAGTTTGGAGTTTAAATTGAAATAATTAAAAAGTTAGGATTTGATTTGTTACCGAGGTCAAACTTCGAAGTTTTTTTTTTTTTTCGGTAATTTGCCCTTAGATATTTCTATTCAACATATACAGTCCTCTGTGACCCACTCTTGCTCTTCTCCACAAAGCAAAGAGCGAGCTGCAACTTCTAAGGTCCATAAGGAAGTTCCTCGAGCTCCTCCGATTTAGATAACTACAAAAATATGATCAAAATACAATAAAATATGTGACCAAATAACTTACTAGAAAATCATTCTTCATCCTGTTTTTATCAACATTTTGCACAAAAACACATAAAAAGGTTGACAATGTTTGAAACTTGTGATGTTTAAAGATATCAATCTCATAGTTTTGCAATTAAAATTTTAGATGCGAAAATTTATTTTTAAGCTGACAGTGTCCTTTTTGTAAGAGGTTCAAAAGTGGGGTACAAGATTTGTATCACCAAAGAAGCAAATAATGTGAACAATAGACCAAAGAGAAGAGGATGAGTCAATTGGGTGAAAGTAAAGCAAATCAGGAAAGGCAATGGCAGTATTCAAAGTGGCAGGGCCTTCCCTTTCCCAAGAATCACTCTCTTATCAAGCTGTGAGAATTGTGCCCTATTTATAGGTGTTTCCTTGGCTCACTGGTAGGCCAAGTAGTCAATAGGGTGTTACGAAGTGTCTTAGGGATCACATGGGGACATTCTTTTCCACAACCACCAGGCCTTAGTAGGTATGTACTCCCCTTGGTCACTTCCTTCTCAAGACCTCACAAGTTCCTTGGATCAAGTTCCTCGAGAAGCCCACCTCAGTGATCCCCTACTTGTAGCCACCAAGCCACATGATCCCCAATGTCCCGATAATGGGTCATAGTGTAGCCTTGTATCAACTAGATTATGTTTTGCACCAAGCCTCAAAGGCTTCCCAGGTCCTGCCATCTTGACTGAAGTAGGCTCACTTGACCTAGGTAATCTAATCTATATGAGGAGATTATTTACTTCCAAATCTCACTCTCTCCATCTTTGCATGAGTCATGATTCTAACACACCTGCATTATTTTTTATTACCCTAAGCCTTTTGTCATTAGCTTTAAGGGGACCTTGTCTTCAAGGGGCATCTCAAGGACTTCCTCTCCCTTTGGAGTTGCCTTGGGGGCTTCACCTAGCCCTTTAGGGATGCCTCAATACATCCACCTCCCTCTACGGGGGTGGCTCAATATTTATTGAAGGACTTGTTTTTAGGCTTATCTCGTGGACTGATTTCGGCATACAACCCCATTGGGCCTTTCTCTGTTAGTTCTTGGACTACCCTTTCTGCCACAACTAGTTCATCAACGGGCTCACAATACCCATGGTCAAACATGGGTCAATTCATGGACCCTTCACAGGTCACTTTTAACGGGCTTCTGTTAGGAATTTGCCCACCTTCCTTTTTTCAAAATTCTTCTTCCCACCAAGGCGAATCCCACAGCATTTTTGAATTTCAAAACTAACCCCTCTTACACTTCTATTTTGAAAGACCTACAACCATTCGTAGGATCTAAAGTAAAGCTAAGAAGAAGAAGAAGAAGAAGCCAAGGCGAATCCCGCAGTATTTTCGAATTTCAAAACTAACCCCTCTTACACTTCTATTTTGAAAGACGTACAGCCATTCCTAGGATCTAAAGTAAAGAAGAAGAAGAATAAGAAAGAGAACCGAAATAGAGAAATAACAAGAGGAAAAACAGAAATAGAAGAAGTTTTGAAATAGATATGGAGAAGATGAAGAAGAAACCAAAAATAGAGATTGAATTGAAGAGAAAATCGAAGACAAAAAAAAATATATATACGAAACAAAAGAAAACAAGAAGAGAATAGGGAAAATTGAAACAAAGAAGAAGAATAAGAAGTTTAAAGCATCTAATCAAATGTTATAAAAAAATAAAAAGTAAAATTATCTGAAATTCTTATTATAAAAAAAATTAGGGGAACCAGTATTAATATCTCCAAAAAACAAAACTTAGGGGGCGGACTTAAACAATTTAAAAATATTCATGACCCATCCCTGCTAGTTTTTGGTGAGTCTTATTTGTTTTTCTTTTGGATTAAATTGTTAGTCAATTTTTACTATCTTCCTTTCTTTATGAGTCATGGGTATTTTATAATTTTATTAATTTTTGGACATGTGTTGTAGCCCCACAAATGAATCACCATTAGTGTCAAGTTAAATTATTGGGTCTTTACATTTTAAATGAGTCTTAGAAGTCAAAAGTTCTAGTTTCCAGAATAAGATGTGCAAATCTTTTTAGAAGTAGGAGTTCCAGTTTACATAAAGTTATGTGGTTCTTACAATTGAATAGAGCAAATATGTTTTAGAGAATTTTCAGAATATTGTGAGATGCATTAACCGTAGATGTGAAACTTATGAAATCTAAGTGTGATGCCTGGATTTTTTTTTCTTTAAAACCAGATTTGTTTTGTCACTGCATTAAACATTATTTCATAAGGCTAAACTATCTTCCCCCTCCACCCTTGAAAACAAAAAACCAACCCAAAATGGCAGATCATTTTTCACAGGCTACTGTTCACAGAACAACCCTAAACAATCCCCAAAATCCAGTCTTTTCACTCTTAAAAACTTCCCCTTTCAATACCCTCTTAGTAACCCTTGAAAAGACCATATTTTATCAACTTTCCAGCCACTACAATCAACAATAAACAGCTCTAAATATAGCCCACTGCTGCAGCAAGCCACCTAGTAGGAGAGTGTTCTGCACTAGCCATACATTACTCAGGGAAAAGTAAATTTAAAGAGGTGATGATATTTAGAAATAGACATGATTTCAAGGCACCACCAATATGAACCACAAATAATCAAGTTACTAGTATTAGTAGTCATATTATGTCTGTTTATTCTAGGTTAAATATACTGCAGGTCGATTTCAAATATTTTCTTTAAATTTTTTGGGTCAAGGATATCCTGGTAATTTAAAAAAATTTGGACGTCGGCTGCAAGCGTCACCCGTGGGTCATCATAGAAGTCACGCTATTGGGTCTCTATATTCATCCAATTCAATAGAAAGCATGTTTTGGAGACTTTTCAGAGCCTCTGGAGATCATTTGGGATAGTGCAATGCGTTATTAACCTTAGGTGTGATGTCTGGATTCTTCTTCTGCTTCTTAATTTTTCACCCTTCTCGGCAATTACAACTTCAAAACCAGATTTGTTTCACCAACGCTTTTAATTCTATTAAACCATATTCCAAAAGCCTAAAACCATCTTCCCCTTCAAGCCTAGGAACATAGCATACCAAAACAACCCATAAAGTTTATCACAGTTCATGGTTCACAGCATAAAAACAGCCCCTGATCAGTCCCCAAAATTCCATCTTTTAACTCCCAAAAGCCTTCCCTTTTAGTACCCTCTGAGAAACCCTAGAAAAGCCCATATTATACAAACTTTCCAGCCACTAAAATCAACTATAATCAGCCCTAAATAGAGCCTTTTGCTGCTGCCTCATATAAGTTTATTTTTTGGGCTCACTACCTAGTGGAGAGTGTTCTTGTCCTACATCTTGAACTTTGTCCAGAAAGTATTTCACTGCAATAAAGTTGTTTTTTATCTAATCAATTCCCATGATTACCATCAATCTATCTAGACATTTGAAGAAAAACTTTAAGTCAAGTTCGATGATAAAGCTTCAAGTTGGTTTCAGGAACAGATGTTCCATGTTTGGAGATGGTTACTGAACAAGTACCCTCTACATGTGTCACCTTTATAGCATGCTATAGACTGGTTCTTAACCTATGAAAATTGATACTGTTGCTTGGTGATTATACAAAGAACCAGCAAGTCAGCAAGGCAAACACAATCATCAAAAAACAAGACAAGACTGCAAAACAAAGACACGATTGATGTGTTACAAGAAAAGTACCTTCTTTGCATCTGGTGAGATTTGTTCTATTATAGATGAATTAAAAGGAACCCATCCACTGAAAACTGCACCTCCTCCTAGAGCTCTTGGGTATAGTAGAACACTTGCCAAGGTCAAGGCTCCTGCAAAACATAACAATTTACCAGTTACCTGCAGGAACCAAGACAAGGACACAAACTTTTTCATGGAGAGCGAGAGAGAGAGAGAGAGAGAGACCTCCTTGACTAAATCCACATACAAATATATTATCAGGATGCGTGCCAGCAGCTACCTCCTTGTCTATCATTGCATGCACATTCCAGACTGCTTTCAGGACACCACTTTCATCATTAGGAGAATCCTGATACATGTTGCAAACCAAGCATAGCAGATTATCAAAGTGAATTGTTACTTTAGTATGCATGTGAACTCCATCTAGTACAACATTGAGAATAATCTATTGAATATAGAATTAGAATATATAGAATCTTTTTATTTTAGTATTATGTATATAATATGTGATTGTATCAATCACTAATTTAGTGTTTTGTTTATATCATTTCCTAAATTGTATCATGAATCTATTATATATACATGGCCTCTGCCTTATTCATGAGTAAGCCAATCTATTCTTTTCATCCATTTTGGTTTCTGAGCTTACTATTCTTTTCATCCATTTTGGTATCAGAGCCTAAGCTCAGAAACCCTAGCTCTCTCTTCCTCCCTACCACCATTACCCAGCCAATGCCCAACCTATTCTGCCCCTCCTTTCTTGTTTCTTAGGCGCCGACAGCCCTCCTAATCCCTCTACACCACCCAACAGCCTCTCCTAGCTCCCTTACACCACCCAACCACCTCACCCCTCTCTCCTAGACCCCTCGACAGCCCTTACCCACTGTCCTAGATCCTCGGCAGGTGGTTTCAGCCCTGCCGAGGCCACTGTTTGCTGCCGACCTGGCTGTTTACTGGCCTTAGGTGTTTCGGCAGCCTTTTTAGGGTAGCTCAGGCCCCTTTTCCCTTTCCAAGGGTGTGGTGCTAATGTATTAAGCACTTTTTGACTCTTTTTCATTCGGTGGGATACCGTGTTTATTCGGTAACATTTATCTGGATTAACTGTTGAGTTTTTCCGGCTTCTCGTATTTTCTTTTGAACTGTGTTGCTATGATTCTATGTGGTTTTTTAACCCTATTATTTCACCATGACTGAGACACCTCCTACTATTACTTCTGATATGCCCACCAAGCCTGTCCCAGTTAGTTCTGATTTTTCTTTTTCTCATCACACTGATGTTCATCATATTACGAGTGTGGTGTTGAATAAGAAAAATTTTGCCGCCCGGAGCTACTCCCTTAAACTCTATTTAGGGGGAAAGGGAAAAGCTCATTAGCTCGTATCTTCTAATACCTAGCTTGTTGCGACAGACCCTACACGTGCCCAGTGGGATATTGATAATTGTACTATTCTCAGATTGATGTTCAATTCCATGGAAGATCGTATTTATCACATGTTTCTCTATTGCGACACAGTTCCTAGTCTGTGGCGTGCCTTGTCACAGATGTATGCCCATGCTCATAATGATGCTCGCATCTTTGAGCTCTATCAAGATATTACTCGTGCCTCCCAGTCTGCCTTGGATCTTTCTATGTCAGAGTTCTTTGGATATCTTCAAGCCTGTTGAGAAGAATTGCCTTAATATGAGCCCTTGACTAAATTACCAGCAGATGCTACCTCTCTTGTGTCCAAATGCCTTGTTCTCCAGCACACCTACCAATTTCTGATGGGTTTAAACTCTGTGTTTGAATCTTTTCGAACTCAGATTTTAAACACATCACCCATGCCTTCTCTCTATGAGGCATTCGCCACTATTGATAGTGATGAGCGTCGTAAGCGTCTGGTTCAGCCAAATCCTCCTCTCCTGTCTCTGGTTTTATCTGATCAGATGGCTCTTGCTACCAAGTCTGGTTCTCAGGGTTCTACTGGTCCAGTCACTTGTCATCATTGTAGTGCTTCTAGTCATGTTAAGGGTTGTTGCTTCAAACTTCATCCTGAGTTGAGGCCACGCTCTTCTCGCTCTCATGGTACTAGCACCCCTCGCATTACTACTTTAGTGGAGGCTACTCCTGCTCCTAGGTCTCCTAATATCCCTAATTTACAGAAGTTACAGACTCAGATTGGTCAGCTTCAAGCTCAGCTTGGATCTCTCACTGCTGGTTCTCATGGTCGTCTTCCACTACTGCCAACCCTTAGTTGCACGAAGCGGGAACAGGGGCAGGAACGGGAGCGGGAGCGAGGAATTGTGAACTGATAGAAGTTTCTTAGGTTGGAAGCGTCTCGGGGAGCGGTAATATATATATATATATATTTTTAATGCACATTAGAAGTTTTTTTATAAATATTTTTATTTTAATATACATTAATTATTTTATTTATTTATTATATTTTTTAAATAATGTATTATTGTTAATTTATTTTTTTATTTTTAATTGATATATATTATAAATAAAAAATTATGTTAAAATAAATAAAAAGAAAAATTAGATATTTTATTTTATAATTTTTTTTATTATATATGGTTTAATTAGATTTCTTTTACATAATTGGATGATTTATTTTATTTATTATATGTTAAAAAGTTAAGAAATAATAATTTACAAAAATTATTATTATATATGATATTTTAAGAAATAATAATTAAATATTTTATTATATATGGTAAAAATTATAATTTATAAATTTTATTACATATATAATATATGATAAATTATATTTATTATATATATATTATATATTATATATATTATATATGATCAATTAAACATAGAGACGAAGAGAGAGTGAAGAGAACAACGAAGAGAGATGAAGAGGGGGAGAAGCAGAGACGAAGAGAGAGAGACGAAGACGATCGAGAGAGTGACAAAGATGATTGAAGCCCTCAAAGATGAAGACGATTGTGATCGATAGTGAGAGAAGAGAGTGACGAAGGCAATCAAAGCCCTAATATCAACACTGGTCCACTGTAAATTCTCTCAACAACCCTTTTTCTTTCTCCTCTCATGTCGACGTCGAAGGCTAGGGTTTTTTTTTCTCTCTCTCTCTCTCTCCCCTTTACGATCCCATCTTGGATTGAATCGCGTTTCTCTCTCCACAGAAACGCGATTCTTACACGTTTCTTTCGCGGAATTGCAGAATCACGATTCTTACTCGGAATCACGATTCTTACTCAGAATCGCCACCTAGTTGCACGATTCCTGCAACTAAGTGCCAACCTCGCTACAAGTACTACTATTGCTTTTCATGTTCGATCTATTAGTCCCTTATGAGTTCTAGATTCTGGGGCTAATGATCATATGACGGGTGAATTTTCCTTTCTTTCCTCTCCAATCGCTACTACTATTGCCCAGTCTGTGTGTCATGCTGACGATTCTTCATCTTCAGCTCATCATAAGCATGTAGTATCCTTATCCCCTACCATTACTTTATCGTCCGTTTTACATGTTCCAAATTTTGCATATAATCTCTTATCCGTTAGTTGTCTTGCCAAACAATTTAATTGTGTTGTCATCTTCTTACCCTCTTCTTGCCTTTTAGAGGACCTGAGTTCGAAGAAGATTTTTGGCAAGGGCCATGAGTGTGATGGGCTTTACTACTTTAGGGATCCACCGGATGAGCCCTCCTCTTCTTCTTTAACTAGTTTCCAGGCCTATGTTTTGCCTGCTTCCATGTCTTGTGTTTTTAATATTCACACTTCAAGAATTATGGCATGCTCGCATGAGTCATGTTAATTTTCAATATTTATGCCAATTTTTTCCTCTATTTAATAAAACTTGCAAAGATTCTATATACTCTAATTCTATATTCAACACCTTTCATCTTAGAATTTTCTGGCATGTATAGGACTATGTCGTAAGACCCTTCTTAAAATTTTTAAAAGTATTCTCCAATTAGTGAACATCCATGAACTTACATTATAAGATTCAAAAAGAAGAAATGTTTGGTAATCTTCCCAAAGAATAACGCAAAAAAAAAAAGAAAAAAAAAGAAAGAAAATACTTCAAACAGTATTGGGAAGGCTGCACAATGTCTATCATGCAAAGTCATCAGTTTGAAATCAATTCGTATCAACCCGAAGATATGAAAAGACATTCCAAGTAGACATCCCACTTCATACCAGTACTTATAAACATCATTTTTTTTTTTTTTTCCTAACAAACATCTATTTAAGAATCGATGCCCCTTCCATGATTCATGTCTCAGTTCTCAACTCACCAAAATGCAAATATAATGCAATTTCCAAGAAGATGCTTGAAGGTGAATCAAAAAAAAAAAAAAAAAAAAAAATCCACTAAATACAAGAACCAAAACTTACAGCTGTTACTGGTATTTCATGAAGATCAAACCATGAAGGCATCACAGCACCATCTGCAAAAGAAGCAAATTAAGTATGTTGAATGGTACTATATAAAGAGAGAATCAAATATTTTCAACAAGACAATAAAATATTTTGAGCCCTTGTTGTGGACCATTTGAAATACCTTCTTGTAGTTATTTTATTATTTTACATCATGAATAATAAAATATAAGGGTGCAAGTCCTAAGGAGAACCTATCAAAGAAATCTCTATTTCACAATGCAAGACACTTATTTCAAGGGAGGTACACCATGGAATAATGAAAAATCAATGGAGTTTAATTAATTACTATAATTGGATTATAGCAACACCGATTTGCCAATCTAAAATCTCTCTTTCCCATGTCTCTCGTGGAGTCAAGAGAACTGTCAACTGTCAAGTTGATTTTGGTGGTAGCATTACTATGTATAAACATATATATATATAAGTTAAACCATAAATGGAGATGCTAGGTGGAGGGAAGACTTAAGTTGACAAGGGATGCTGCAGTGAAAAAATATATGAATTTATTAAATTTAACTGAGCATATAGCCTTGATAGAGCTGAAAAAATGATTCATATAGCCAACTCCACTTAATTAGGACACAAGCTTAATTTGGTTTGGTATATATAAGTTAGAGAAAATTACAACAAATATATATATATGGTTTAGATTGATAACAAATCAAAAGATTAGGGTTAAATTGATAAAATTAAAAGCACAAGGTTTATTTTGATACGAGGGTAAAACTTTGGTTTTTTTTTTTTTTTTTTTTTTGTAATTTCTCTATAAGTTAAATGGATGATAGTGCTATGTATAAAGATTTTACTACATTGCCAACTTCCCTCTATAGGGTATTAAACCTTAGCTCATAGAGGCAACTTCTTGACTCCATACTTGATCTTTAGGGTGAGATTATGGTCTCAATCTTGGTTTACTTGAGCTTTGTTCTACTAATCTATGATATATCTTTCTTAGGAAGCAGTTATTGGTGGCTCGAGTGGGGTGTGGAGAATGCCACCAATGTTCATTATAGAGATTCAAATGAGTGGGGTTTTGGTGGAGACCACGCTTTGTTGCTTTGATTTACTATTTTTGGTTTCCTATGATCATGTTCCGGCAATGGGTGCTCTTTGGATTTGTTTGCCAAGATTTTTTTGGGTTTTTTCCTTGGCTCAAAGGTTGTTGCTATTAATTGGTTGGTCTTAAACTTCATGGGTCTTGTCACATGATGGTGGTGGAATTTGACTCACTGGTGAAAATACCGATAAAAAATGCCTATGGAGAGACATGCATGCTTAATGTACCGTTGAACGAAGCCTTTTGGGGAGGAAGATGCTTGGATTGATTGTACTGTTTGTTTTCTACGTACTCAACTGTGGATGTTGTTGTGCTTTTGTAAGGCATGCTGCAATAGTTAGCAACATGTGGCCGTGTGTGCTTGAGTCCAAGCAAGAGTGGGTGACTGGATGAACTGTCCTTGTTTTGACCATACATGTTGTTCTAAGAAGACCCATGTGTGTATATTTCCGGGAGATGGTTGGGCTTGAATTTGTATTGCACTACAATTGGTCTGTCAATCAGTTTGCAATTGTGAAAGGTGTCACATGGGCTAAAGAGCATGTGGTAAGAACACATTGTTGGACTGTCACAGATTGGTAGTGCAGTTTTGGTGGGATAATATCATCATCCATGTTTTGCTTAGCCTTATGGAATTTGTTGTGTTTTTCTTTTAGTGGCTAGGTTTGTTCTCTTTGGAGGAGTGTTCCATGTGTGCCCTATTTGGGGTATGCCTGCCTTAGGCTGTGAGAGATTATATTTTCTAGACTAGGCTTGTGTGTCCTCATTTTGAGAAGCGTGTCCCTATTGGGCTGTGTACTGAACTTCCCCGTAATATCTTCTCCTTTTTTTGGTAATATAATTACTTGTCCAAAAAAGTATTAGGAAAACAAAATGCGGCTTCTATGGAGGAGTGAAATTAGAGCTAAGTTTCCTCTATATAGCCATTCACCAAGTCCTAATCAAACCCCTTAGCACCAGTGGTGAAACCAGGATTTTGGCTCGGGGGCAACACTATGTCAAATTGATAGCGAGATCTATCACAACCCTGATTTTCAATGGGTGGTAAAAACAACCAAAGATGAGCATGATGCCAAATTTATATGTTTAGAGTTATGCTTCAGTTAACCAATTTTTTTCTTTGTTTTGTTGATTTTCTATTTTTTTTTATTATTAATTTGATTATCTATTTTAGTCTTATCAAGATGATCATCATAATTTAAAAAGTGATTCATGACGCCATTTAAAATGAGAATGACACAATTACATCAAAATACACGCAAAAAAGAGAAATCGAGAGTGGAAGAGAAAGAAATGAGATAAAGAATTTGAAGGGAATTTTTTAATTAATGAATCACATTACAATGAAGCTAATGAATTACAATCGTAGTAAAAAATAATACAACATAAATCTAATATAAAGAAAGTCTTAAAGTAAGAGAGAAAAATCCTAAATAAATACATAGAGAATACAACCAATAATCAAATTTAGAGATTTCAACCTCTGAGCTCAAAGTTTAGGGATTTTGACTAATGGACTAACCTCGTTGGCTTCACGAAGATATTGTTCAAAATAAAAAAAAATCAAAGAAAAGAGGTGGTACAAAGATTTAATGGGTATACTTAAAAACTTTATAGGAGTTAATTAAAATTTTCAATTATACCTCGTTTGGATGCAATGATTTGGACAGAAAAGAAAAGAAAAGAAATCCATGTCTCTTGGTGCTAATCACTTGTTTGGATTACTAGACATGAGGAGAGAGGGGGGGGGGGGGGGTTGGTTCTCTCCAAAATTGGAGAGATTGTGAGAGAAAAGAAAGGGAAAGATTACTAATTTTGTATATTATCAAAATTGTCCATCTACCTACAAAAGAAATAAAAACAAAAATGGTTATTTTTGTAATATAACCGGTAAAAATTTCTTTTCTTTTTACGTAGTCTATCAAACAAGATTGGAGAGAAATCCCTATTTCTTTTTTCTTACCAACTCAACCAAACAAGAGGGAGATAAATCACAATTATTTCTTTTCTTTTCTCTCTAAATATCCAAATATAGTGTTAGAGGTAAAATAATAGTCTACAAATTGCACTGAAACATTTGATTGTGCCGTTGAATTATCTGACCATTCAACTCCTTTCTATGTTGTTTACAATGACAGAAGGTCACATCACATGCATCAAAAGAATGAGTTTTACCAATACAGAATTTCAAAGTAAATCAATCAAACAATGTCATTCATTCAAAAGACTCACCCGCCTACAAAACCCTGATCAAATCCGCACCCAACAATAAACCTAAAAAACCAAGATCATACCATAAACACACTACCCAGATGATCAATTTCACTCTATTCAACAAGAAAACCATAACAGAATCAGAAAAAAAAAAAAAAAAAAAAACACTTCATAATTAAACTTACTGTTGCAGGTGACGGGAGTGGAAGGAGCAGAAGGGAAAGACCAGACGGTGTTTCTGAACTCAGGCGAAGTGAAGAGTGACTTGATGGGTTCGTTGGCAGGGCCAGAATCGCCCAACCCATGAAGCCAGAGAACAAAGCTTCGAGCCATCGAGCCTCCTGGTTCTCGAGATTGCGGCAAAGGTTGGGTTTTGGGGTTGGAGAGGAGTAGTACGAAGAAAATGGTGCTACTGAAGGTAACTGCTAGCACTGCTATTGGTTTCCCCAAAACCAACACGGATCTAGACGAATTCATCTCCGTTTGCCTCTCTCATTTCTTTTGCTCCTTTTTTTTGGTCCTATCCCAAAACCCAACAACCTGTTGTTTGGTAGCATTTTTATTTTTATTCTTTTATTTTCAAATACTAGAAATATAAACTCATTTTCAAAAGATGTTTCTATATCATCTTCCTCCACCTATCACATGAAAATTCTAGCTTGCGTATCATATGTATGATCAACTGTGGGATTTGGTTATACATATTGGTTATGACTTATAATTTATTATGATATTATTTATGACATTTTTATTTGAGTTAATTGGTGAAAAATTGACGTTATCTAAAGATTTTTTTTTTTTTTTTTTTTTTGGGGAGGGGGGCAAGGACAAGCGTTGAAAGTCGTAAAAAAAATTGTCAACATCAAAAAATTAGTCGAAAAAGTCATCAAGGTGGTCATTGTTGCCACTCGTGGCTGGTGGTAGTGAAGTGAATAGATATGTAATATTGAACGATAAGTAATAATGTACAAATAGGTAATATTTGGATAGACAAATGATAATAGGTGACATTTGGATATGTAGATTATATTTGAACATGTAGACTAATAGTGTCTTTTCGGACAGTTTATGTCTTTTTGGTCAAAAAATATTTAAGTTTGGGCTTAGGCCTCATTTGGGAATATACTATTTTAGTAACTTTTTGATATTTTACGAAAAGATATGTAGAAAAATAGAGAGGGTGATGTGACAACTTATAGTGATTTTTTGACTTTTTAGCTAAAACTGAAAGTTACCAAACGAGGCCTTATTGACCCAGTAATTTCATAAGTGAACCTTTGGCCTAAGTGCCTTTTTTATAAGGGTAAATTACATGTCTATCCCATATGGTAGACTTACTTAAGTACAGATTAATCCTGTCTTACCTTTTTTGTCCTTGAATGTTGTATTGGTTGTCTCTCCTTGTTGCCCTAAATAATCTTTTTTTCTTCTCTCTCTTTCTCTACCGTTTTTACAATCAGTATATACCACCATTTCCCTTCATCGATAATTATTCTCCTCTATATCCCTCAACATCACGGGCCTTAACGTCGTCAACAACACTCTCCTTAACGACCATCATTGTCTTCCTCTCTCATCGTTGCCGTCGTTCGCCTCATACCACCGTTATCCTTCTTCGTTGCCATCACCACTGCTCCTCTTCCATTATCCATCTACTATCTTCGACACCGTTGTTGCCACCATCATCCTTCACAATCATCGATCTATTATCTTTGATATCGATCTTTACTGGCGACTTTAGATCTAGCCAATTTCAATGCCGATCTACAAGCTTTGATGTTGATCTAGCATCATAACCCTCATCAACGTCGAGATGTAGCCATAACATGATTGCCAAAGTTCCTATTAGTGAGATTGAGTCTTTGTGAACTAGATCTACTATGTATAAAAACTGAAAGAACCAACCTGAATAAATTTATCATTGGTTATTATTGATTATCACTGATAAATTTATCAGTAAATTTGTTGAATTCTCTACTATTAATATGTATACATAACTTATGTGTCTTTTCGCTTTTTATATGTTTGTTTTTGTATTTCCGATGAGCTCTCTTGAAGTCTTTTTTTATCAAGAGTACATTTAGCTCTATTTTGTATCTAATGAATGTGCAATTTTTTAATCTATATAAAAACTATATCTACGATTTGTAATTTTTTGTAGAAATTCTTTTAATAAATTTATGAGTGATAGAATCACTAATAGAAGGATAGAGAGCATATGGCAAAGATATGATTCTTGTGTTAATCTGTGATGGTAAAGGCTGAAGAGGACTATTTTCTGGTAAGAATTTTTCTTTTCCTCCTTATCTTTCTCTTGTCGCCACCAAATCTGAGATGTTAGTAGCCTTCTTCTTCACCCAAATCTGAAAAGAATCGTTATTGGAAACTATTGTCGAAGGTCACTGCAATCAGAGATAGCAATTGGAAGTGGTGGCGTTAGTGACATATTAGAGAAGGACATTATTTTTGCCAAAAAATGAATGAAGGAAATAGAAGTGGTTATCAGATGTGATCACCGAAGGTGATCGTCGAAGGTCGGAGGCAGTCGAAAGTGATCGCTGATGGCTACAAATGGGCGGGCATGGTAGTAATCTGATGATTGAGTTGTTGAAGGAGTTGTAGGAAAGGTATTTTGGGGATATTAATAGGTAAAAAAATGAGCAGGACTTACAGGTATCTAAGTCTGGTGAATAGAATCGACCCATAAGTGCCCCTTTTTATTTTAGTTATAATTGAAAAGTTCTTCAGGTATGCTCCAAATGATGTTTGGTTATAAACATTGGTTATGGCTCATTGTAATGTTGGTTATGACCTATTATGACTATTATTTTGATTATAACTAAAAAGTCTCTCGTTATGTATTAAGTGATGCTTGTTGATGATTCAATATATATATATATTAATTATAATTGAAAATAATTTATGTGGTACACACTACTTTTTGGAATGTGCATTACAGAAATGACCACATTTCGCAACTCACAAGATATATACATATGCATCTATATTAAATAAATTATACTTATCTCTTTAAGGTTAGGTTAAAAATACAATTCACGCCATTGTTTAGGCCAAATTACACTCATGTCACTCGAATTTGACATTTCATTACAAATTAGTTCACACTGTCAATACATTGTTAATAAATTAATTGTTTTTCTTACATCATCAATTATATTTCATTAAATATCTAAAATGTTTTCTACTAATAATTCTTAATCAAGAAAAATTATAATTTAATTTAAAACAAAACTTAGAAGATGAGTCGAATAATCTAAATAATCCACCATTGTTGGGGATCTACACAATTGATTCAAACAACACAAATGAACAAAAAAAAATATTATTGATTCAAACAATACAACACAAATCAACAAATTTACACAACGCAACAAAAATAAAATCCACAAGAAGATTCTTTGGTGGTGATGTTAATTTGCGATATGGAAAAGGAGTAAGGGTAATAGCACTGGAATAGGGAATGACGAGACAACATTGAAAAATGAGGGGTGGTGATTATAGATGTCTTTCAAAACCAAAAGGTGGTCATGATGTTGGTCAAGTTGGAGAAAGTAAAGAAAAGAAACGAGCACTACCTAGGAAGGTAGAGATAAGCTAGCATTGGGTGGCAATGATGATGGCGACAACAATGTTATTGTCGGGCATCGATTACACAAACAATCATAAGAGAGATCGCGATATAAAGAGAGAATGCAATGACCACAATTGAAGATAGTGAAAATAGCTATGAGTGGGGTAAATGATACTAGAGGGCCTGGAAGTAGACGATGAAGTTGGTGGATGGGAATGGGGGATGGGGTTGGCAGAAAAGGCAACATGTAGGTCCTAATATTAAGTGAAAGATTTATTTATTTTTTAATGAACTAAGTATGGTTGAGGTTGGGGTCTAGGGCTAAGAGTGAAAGATATGAAGGGTAGCATGGAGGGTGGGGAATGGGTGGCTGATGACGAGAAAAAGAAAGAGGAAATAAATGAGGGAGAACATAAGAGAAAAAAAAAATGGCAAAAATGTAAAATTTTCATGATTTTGTATTTTTTTATAATTCTCACTCTTATGTAATTAACATAAATTTTACACCATCAAAATAATTAACACAAATCAATTTCACTTTTTTTTTTTTTTTTTGCCACCCCAAATTCTTATTGTTATTAGGCACTCGGGTCATAAGTCCAATTTCAAAATGTTTAGGACAATAGCCTTAAGTTCTATTCTTTTTGAGTCAAGGGACAAAACAGTTTGAAAATATCCTATTATCGCTACTTATTTGTCTATTTGCCCACGTTACTTATTTATCCAAGTGTCATCTATTTTTCCACTTAGCTATCTCCATCATCTCCTCTTTGTCTACATACCATCTATTTGTCCACCTAATATGTCTATCTGTTTATATTACCATCATCACCCGTTGCTGACGACTTTTCTAGGGCCAATTGCATGACCCCATCCAACCACAAACAAGATGGCATAATGACCAACCAACAGTTCTTGATTACCAAATGCCTAGCTAAACAAAACTAAGAAATGAACTAGTCATACATAGGACAAATAAGCAGAAACATTACATTCATTAGTTGATAAATTCATTCGGAGCAAGTGCGTAACTTAGGGATGTAATTAGTTCGGTACGATCGGTATTTAGGTAAAAAATTGTATCAAACTGATAATGTCGGTTTTATTATTTTGACCATCGATACAGACCGCTTCTCCCATTAAACTGTACCAAACCGAACCAATTAAGACTGTTCGATTTGGTGCGATTTAATTGGTCTAGAATTTTTTAAACTTGAGAACCTTTTAAATATAATCACTAATCTATATAAAAATATTAAATTAGTTATTTGTCTACCATTTCAAACATATCCAATCTATCCATTTAATAAATACTTTACAATTCATAGATTAACAAAAATAAAAACAAAAAAAGTTTTAAAATACTAAGATTTCAAAAATAATGAGTTAGAGTTAAGATTATAAGTAATAAGAGTTTACAAACTTAGGTTATAAAGCTGATAAGGTTAATTAATTAAGGTTGATAATTTATTATGTTATCCCAGATAGGCAACCCAAGAGGGGGGATGAATTGGGTTATTAACAATTTCACAATATTAAAATTAATACAATATTCAGAATTTTAATAAATAAAAAAAAACAGAATAATAATTATAAATATAAAAGTAGGAGAGATAGGGAGAGAAAATCAAACACTGCAATTTATAGTGGTTCGGCACGCCAGGCCTACGTCCACTCCCCAAGGAACCTCATTGAGAATTTCTTTACTATCAATTGAATAAATACACCACCAAGCTTGTGGATTTGGCACATCACTTACTCTTATCTATTGAGTCTCACTCAACAATAAATGTCTTACCCTTACAAAATCTCTCACAAAAATAAGGAATAAGAATAAGTGGTACTTGAACCCACTTTTACAATAATTCTCTCACAAAGAGTAGATATGAAAGTGTAAGAACAAAGACTAGACTTAGATCTGAAAGTGAAAGAGCAGAATACAATGTACTCAGAATTTTGGAGCTTAAGAAAATTTTCTCTTCAAGTTCTTAATTTTTTCTCCACACACAACACTTCTATTTATACACAAAAATATACCTGTTGGACGCTCCTTGCTAACGTCATGGTTTACATAAGCACGCTTCTTAATTTTAAATATTCAGCACATGTTAATAAAGAAAAAGATGAAAATAATTAGTAAGAGTAACTTTTTCTTTTCCCTTTTTGTTTAGTCAAAAATGCAGCCACCGTTTTAGAAAATTTTGATATAAAACACAACTTTCAACCAAGCAAATAATTTGCTTCAACTTTTTCTTCTTGTTTCATTAGTATATATATATGTGTGTGTGTGTATGTATATGTGTGACATGATACAAAATTCAAAAATGAGCCACCGATTTGTAGACAATTTGAATCACATCTTTGAATTCAAATAGGGAATTGATTTTGCTCCATCATTATGGACTCCTTGAAGTCAAGAACTACATGATTTTGTGTCTATTTTCTTATGCAAGCAAATTCAAAGCATTTTGCAACTTTTCTTTTTAATTCTGTAGGCAAAACATCTTCAAAGATTGATTTACAATTACATAAGTCTTCTCTTGTAATCATGGGCACCTTTTCTTTTGTATAAATTTTCTTTGTTCACTTTTTCAAACTTTACAGACAAATCACCAAGGTTTGAATACATAATCGAATCAACACTTTTGAATATAATATCATGTATATATATGCATATATAGAAGATGCAATAATTTTGTCAAACTTTTACACTTACCTTTTCTTATTTATCATAGTAATATATATATATATATATCAATGATGCAAAACCCACCGTCAAAAGATTTGCTCATCTTTTTCTTTTTACAATATAATATATGTATATATATATATATAAAGGTATGATTTGTTTTCAAACACCACTTGAGTAAGTTTCACTTTGCATGCAAAATATAAATCAAATAATTTTGCTATATACCATTCATCCTATGTGATCTTATCAAAAGAAAACAAATTATAAATATCACATTTGTCAAAATAATACAACTAATCGATTTGTCAAAAGATGAATAGTAATTAGCACTATTTTTCAAAAAGTGAATAGTAAAGTTTTCAAAAATATTTTTATTTAAATAATATTTAACAAATATATATATATATTTTAAAAAGATAATATTTTGTGTCAAATATTATGTATATTAAATAATATTTTAGACATCATCAAAATTAAATAATATGATTAACAATCTCCCCCTTTTTGATGATGGCAATATTTGTATGGATTTGACACAAAATAAAATTAACAAAATATTTGATAACCTTGCAACATACTGCAACATATAATTTTCAAAAGTATATAATTTTCAAAAGCAAAATCAAAATCATATTTTTTCTCCCTTTTTGACATCATCAAAATAAAAGATGAAGAGATGAAACAAATACTTTTGATGAAATAAGCTGAGCGAGCAAAAATAAAATAACAGGCCTTCTGTCTTGTCAGAATCATTGTGGGGATTTTGAAGCATCTCGAGCGCAGAAAATATTGACAAACAAAATATTTGAGCAGATATGCATCGAGTAATGGATCGATGAAGTGTATAAAACAGAACACAGATCATAGGCAAAGATACGAAATCATCAAGTGTTGGAGAGAAAAATTTGTTTTAGCTTCTCATGTAATCATATCATTCCTTACCTTATCCATCAATGAGTCGGATCTGCATGAGGTGCCTATTATGCAGGCAAATGAGAGAGTACCAGTGATGCAAGCACATGCTATGCCTATAAATGAGGGTTCTAGTGTTATTGGTAATCAAAATGATTTCAATGCTATTAATAACACTATGGCACTTAGTACACAGGCCATGACTGTAGTTTCCAATATGGCGCGACGATTACAAGCAAGAGTACAAGAAAATCAGCAATTGAGAGATGAGGTGTGCTTGTTAAAACAACAAGTAGTTAATATGTGTAAGGAGAAGAAAGAGCTAAAAAGGAAAAATGCACAGTTGGAGAATGCAGTGCATTATTATGCAACGGTGATAATGCTAAGACTCATAGAAATCGAAAATAGAGAGAAGCATGTAAAAGAGGCTCATGAAAAATTGTTGAGAGAAGTGAAAAAGAAAAAATCTGTGAAGCCTTCTGAAAATTTACATGTAATCGAGTAATATTTTCTTTTTCTGAAATAAAATTTCGAGCATTTCTTCTTTTATTTATTTATTTTATTTTTATTATTATTATTATTTTTTTTTTAATTTTGTCTTTGCACAAAAAAAAAGTGTGTTTGTTGGTGCAGATAAGAAGTATGGTAGATAAGGAGTAAAAAAAAAAATGTATATATACTCCCCCTAAAATTATGCACAGAATATACACACGCCTTTTTTTTTATATATATTTTTATAATGATTGTTAATCTCAAAATATATGAGTCTCCCCCTGAATTAATGCACTAAAAATTACATAAATTTGAAGAAACAAATTACCAATCTATAATACCAAGGGCCATTAAGATCCGGCCATAAACAACTACACCAAGTGCACTAGCATAAAAGGAGAAAATAAAAATAAAAATAATTTCTTCAGATAAGGTAGAAGCAACCATTATTAAATCCAAGAGAATTTGGAGCACATACAACAAGTAAAAAAATATAACACAGTGCAACAAGAATTTTAACATGTTGATTAGTGATGACCTTAATGATCGGAAGAAATGGAGAAGATTGGGTAGATCGGTGACGAATTTGTGTAGATCGACAATGGATCTTGATGGATCAGTCACGAATCTTGATGGATCGGTGATGAAACTTGATGAATCGGTAAATATGGTGATGCAGATTTCAGGTAGAGAAGTGATGGAGTTCGGAAGATTGGTGAGGGATTTGGGTGGATGGTGATAGTGATGAAAGTGATGGATGATGTCACGCCCCACTTTTTATTACTCGAAGTCATTACCAAATTCATTAACTTAATTCAATTTCAGAGATAACATGCGGAAATAAACTCATACATTCAATCCGTAGAAGTGATTAACAATACTCTCATTCGTATGCAAAGTAAATATTACATGAACATACTTAATAAATTGCCCTTGGGCTTACATCACTTAAGGTACAAGAAGAAGGGTGTAACCCTTTCACAACAATGGCATTCCGCCAACATAACAGAGGCCCCGTGGCCAGTAAATAAGTAGATCCAAATCTTGCAGCTCAACCTGCTTAACACCTGAAAAAGATTCAACAACGTGGGATGAACATATAGTCCAGTAGGGATCTCAACATGATCCTCAACAATAACAACTTACAGATAGCTATGATCATGAACACTCATTCTCGTACTAGAATAATAATGTGACAGTTTATACAAAATATATATATGTATGAACTTTCCTCGAAAACAACCATTTCATTCAACGCTATAAGCGATTCATTTTTCTTTTCCTTTCATTAACCCCCGTTCCCAATCTTTCATAACATTAACAATTTCTTAGGAAATAAATTCACTAAGCCCACTACTCTCTTCCATTTTCCACACATACAACAAATGTGCCTTTTCAAAACAAAATTCCGAAATGTTCAATTTTCTTCACACTTCCAAAAGACAAAAGGGCATTTCGGTTCAATCCCAATTCTATCATAATTATACATGCATACCTTTATAAACGGGAGATAACAACTCAACTACATGCATAAGATAAACCAATGAGGCAACTCGGCCCTCCAAAACTGTAACCAACACAATCCACAATGTTTCCAGATACACCGAAACAATAACAACAAAACTTTGCTCTACTAGCTATGTGCGTAGTAAGCCAAAGATACACTTCTCACAACAATTTACCAGTTTACCAGGCGCTAGTTGGAAGGGTGTGATACCTTAGATTCTCAGCGCATTCAGTTCTCCAGGCGCTAGCTGGAAGGGAACGGAACCTCTGATTATCAGCGCAGGGTATAACACCAACAATCACAATACAACATGGCATAACCAACATGTATAAAACATACACATAAACTATCCGGATACAAACAATGTGTTAAGGTATATGAACACATAGGTGTGTGGAGTCCATCCCCTATCTTCTCACACACACTGGAGTACAACCCCTCTCTCCTCCCTAACAAGTATACATATATAATGCATCTCAACATTTCATCACATAAGATGGTCAATCAACAATGGTGTAATGTATACATGACAATTCAACGCAACCGTGTCATCCTCCAGCGATGACCAAGGACAAAACCTCTAGATGCAGGTATTTAGTACATCTATTAAAAGACTCAATTATCATGAGATTACAAACCCAACAACAACATTAACATGGTAGTTAAAAATACAACCTCCACGTAGGTGTGTTCAACACTCAAATTACCACAATCCAATTCTCATACTTCATTCAAAAATATCTTTCCCATTTCACAAAACAAATTCTATTTTCTCTTGTTTTTCAAAAAAAGCAACTTCATACCCTTTTGTTTTCACAAAATCAATTCCATGGACAATAAAGCCATAACTCGTTTTAATCCACTACATTCTTTTCAAAGCCATTCCAAATTAATTATGCAAATTATGTCATAATCATTAAATTAGGGTTTTCCTCCCTCTTTCTCAATATTGATAAAAAAAGGCTCAAATATCAATAACAACAATGATAACCTCATTAAAGATCCCAAATACATAAGTATTTGCCCTAAGATCCAAACCCTTCTATTAATTTATTAAATCAAATAAAAATTAGGGTTTCCTCTCCTTTCAACAACAACATGCTAATTAACACTCCAATTAGCCCAAATGATAATCAATGACAATAAAACCATTCTCAAACAACCAACCCTAGGTTCCCTCATGATTTTCAACAAATCCAACATGATATAATTTTCATGCAATACAAAAACTACCACATGTCTATCTATAGACAGAGTATTGAAAAGGAGCAAGGAGAATCCCTACCTCAAATGGAGAGACCAAATGGAGAAGATGAAGGATTTCGAAGGTGCTCCAAACCCAAACTTTCAGATTAAAATGAAGCCCTCAACCCACTCTACCTTTCTTAGAAAGGACTTAGTATAGATTTACACTAGAAGGAGATGAAAACCTAGAGAGAAGGTGTGTAGGGAGAGAGAGAAGACAGTTCTAGGGTTTTGAAATCAAAAGGGAGATGAACAAGTGATATTGAAAGGTTGTTATTAAAGTCCATTAATTGGAAAATGAAAAGACAAGTTAGAATTAAATGAACACTAATTGAAATTAAATGAACACTAACTAGAATTAAATGAACACTAGTTAGAAATATGAATGGACAAGTTTGTAACCACCAATAAGGATATTAAATGAACCATTATGAAAATTTAATGGACACTAACCCTTGGTTTCCAAACACAACCAACCTGTTTTAAACCTACCTAACATGACCCAAGACTCATATACAAAGAGTAAAGGACGGAAACGGGAAAAAGACAATAACACATCCACGGAACCGAGTCCGGAATACAATTAAACAATGAAGGGAAAACCGGGATCGCTATAGATGATTTTGTGGATGGTGGATGGTGGAGCTGGTTGTAGGCTATGGTGAGGGTAGAGATGGAGTCAGCTGAGGGTATAAGGAAGAAGGGGAGAGCGAGAGAGCAAGAGAAAGAGAAAAAAAAGAGAGTAAAGGAGAGAGCGAGTGAGAGATAGAGACGGAGCGGGTGAGAGAGAGAAAATATATGTATATAATTTTATTATTATTATTATTTTATTATTATTTATAATTATTATTAGAAATATTTTATTTAATTATTTATTTTTTAAAAAAATTATTTTTAATATAAACATTATATTGGAGAATTCATCATACCAAGTTCTGTTCTAATATAATAAAATTGTTCTTCATTTAGAGGCTTGGTAAATATGTCAGCTAATTGACGATTTGTAGGCACAAATTCGAGTTCAATGTCACCTTTGAGTACATGATCTCTTAGAAAATGATGCCTTATTTCAACGTGTTTAGTGTGTGAGTGCTGAATAGGATTTTTTAAAAGATTAATGGCACTTGTGTTATCACATTTTATAGAAATATGATCATAGTGAAGTCCAAAATCTTGAAGTTGTTGTTTCATCCAAAGCAATTGTGCACAACACCCAGCAGCGGCAATGTATTCTGCTTCAGCAGTTGACAGAGCCACTAAGTTTTGTTTTTTGTAAAACCAAGAAGTGAGTGAGTGTCCAAGAAAATGACAAGTGCCACTAGTGCTTTTTCGATCAAGTCTACATCCCGCAAAGTCGGCATCTGAGTAACCAAAAAGTTCAAAGGTGGTTCCCTTAGGATACCATAATCCCAAATTTAGAGTGCCAACAAGATATCTAAAAATGCGTTTGACTGCGGTGATGTGTGACTCTTTCGGTGCGGATTGAAAACGTGCACACATACAAACACTAAACATTATGTCGGGCCTACTTGCAATAAGATAGAGTAAAAAACCAAACATACCTCGATATTTCTTTTCATCTACAGGTTTACCTTGCTCATCTTTGTCGATTTTTATTGATGTGCTCATTGGAGTTGCTGCAGGCTTTGATGATTCCATTTCAAACATTTTGAGTAGATCTTTGATATATTTCCTTTGATTTAAATGGATTCCATCATTAGTTTGTTTAATTTGTAGACAAAGGAAGTAATTTAATTCCCCCATCATACTCATTTCAAACTCACCATGCATGTCTTTAGCAAACTCTTTGCACAAATTTTCATTAGTAGCACTAAAAATGATATCATCAACATAAATTTGAATAATTAGCATATCTTCTTTTTTGATTTTTATAAAAAGTGTTGTATCAATTTTTCCTCTACAAAAACCTTTGTCAAGTAGAAAATTACTCAATCTTTCATACCATGCTCTAGGAGCTTGTTTTAAGCCATATAAAGCTTTTGAAAGTTTGAAAACATGATCCGGGTATTTATGATTTTCAAAACCGAGAGGTTGTTCAACATAGACTTCCTCCGAAATATACCCATTTAAAAAAGCACTTTTAACATCTATTTGATATAATTTAAAATCTTTAAAACACGCTAAAGTAAGTAACATTCTAATAGCTTCAAGTGTAACAACCCTCATCTTGACTTAGCCATGCTTGCATACAATTTTGTATGATCTTGTCTTGTCATGTTAATAAATCTTGTTATCTTGTTTTGACTTGCTTTGTTACACGTTACTTGCTTGATCTTGTTCCTTGCTTGGTGTGTAGCCGAGGTCGGCTTAGCCTAGTTCGCCTTTGAACCTTTGTACTTGGAATTATTTTGGAACCACTTGGTTGACCTCCATATTCACCCCGGCATGTTTGCCGAGATGTCACCCTTTAGGCCGAAGTGTTTAGAGCCAAGGCCGAGATGTTTTGTACTAGTGATCTTTGTCCTCGGGCAGGTATGGCCCAGACCGAGATGTGGCACCCCCAGGCCAAGGTGTGGCACAGCTTAGTCAGGTGTCGTCCTCCCTAGCCGATGTCTTTGTTACCCTGTTGCCGAAGCTTTGTGTTTAGCCGATCTCTTTGATTGCCGATGTGTCTTGCCTTAGCTTGTCGAGGACGCTTTGTCATAGACTTGTCTCATCAATCAGTCACCTTTTTGGGTTAAACCAACCCGGAACCGCCACGTGTCCGAGCTGAAAGATAAGACAGCCGGCAGGCCTAAAAACATATCATTTGTATCATTTTGTATCATTTGGTCTCAAATCCTTGTTTTTAGAGAGAGAAGCTCTAGAGGAAGAAGAAAGAGTTTTAGAGAGAGAGAAGTAGAGCTCCGGGCTTGATCTTTGAGGATCGAACCGTTGGATTTGAGTTTTGAGGACTTTGATCTTTGCTTTGAGCCTACACCTGAGGAGCTAGGTGAGTGGTATTTTTAATAAAGCTATGTTATACTGTTTTGATAAATCTCGCTTTGCTCGTTTTGATGAAAGTATTTGTTAAGCATGAATGATTAGCCCTACTTTGATGTATCAAGTATAAGCTTTGTTTTGATGTCATCTTTGAAAAGTCCCTTGGCTGGAGGACTCTAAACTTTCACAGCACTAAGTGTAAAAGTCCCTTGTACTGGAAGACTATAAACTTTCGCAGTACCAAGTATGAAAGTCCCTTAGCTGGAGGACTATAAACTTTCGCAGCACTAGGTATAAAAGGATACGGTCCTTTCTTGGAACACAAGTCCCTCGTGCTGGAGGACTCTAAACTTTCGCAGCACCATTTGTCAAAAAGGGCTGCGGGCCTAAGTGACACCAGTCTCTTGTATTAAAAGGATACGGTCCTTTCTTGGAAAAGCCATTGTGTTAAAAAGGGCTACGGGCCTAAGTAACACAAGTCCCTCGTGCTGGAGGACTCTAAACTTTCGCAACACCATTTTGTATAAATCGATTACGGATCGTACAGTCCTTTGTTTTGCCACTGATGGATTACTACGTGGAACTGTTTGTTCGGAAACCTTGATTTGTGTTTCGCCGATGTCAGTAAGCATCACTTGAGACTTGTAAGACTTGTCCGATGAATACGGTTCATCTCTTAACTTGATAAAGCTTTGATGTGTTTTGCTATATAAGGATCTCGGCTAATACTTGTATGGTTTGACATGTTTTGTTTTGAAAGGACGTCGGCTATATTCATGCAAAACCTTTATTACTAGTACCATTCACTGAGTTTCCATACTCACCCTCTCTATATATATGTAGGTGATGAGCAGGACGGCGATGACGCCTAGATACATTTTGCAAAGCTTGTTTTGGATTCTTGTCACGCCGGCTTTGTTTT
This sequence comes from Camellia granthamiana, assembly GCA_036172215.1. Lineage (NCBI taxonomy): Eukaryota > Viridiplantae > Streptophyta > Magnoliopsida > Ericales > Theaceae > Camellia > Camellia granthamiana. The sequence goes on along the minus strand of CM069909.1, from coordinate 34,185,541 downwards.
GCATTCATGTCGGCAATGATTCCTTTACATCGGCCTTTTGTGTTATGTCGGCTTTTGTATTTACGTCGGCAATTCTTGAAAATTATGCTTCTTAGTCTACAATCAGTGTATTTGTATATGTCGGCTGAGAAGCCTTTTGATCAAGATGTAACTTGTGTTTTGTTATTTATAGACTGGATGTAAATTTCGTTTTGTATATGCCATCTCATTTGATCTACGCACAGCTCTTATGGACCACTTGTACTTTTAATTAATGCTTCTGCAATTGTAAGCCCCTATGCATACTCTGTTTGTGTGTTCGTTTTTGTAAGTTGGCCTTCGGTAATCTCGGGTTACTGGCCATCACGGCACCGTCCTACTAGGGGCGAGTTGGGGTCGTGACATCAAGTCTAGCAACTGGTGCAAAAGTTTCATCAAAATCAATTCCCTTTTATTGATTATAGCCTTGAGCTACTAATCTAACTTTATTTCTAGTAACAACTCCAGATTCTTCCATTTTATTTCGAAAAATCCATTTTGTACCAATAACGGGATGATCATTAGGTCGAGGGGTCAAAAACCAAACTTCATTTCTTTCAAATTGATTTAATTCTTCTTACATTGCTAAAATCCAATTTTCATCATTTTCAGCTTCTAAAAATGATTTTGGTTCAATTTGTGAAACAAACGCTAAGTTACCACAAATATTTCTAACAGAGGAACGAGTTTTTATACCTTCCGCCTCATTCCCTATGATGAGGTTTTTGGGGTGGCCATGAGCATACTTCCATTCTTTTGGTAGATTTGAGTCACTTTCTAAAAGAGCATATATTTCTTCAAGTTTCTCCATTGTCATTTCTTCTTCATGTTCGCGTAATGGATATTCTTCATTTTCCTTTTTGTAAATGCTCTCTGTGCTTGGTTGATTTTCTACAATATCATTACTTACAAGATTCTTGGAAATAATGTCATTAGATTAATCAAAAACAACATGCATAGATTCTTCAACAAGTAGAGTTCATTTATTAAATACTCTATAAGCTTTACTAGACATAGAATAACCAAGAAATATAGCTTCATTCGATTTAGCATCAAATTTTCCTAAGTTATCTTTATTGTTATTTAATACAAAGCATTTACAACCAAAAGCATGCAAGTGACTAATATTAGGTTTTCTACCTTTCCAAAGTTCATAAGGAGTTTTTTAAGAATAGGTCTAATCATGGCACGGTTTATAACATAGCATGCAGTGTTAACAGCTTCCGCCCAAAAATATTTAGGAAAATTATTTTCACAAAGTATAGTATGAGCCATTTCTTCAAGAGTTCTATTTTTTCTTTCAACCACACCGTTTTGTTGAGGAGTCCTAGGGGCTGAGAAATTATGATCTATTCCTAAGTCATCACAAAACATAATAAAATCATCACTTTCAAATTCTCTACCATGGTCACTTCTAATACTACAAATATTAAGATTTTTCTCATTTTGAATTCTTTTACAAAGTTTTGAGAAATTATAAAAAGCTTCATTTTTGTGTGCTAAAAATAATACCCATGTATATCTAGTATAATCATCAACACAAACAAGGGTATAAGATTTTCCTCCTAAACTTAATGTTCTAGATGATCCGAATAGATCAATATGCAAGAGTTGAAGTGGTCTAGTAGTTGAAACGATATTTTTGGATTTAAAAGAAATTCTAGTTTGTTTTCCAAATTGACATGCATCACAAAGTTTATCTTTTTCAAAAATAATTTTTGGTAAACCTATGACTAACTCATTTTTTGAAAGTTTGGAAATTAAATCAAAATGAGCATGTCCTAATCTTCTATGCCAAAGCTAGCCATTATCATTTATAGCAGATAAACATTTAATGTTAAAATGAGAAGATAAATCATGTAAATCAAACACATATACATTCTCATGTTTATAACCTATAAATAAAGTTTTGTTTTCTAGGGTATTTTCAATAGTGCAATGAGTTTTTTCAAAAATAACTCTATAACCTTTATCACATAATTGACTAATGCTAAGCAAGTTATGTTTTAAACCTTCAACAAATAAAACATTTTCAATAATAGGAAAGGGATTTTTACCAATACTTCCTACACCAATGATTTTACCTTTGCTATTGTCGCCAAAAGTCACATATCTGCCATCCTTTGGTTGAAGTGTGGCGAACATAGCTTTATTTCCAGTCATGTGCCTCAAACATGCACTGTCGAGATACCATCTGTCATTACTGGATTTTGTCTTGAAACATACCTACAAAATTTGGATTTTTCTATTGGTACCCATTTTTTCTTGGGTCCATAAAAGTTAGAATTTGATACTCTTGAACTGTCCTTAGGGACCCACATCTTTTTTATTTTAGCAAAATGATTTCTTTTAACAGGACATGAAGGTGAAATATGACCTTTTGTACCACAAAAATGACATATGAGATGAGAGTGATTAGAAGATGCATACACAAAGCCATTTTTGACAGTTTTTACTTTTGAAAAAGGTTTATATCTAATTCCGGCTCTACCAAAAGTACGATTTTGATTTTTAAGAATTTTATCTAAAGTTTCTCTGCCTTGAGTGAATTCTGAAAGAGTATTTTTCAAGTCTTCAATATTTTCTTTCAAAATAATTTGCTCCTTTTTCAAAGATTCATTTTCTTTTTGCAATACAACTAAATGTTTTTCAGAAATTGAAGACTCTTTTCGAGTTAAAATCTCATTTTCCTTTTTCATTTTTATGGCTCCATTTTCTAAAACATTTATCTTGAAAGTTAATGATTCATTTTCTTTTGATAAACTTGAAATTACTTTCTTTTGACAATTACTTTTCAAACTAAGTTTCTTAAATTCAGCATGTAATTCATCAAAAGCTAATTGTAATTCATCAAATGTAAAGGATTCGTCATTTACCTCATTTTCGTTTCCAAGTGCCATTAAGCATAGGTTAGCAACCTCATTTTTGCAAACTTCGGTTTCTGTGTCGCTTTCATCACTATCTTCTCCCCATGCTGCAATCATAGCTTTCTTCTTGTCCTTCTTGAATTTTTTCTTAAGTTCTGGACATTCTGATTTGTAGTGTCCAGGTTTGTTGCATTCGTAGCAGGTTACTTCAGATTTTTTGTGATTTTCTCCTCTTTGGAAATCCCTGTTGAAGTCTTTTCTGAAAAAATTTCGTACGCCTTGTTTTTTTCTCACAAATCTTTGGAACTTTCTAGTGATGAATGCCATTTCCTCATCCTCATCTGAATCATCTTCCTTATCCTCTTGATGTTTCAAGGTGGATTTGAAGGCTATTCCTTTCTTCTTCTTGTTTTCCTCCTCTTCCTTTCCTTCTTGCATTATGAGCTCATGAGTGAAGAGAGATCACATTAACTCATCTAGACTTAACTTTGATAAATCTTTGGCTTTGGTAATGGCAATGACTTTTGTCTCCCAACTTTTTGGCAAAGACCTAAGCACTTTTCTTACAATTTCAGTATTAGTATATATTTTTTCAAGAGAAGCTAAACCATTAATAATATCAGTAAAGCGAGTAAACATTTGAGGAATAGTCTCATTAGGCTTCATTTTAAAGAGTTCATAATTTTGGACTAGCAAATTGACTCTAGATTCTTTAACTTGTTCGGTTCCCTCATGAGTCACTATAAGCTTGTCCCAAATTGTTGGGTATACCTCCTTATTGGAGTGTGGGATCCAATTGGTTTGTTAAAAGAATTTTAATTTGACTTGGTTTAGGTATAATATATTTTTATATATTATATTTAATTTGTGGAGACCCAATCCAATTTGGAAACAACTAAGGTTTGATAAAAAAAAACCCTAGATTCAATATATATGGCTTTGTTTTTCCGTAACATGGTGAGCGGCTGCTACATACAATTCAATTCAGTGGAATCAAACTTTTTGGGTGAGTGAAAAAGTGGAGCAGCAACACCTTTTTTTTTGATCAATTGTTGGTGAGATAATACTTGGGACATAATCTAATTTGGTGGGTTTTGTTCCTACTGTGTGAGTGCCGTTTGGATCAAAAGTATTTCGGTGCAGTTTTTTGATTCGGTTTGTGGCTGATTTGAAGCATAATTTGGTTATTATTTTGGGTCTTCTATAACTTTGGTTTTGAAGATTTTGGTTCTTCTATTTGGTGAGGTCTTTCCTCTTGTTTATTTGTGATTATTTGGAATTCACCTAAGGGTGGTTTTGTGAGACCATTAGTGTCTCGTTTGTAATCGTTTGGAACTTATTTGGTTGATAGTGGAATCGGATTTCGATCCCGTGGACGTACCTCACATTGAGGGAACCACGTAAAATTCTTGTGTTGCCTTTGATTTAATTTTTCCGCATTAGTTTTTATTCCCATTGATTGATTTACTTGTGGGGAATCACATCGATTTTCCCTAACAACTGGTATCAGAGCTTACGGTTTATTGGGGCTTATTTATTTGTGTAAATCAATGGAGGGGAATGTGGGTCGTATGTCTAGCTTCAATGGAAGAAATTGGGTAACTTGGAAAACTAAAATGGAGGACCTATTATTTTGTAAAGACTTGTATGGGCCTATTGAGGGTGATAGTGGCAAACCTGATGATATGAAAGATGATGAGTGGAAGAGGCTTAATCGAAAAGCCGTTGGTGTTATCCGTCAATGGATTGATGACAGTGTGTTTCATCATGTTGCTACTGAAACTTCGGCACATGATTTATGGAAAAAATTAGAGAGTTTTTATGATAGAAAATCAGACACAAATAAAGCCTTTCTGTTTCGTAAGTTGGCTAATTTAAAATATAAAGACGGCAGCCCTATTCCCGAACATCTGAATGAAATAAAGAGTATTGTTAACCAACTTGCTTCTATGAAAATTATTTTTGATGATGAGTTGCAGGCTTTGATGCTACTTAGTTCCTTACCCGAAAGTTGGGAAACTTTGGTTGTGACAATTAGTAATTCGGCACCCGATGGAGTTGTCACAATGGGCCAAGTCACTAGTAGCTTATTGAATGAAGAAACTAGAAGAAAATCAGCCGGTTCCTCTCATTCGGAAGCATTTGTTATGAGAGGTCGAAGCAAAACAAGGGGGAGGAGTAAGACTCCTCATGGTCGTGATTAAAGCCGTGACAAATCAAAAGATGGTTCTTTTTCAAAGAAAGACATTGAGTGCTATTATTGCCATGAGAAAGGGCACATGAAGCGGGAATGCCGAAAGCTCAAGAACAAGAGAAAAGGCGTAACAAAAGTGTGGATAAGAAGCAAGAAGACACTACAGCAGTTACTACCGATGATCTCATGGTCGTTTGTGAAGATGATTGTATCAATTTTGTGGGCCAAGAGAGCAATTGGGTGATTGATTCTGGTGCTTCTTTTCATGTGACTTCTCGAGTTGATTTTTTCACTACCTATACCGAAGGAGATTATGGTTCTGTTCGAATGGGTAATGAAGGTTTGTCCAAGATTATTGGTATGGGTGATGTTTGCTTGGAAACAAATTTGGGCTGCAAGTTGTTGCTTAAAGATGTGAGGCATGTTCCCGACATTCGCCTCAATTTGATCTCTACTGGGAAGCTAGATGATGAAGGCTTCAACAACAAATTTGGTGATGGAATATGGAAGCTCACAAAGGGTTCTTTGGTGGTGGCTAAGTGCAACAAGACTCATACACTTTATTCGATGCAAGGAAAATTTGTAAAGGTGTTGTCAATGCACTTGAAGATGATACTTCTACTGAATTGTGGCACATGCGACTTGGGCACATGAGTGAAAAGGGGCTACAAATTTTGTTCAAGAAAGAGCTTCTACCGGTTTGAAAGGTACACATCTTAAAACTTGTGTTCATTGTTTGGCGGGGTAAACAACATAGAGTTTCTTTTCATAAAAATGTTGCTTGTAGAAAAGAAAAGGTTTTGGAGTTGATTCATTCGGATGTTTGTGGTCCTTTGAAAGTTAGAACACATAGTGGTGCACTTTATTTTGTTACTTTCATTGATGATTATTCGAGGAAAGTTTGGGCTTTTCTACTAAAAACTAAAGATCAAGTTCTAGAAGTATTTAAGCATTTTCAGGCCATGGTTGAAAGAGAAACATGGCAAAAATTGAAGTGCATCCGATTAGACAATGGTGGTGAATACATTGGGCCATTTGATGAGTATTGTCGCAGCCAAGGTATTCGGCACCAAAAGACAGTTAAGAAGACTCCTCAACAAAATGGCGTTGCCGAGAGGATGAACCGCACCATTGTAGAAAGAACAAGGTGTTTGCTTTCACAAGCTAAATTACCAAGATCCTTTTGGGGTGAGGCAATGAGTACAGCGGTTGACGTGATCAATTTGTCTCCTTGCTATCCTTTGAATGGTGATGTTCCTGAAAGAGTTTGGACTGGCAAAGATGTGTTTTATGAGCACTTGAGAGTGTTTGGTTGCCGAGCTTTTGTTCACATTCCAAAGGATGAGAGGTCCAAGCTTGACAGTAAGTCAAGACAATGTATTTTTCTTGGCTATAGGCATGATGAATTCGGGTATAGATTATGGGATCCGGTCGACAAGAAAGTCATTCGAAGCCGTGATGTTGTGTTTCTTGAAGACCAAACAATTAAAGACTTTGGTAAAGGTGATCAACCGGAGTCAAAAACTAGTGATCTCATTGACATGGATCCATCTCCTTCATCTTCAGTTGATGATGAAAATGGGGGAGATGTGCAGCCACCTATTGAAGATGTAGAGGATGATGTTAATCCTAATGAAGTTGAGTCAGAAATTGAGAAAGAGCATCTAACTCAAGAACCGCCACCACAACTTGAGTTGAGAAAATCTACAAGGGACCGACAACCTTCAAGAAAGTATCCTCCCAATGAATTTGTGTTGATTTCCGATCAAGGAGAGCCCGAGAGCTACCAAGAAGCAATTGAGCATGCAAAGAAAGGTGATTGGAAAAAGGCCATGGACGAGGAGATGAATTCCTTGCTTGAAAACCATACTTATGATTTAGTGAAGTTGTCTAAAGGGAGGAAAATTCTGAAAAATAAGTGGGTTTTCAAATTGAAGAATGATGGCAAGAATCTGAGGTACAAGGCACGTCTTGTTGTGAAAGGCTTTGGGCAAAAGAAAGGCATTGACTTTGACGAGATTTTCTCGCCGGTTGTGAAAATGCCTTCTATTTGGGTTGTACTTGGCATGGCTGCAAGTATGAACCTTGAAGTTGAGCAACTTGATGTGAAGACCGCATTTCTTCATGGTGATCTTGAAGAAGAAATTTACATGGAGCAACCGGAAAGTTTTGTAGAGAAAGGGAAAGAAAAATTTGTTTACAAATTGAAGAAAAGTTTGTATGGCCTCAAGCAAGCCCCGCGACAATGGTACAAAAAATTTGACTCTTTCATGATGAATAATGGTTTTTCTAAAACCACTTCGGACTATTGTGTGTTTGTGAAAAATTTTCCGGATGGGAAATTTATTATTCTTTTGCTTTATATTGATGACATGTTAATTGTGGGTCAAGATTCTACCATGATTAACAGGTTGAAGTTAGAGTTGAGTAAATCTTTTGCTATGAAAGATTTGGGGCCGGCAAAGCAAATACTTGGTATGAAAATTGTTCATGATCGCAAAGAGGAACTGATTTGGTTGTCTTAAGAAAGCTACATTGAGAAAGTTCTTGAGAGGTTCAACATGAATAAAGCAAAGCCGGTTGGTTGTCCACTTGCGGGTCACTTTAAGCTTAGTTTGAATCAATGTCCTACAAGTGAGAAAGACAAGGAAGAGATGTTAAAAGTTCCTTGTGCTTCAGCAATTGGTTCTTTGATGTACGCCATGGTTTGTACAAGGCCGGATATTGCTCACGCCATTGGTGTGGTGAGTCGGTTTCTCTCTAATCCGGGTAAAGAACATTGGGCAGCGGTAAAATGGATCCTAAGATATCTTCGAGGGACTTCGAAGGTGTGTTTGTGTTTTGGGGATGGTAAGCCGATGCTTGATGGGTTCACAAATTTTGACATGGCTGGTGATGTTGATTCTAGGAAATCTACTTCGGGGTATTTGATGACTTTTGTAGGGGGAGCTGTGGCATGGCAATCTAAATTACAAAAATGTGTTGCTCTCTCAACTACCGAAGCTGAATTTATTGCCATTATGGAAGCTTGCAAAGAAGAGTTATGGTTGAAGAAATTTTTGCAAGAGTTGGGTTTGAAGCAAGAAAAGTATGTGCTTTATTGTGATAGTCAAAGTGCTATTCACTTGAGTAAAAATTCTACTTTTCATTCGAGATCGAAATACATTGATGTGAGATACCATTGGATTCGTGATGTGTTAGATTCGAAATTGTTACAACTCGAAAAGGTTCACACAGATGATAATATTTCAGATATGTTGACAAAGACTTTGTCGAAGGACAAACATTTAAAGTGTCGAACTTTGGCGGGTATGGTTGATCTCTCCACCTAAGTCGGTAGGGGGAGAATTGTTGGGTATACCTCCTTATTGGAGTGTGGAACCCAATTGGTTTGTTAAAAGAATTTTAATTTGACTTGGTTTAGGTATAATATATTTTTATATATTATATTTAATTTGTGGAGACCCAATCCAATTTGGAAACAACTAAGGTTTGATAAAAAAAAAACCCTAGATTCAATATATATGGCTTTGTTTTTCCGTAACATGGTGAGTGGCTGCTATATACAATTCAATTCAGTGGAATCAAACTTTTTGGGTGAGTGAAAAAGTGGAGTAGCAACACCTTTTTTTTTTATCAATTGTTGGTGAGATAATACTTGGGACATAATCTAATTTGGTGGGTTTTGTTCCTACTGTGTGAGTGCCGTTGGATCAAAAGTATTTCGGTGCAGTTTTTTGATTCGGTTTGTGGCTGCTTTGAAGCATAATTTGGTTGTTATTTTGGGTCTTCTACAACTTTGGTTTTGAAGATTTTGGTTCTTCTATTTGGTGAGGTCTTTCCTCTTGTTTATTTGTGATTATTTGGAATTCACCTAAGGGTGGTTTTGTGAGACCATTAGTGTCTCGTTTGTAATCGTTTGGAACTTATTTGGTTGATAGTGGAATCGGATTTCGATCCTGTGGACGTACCTCACGTTGAGGGAACCACGTAAAATTCTTGTGTTGCCTTTGATTTAATTTTTCCGCATTAGTTTTTATTCCCATTGATTGATTTACTTGTGGGGAATCACATCGATTTTCCCTAACACAAATTTCTTTTGCGGTTTTACATGTGGAAATTCTGTTGAACTCGTTGGCATCTAAAGCGCAGTACAACATGTTTGTAGCTTTGACATTAATTTGGGCCATTCTAGTATCTGATTCATCCCACTCTTCTTTAGGTTTTGGTACCCTAAGTCCATCTATGGTTTTGGTAGGAATTTTTGGACCATTTCAAATAATTTTCCAGCATTCATAATCATTAGATTTAACATGTATGGTCATCCTAGTTTTCCAATAGCTAAAATTTGTGCCACTAAATAGTGGTGGCCTATTGGATGCTTGTCCCTCAGGTAAAGAATAACTAGGGTTTGCTATGATCTACTCTAAGATGGTTAAGTCACACAAACTAGAGTTTAGGCTTTGATACCAATTGTTATCCTAGATAGGCAACCCAAGAGGGGGGTGAATTGGGTTATTAAAAATTTCACAATATTAAAATTAATACAATATTCAGAATTTTAATAAATAAAAAAAAAACAGAATAATAATTATCAATATAAAAGTAGGAGAGATAGGGAGAGAAAATCAAACACTGCGATTTATAGTGGTTCGGCACGCCAGGCCTACGTCCACTCCCCAAGGAACCTCCTTGAGAATTTCTTTACTATCAATTGAATAAATACACCACCAAGCTTGTGGATTTGACATAGGACTTACTCTTATCTATTGATCCTCACTCAACAATAAATGTCTTACCCTTACAAAATTTCTCACAAAAGTAAGGAATAAGAATAAGTGGTACTTGAACCCACTTTTACAATAATTCTCTCACAAAGAGTAGATATGAAAGTGTAAGAACAAAGGCTAGACTTAGATCTGAAAGTGAAAGAGCAGAATACAATGTACTCAGAATTTTGGAGCTTAAGAAAATTTTCTCTTCAAGTTCTTGATTTTTTCTCCACACACAACACTTCTATTTATACACAAAAATATACCTGTTGGACGCTCCTTGCTAACATCATGGCTTACATAAGCACGCTTCTTAATTTTAAATATTCAGCACATGTTAATAAAGAAAAAGATGAAAATAATTAGTAAGAGTAACTTTTTCTTTTCCCTTTTTGTTTAGTCAAAAATGCAGCCACCGTTTTAGAAAATTTTGATATAAAACACAACTTTCAACCAAGCAAATAATTTGCTTCAACTTTTTCTTCTTGTTTCATTAGTATATATATATAGATGTGTGCGTGTGTGTATGTATATGTGTGACATGATACAAAATTCAAATATGAGCCACCGATTTGTAGACAATTTGAATCACATCTTTGAATTCAAATAGGGAATTGATTTTGCTCCATCATTATGGACTCCTTGAAGTCAAGAACTACATGATTTTGTGTCTATTTTCTTATGCAAGCAAATTCAAAGCATTTTGTAACTTTTCTTTTTAATTCTGTAGGCAAAACATCTTCAAAGATTGATTTACAATTACATAAGTCTTCTCTTGTAATCATAGGCACCTTTTCTTTTGTATAAATTTTCTTTGTTCACTTTTTCAAACTTTACAGACAAATCACCAAGGTTTGAATATATAATCGAATCAACACTTTTGAATATAATATCATGTATATATATGCATATATAGAAGATGCAATAATTTTGTTAAACTTTTACACTTACCTTTTCTTATTTATCATAGTAATATATATATATATATCATTGATGCAAAACCCACCGTCAAAAGATTTGCTCATCTTTTTCTTTTTACAATATAATATATGTATATATATATAAAGGTATGATCTGTTTTCAAACACCACTTGAGTAAGTTTCACTTTGCATGCAAAATATAAATCAAATAATTTTGCTATATACCATTCATCCTATGTGATCTTATCAAAAGAAAACAAATTATCAATATCACATTTGTCAAAATAATACAACTAATCAATTTGTCAAAAGATGAATAGTAATTAACACTATTTTTCAAAAAGTGAATAGTAAAGTTTTCAAAAATATTTTTATTTAAATAATATTTAACAAATATATATATTTTAAAAAGATAATATTTTGTGTCAAATACTATGTATATTAAATAATATTTTAGACATCATCAAAATTAAGTAATATGATTAACATATTATACTTATTAATATTATTAGATTATTAGATTATATATATATATTAAATAAAGATATGTTGAAGCAGTAGGTTTCGGTTTAGTTCACTGCATAAGGTGCTTGAATCGATACTGAGCCGAAAATTGAAAAAAATTAAATTTAAAAACCGTACAAACCAATTCTTGTTAAAAAAAAAAAAAGGAGACCAAATATAGCTGATTTAGTCCGGTTCAATCGATTTGATCAATTTTTTCGATTTTTCTTACATTTCTATGCATAAGTAATGAAATGAAACATTTAACTTCTTCATTAACTTCTTTAAAGTATTACTAGAGTGTACATAACTTACAAAAAGGGTACTGTCACGACCCAAACCCGCCCCTAAAAGTTTGGCATCGGAATCAGCCAGTAATCTTTGGATTACCAAAGGCATTCCTATACAATCAAAATTAATCGGGGCTAGTGGAAGCAATATACAAAAACACCAATAGTCCAATGAGCTGTGCATCTATATGAACAAATATTTACATGCAAAAACGTTAATTTACCCACTTACATTACATAACGTATAACATAATATCTTATACAAAACATATACACGGGTCAAAAGTGTACATCAAAATCAAAAGCTTGACAATGGCCTTCCAAGCCTAGCCCCAATTTGGAGGCACACAAAACGACTCGGTAGGCTTCAGAACAGTGACTCAGCTAGGCTTGTCCTCCAGAACGCTCACCTATACATTTACATATAAAAACAGTGAGCTAAAACTCAGTGAATAACATTAAAGTAAAGGGGTTAGTGAACGAATTCTAAATCATATCCGTAAAACAAATCATACCACAATCAATCATATCAGTTTCATATCAGAACATAACATACTGGTACATCCCATAGAACATAGCACATATCGTCTTTCGACTAGAGTAATCGGTTCCAGATACCAATTAAACACATATCACCACAATGAAGTGGCTAACGAGATCTCATATCACATATATGTCATGGACCCGCATTTACATACCGTCCCCCATGACTTGGGACTATATGTGGATGGCATAATAGATTCGCAAATAAGACATTAGTTCATATAATCAAGATAGCATTTCAAGAAACTATAGCTTATCGATAACAGTTAAAACCTAATTTATATCAACATATCTTTACAAAAATGTTACTCACAGTGGGCTTCCAAAACCGGTTGCACAGTCTTCAAGTCTTGACCTACAAATACAAACATTCATAGTACAATTTCTCAATACACATCCGAGTCATGTAGTTGGTTCTTAACCTTATTTAGTTATCCGTTACTTGTTCATTCAGTTATTTCTATTTTTCTTTTGATTTCTTTCATTCTCATGAGATGCTACTGGATGTAAATGACATGTGAAAATCATGTACATGAAGGGCTGGATATCAGAAAACGAAAAGAAAACAAAATCGGAAAAACTGCCTTGTTGGGCCGCACGTGCGGTGGCCTGGCCGCTCGTGCAATGGCCTTGGCCGCACGAGCGGTGGAACTTCAGAATGCGATTTTGTCCAAACCAAGGTTGGCTGCTCGAGTAGTGGCCCAGGCTGCTCGAGCAGTCTGGGTGAAAAACTAGTCCAAAAATTTGTTAAACAATGGGCCTTCTCATTTCTTGCAATCCCAACTCTTTTGTATGTAAAATAAGGCTCAAAACATTTCAAAACACATTGAAATAAACATTATAACTTCAAATCAAAACTCAAGTTTCCAAATACAAGATCAAACTCTTAAATTGAAATGTAAAATCATAACACATGCACTTTTGGGTCCCAAACTCAAAATTCATGGAGATTTCCCCCCCAAATTAAAGAACCACGTGAAAAGTAAATATGTATGCATAAGAATTTCATGAACTCATGTCAAGTATGCCAAGATGTTGAGCTCTTTCTTACAATTCACTCTTTGAAATCATGAGAGTTCTAAACAAGAATTTACACCATGAAACTCCTTAACTTGCTAGATATCTAGGGTAATACAACTTAGATGCATGAAATTAGAGGATAAATCTTACCTTGGATGGTTTAATTGGTAAAGATTTAGCTTAATCACCTTTTGTTCTTCTTCTTCCTCATGTTTCACTCTTTGTCTAGAACTCTCTCTTCCTTTTCAAATATCTTAAGCTCTTAATTGATAAAGATGAGCTCAACTCTTATATATACATATTAGTGTATAAGTGAAGCCAAACATGACTTAGTGAATCAGACGAAGTCAATTTTCAATTAAACTTCTCAAATGGCTCTAAAAATTTCCAGTAGCATATCCGTGTGCTCAATTTCAATTTCTAAACCCATTAAGGTCACCAATTTCAGTTCCAAAGTCGTAGCTCCAACAGATATTTTTTCGATTTAGACAGATGTTCTCAAATTAATTCATATTATTGCATAATTAAATAAGGATAATTGTGACATGCATTTTGGGGCCGTTATAGGTACAACTATCACAAACTAGTCTATTTTTTTTAGAAGACTAATATTTACAAGAAAAATGCTTGAGGCCTCGAAATTTCGAGGCTCGAACACCTCAAAATTTTGTGTGTGTGTGTGTGTGTGTGTTTTTTTTTTCCAAGGGTGGTTATGTGTAGGGTTGTGCTAAAAAACTAGACATCCTGCACTAACTCAGCCTGTGTGGTTTGATAAGGTAAGTGAGTTGGGTTGGACTGGTTGGGTGATAAAATTGACTGATCAGTTAGGCTGCTGGTTAAAATTTGTTAATTCCATATAGTTTTGTACGAGTCCATACTATATTTTTATTTCAAATTAGGAAAATTCGGAAGAAATTGAAATCAAAGCCATATCCATTTCCTCCAAATCAAAACCTACAAAATCCTATGTGGGATTCAATTCAATTATTTGAATCATATTGATTAGAGGGAGAGTTGAAAATTTCATTAAATTTATATATATTTTTATTTGAGTATTTATATATATTTTTATTTGAGTATTTTATATATAAATTTTATTTGAGTATTTTATAAAATACTCATTTCCCTTCCCTTAAATTTATATATATTTATAAAATACTCATTTCCCTTCCCTTAAATTTATAAAATACTCATTTCCCTTCCCTTCGTATATATAAATTTATTTGAGTATTTATATATATTTTCATTTCCCTTCATATTTGAGTATTCATAATTGAATCATATTTATTTTTATTTGAGTATTTATATATATATTTATTTATTTATAATTTATAATTATATTTTTTAATTATATAATATTAATTATGATGTCACGGTTCGACTGCTTTGACCCGACGGTTGAACCGGTGACCCGTCCACCCGATCCCTTTTCCGGTTCGCTCACCAGTTCGATTTTCAAAACATTGCTCCCTACTTAGCTTAGTTAATTAAGATTAATTCTAATTAATATGTTCGCCTCTAATCTTAATTAACTTAATTAATCTTTGCTTAAGTTTAATTAATCGTACTTAATTGTCACAAATCTTGATACAATAAATGAGAATACTAAACACATTAGACTAAAATTATTAAGCACCTTAATAATTCAAGGTAAAAACACCTCATGACATCCCTAATTCAAGGTAAAAACCATCCATTAACTCTTAGTACAATTTAAAGAGTTTCATACCCTCAATATTTTCTAACTATAGTATGTATTTTCTAAGTTTTAAGCAAATCATATCTCAACTGCTACTCCAATTAATGCAAGGCAAATAACACTACAACAAAATACACATTTGGTGACCAAAATAAATTTAGTCGCCAAAAGGTATATTTTTGGCGACTAATAAATTTTTTAGTTGCCAAAGGTTGAAGGATTAGCTACTATATTATTTTAGTAGAGATATATTGTTTTTTGGTGACTAAAAAAAATTAGTCACTAAATAGATTGTAATTGGCGACGAAAATAATATTAGTCGCCAAAAGTCTAGATTTTTGGCTACTAATTCTTGGGCTAGTTGCCGTATACAGTTATTTGCTAACGAAAAGGGAGTTTAGTCGCCAAATAATAGGGACATTTTTAGGGTTATTATGACCTTTTGGTGACTGAAAAAATTTAGTCGCCGTATAATCAATTTTTGACGATGAAAAAAAATTTAGTAACCAAATGATATGTAGCACTTGTATCTTTTAAACTATTGGAGAGTATATTTAATTCCTTTATTTTCATTTTGGGAGTCTTTGAAGTGGTTGTATCTTGGTTTCGGAGGAGTACAATTCGATTTAGACTTGTTAGGATTGTTCATTTGTACTTGTTTACGTTGAAAAGTCCTTTGATTGGAAAATTTGTTCTGGTGTTGACACTAGTCTTATGGGGGTCGACACCACCTTGCTGCCTTACTCTTAGTGTCTTTGTTGGTTTGTAGGGTCAACACCACAGGTCCCAGGGTTGACCGTTGTCTACTACTGTGTTCTGGGTATTGCTATTGAAATGTAGGGTTGACACCACTGCTTCCTAAGGTCGACCCTTATCTGCTGCACACATTGGTGTCTCAGTTTTTCTTTGTGAGGGTCGACACCACTATCTTGAGGGTCAACCCTTGTAAGTTATTTTCAAAAAATTTGGTTCGGTTTTAGGCCCAACTTTTGGGGGTTTTGACTTATTCTTTTCATTGACTTTGGGGCCATTATTCTATTATTATCTAGCCATTATAAATAGGCTCAAAAACAATCTTTCCTCATTATTTTCTTTTCTCTTTCCTTCTCTTTTCCTCTTTTCACCGTGAATCTCTCTTTCTCTAAACTCAACTTTTTTACTTAGATCTCTAGATCTACCTACATAGAGGAATCTTTTCACCTTGGTCCTTTGATAAAGGTTGTAGATCTCATCAAGGGCTTTCTTTTGATCCAAGAGTTAAGCGGTTTTATCGACTTTGAGTTTTTCTGAGTTCTCCTCTTCGCTTCATGAGGTAGGGTAGTTCGGTAGCATATTTGCTACCCATTTTGTTATTTATATTTAGTAGTCATTTGGTATGATTTTTACCCTAGTTATTTGTTATTTCAAAATATATATGGATTTGGGTGTTTTGGGTTAAACTTAGGGTTTGGATTTGAAATGTAAAAGAGAGATTTTTCAAATGAGTTCTTGAAATAGGTTATGATTTTGTATTGGTGGTTCAGATATGTTGACATGGTGGCTTTCCTTTACTCAAAAGTGATTTTGAAAGAAAATAAGATTTTGCTCTAAAACCATGGGTTTTGGCTTGTGTTGGAAAATAAAAAATGATGTTGGTTTTGTAAGTGTAGGAGCAATCTTCTGTGTAAATAAAAGAAACTTAAATAATTCAAACAAAATAATTAAATAACATACCGAATTTATTTCGTTGAACCGAATAAATAATTTAAGACCAAGTCGAGTGTGAGACACTCTGTCCTTAAGACAGATTCGCCCCGCTACGGTACTTACGGTTGAGTGGCGTCTATCTCTCAGGATACAATGATCTTCACAAATTGTAGTAGTACTCCAAACAATTTGTTCGGCGAACCAAACCTATGTTCTAACTCTCTGAATATTTATTCCTAAAATTATAAATGAAGAAGTAATGCAACCAAACGAATTTCTAGACAGCAAGAACACAAAAAATTTGACTGATTTTCGGATGTCTCTAAAAAATAAATATCTCAAGATTGCTGGAATATAATTACTATTTATAGGCAACAAATGACCGTTTGAAATAGTCCAAAAGGTATAAAAAATGGTCTAACATGTGCCTTATTCAAATTAACAGATTTGATTGAAAATTAAATCTGACCATTGCTTTCCAAACAACTTGAAAAGGCTCCGAGGTGCAACAGTTATAAAACCTGTTGGAAAACACTTTATAAACTATTTACATAGTTTAATGGTTTAAACAAAACAAACCAATTAGAGTTAAACCACTTAAGGAAATCAAAAATAAATTTAAATTTAAATTTAAATTAAATTTCCATAACAATTTTTATTGAAAAAATTCAAAGAATTTTATCTAAAAAATTAATGTTAAACCCAAAAACGATGTCAACTTCCCATTCACTCATAAATGGTTTTGACATTCCGTATTCACCGTGTGACTTGCCACGCGGCAAGGAACACTTCACCTCTTCGGACCCACCCCAAAAGGTGTTTGGGGTCCACCCAAAATGGGCTCAAAATTATGCCTATATAAAACCATTTTCCAACAATCCCCCACACGAATGGAATTTGACGGAGAGAAAATGCAACAACATGATCTAATTACAGAGAGTACAGAAATTGAAAATATTCTGCAAAGGATAGGTAGCTTTTGGCTTTGAACCTTCCCTTATGAGACACTATCGGATTTACTAGCTAACCAGTGAACATGATGTCTTGAACTGTTCAGCCGTTTGTGTAAACCAAGACAATAGAACTCACACAGTATATTCCCAGACACAGTTTAGTTCTCACTATTGTGTTCATTTTGGCCCTGAACAACCTGGTCTTCATGAGTGCTCTAGAGAATTGTAGCCCTTCACAAATCTCATAGAACCGGCCCAGTTCACACTCATATAGGTGATTCTCATGAAGAGTATCCTGCCATACTCCACTAGGTTTACCTAGATATAAGAATCATTAAAATTTTACTTAACCTTTAACGCTGCAGACATCACTCTTTCATCAAAGAAATGGGTAGGAGTTAGACTCCCCAGTGATCCTTCTGAGTCAATCACAACTCGGTTGTCCCTTTGAACCTAGATCTTGGGATCTCCAGTCAACTAGGTTGGGTTGCCGTTGTGGTAACTCTTATTTAATAGGCTTTAGTCCCATTCCCCTTGATGAATTCTCAACTAACTCTCTTGCTAACCCTTTGATTAGTGGATCCGCTATGTTGTCTTTAGACTTAACATATTCTATGGAAATAATTCCATTAGAGAGTAGTTGTCTTACGGTATTATGTCGATGACGTATATGTCGTGACTTACCGTTATACATATGACTCTATGCTCTACCAATTGCTGATTGACTATCACAATGTATGCATATAGCAGGCACCGGTTTTGGCCAAATTGGAATATCTTCAAGGAAGTGGCGAAGCCATTCTGCCTCTTCCCCTGCTTTGTCTAAGGCTATGAATTCAGATTCCATAGTAGACCTAGCAATACAAGTTTGTTTGGAAGATTTCCAAGATACAGCCGCCCCACCAAGAGTAAAGACATACCCACTGGTGGACTTCGAGTCTTTAGTATCTGATATCCAATTTGCATCACAGTATCCTTCAAGTACTGCTGGATATCTACTATAATTCAGCCCAATATTACGAGTGAATCGGAGATATCTTAGAACCCTTATAATTGCTTTCCAATGTTCTACTCCCGGATTACTCGTATATCTACTTAATTTACTTACTGCATAAGCTATATCTGGGCGAGTGCAGTTCATCAAGTACATTAAGCTTCCAATAATTTGGGCATACTCTAATTGAGAAATACTTTCCTGTATATTCTTAGAAAGATACAAATTAACATCTACAGGAGTTCTAGCAAGATGATCATCATCTTTGCTGAATTTGTCAAGTATTTTCTCAATGTAATGAGATTGTGACAAAGTATAACCTTATGATGTTTTGGTAATTTTCATACTAAGAATTACATCAGCAATGCCCATGTCTTTCATGTCAAAATGTTTATTCAACATTTTCTTGGTAGTTTTAATCATATCATTATTACTACCTATGATGAGCATATCATCTACATATAGACATACAATGACATAACCTTTATCTGTGTTTTTAATATAAACACATTTGTCACACTCATTAATTTTAAATCCATTTGACATCATTGCCTTGTCAAATTTCTCATGCCATTGCTTTGGCGCTTGTTTTAAACCATATAATGATTTAATCAATTTACACACTTTCTTTTCTTTCCCTGGAACAGAAAACCCTTCTGGTTGTTCCATGTAAATTTCTTCATTTAACTCACCATTTAAGAAAGCGGTTTTAACATCCATTTGATGAATTTCTAGATTGTATAGAGATGCAATGGCAATTAGCATTCTAATGGATGTTATTCTAGTAACCGGTGAGTATGTGTCAAAGTAATCTAGACCTTCTTTCTGTCTAAAACCTTTGACTACAAGTCTTGCCTTGTATTTGTCGATTGATCCATTTGCTTTCAATTTTCTTTTGAAAATCCACTTGTACCCAAGAGGTTTACAACCTGGTGGCAAGTCCACTAATTCCCAAGTGTGATTTTGCAAGATGGATTCAACTTCACTGTTGACAGCTTCTTTCCATAAAGGAGCTTCAGGACTGGACATAGCCTCTTTAAAAGTTAAAGGCTCATTTTCTAACAAATATGTTAGAAAATCTGGACCAAAAGATTTTGAGGTTCTAGCACGTTTACTACGCCTAAGTTCCTCTTCCTCATTTTGATCTAATTCTTGTTCTTGATCATGTTCTTGATCCTGACTAGTAATAGCATCAAAAGATCTTTTATTAGTACTAGTCTCTTGTCCAGTCTTCTTTGGAAATACATGTTCAAAGAAAGATGCATTCCGAGATTCAATAATAGTATTTACATGCATTTCGGAATGTTCTGATTTATGAATCAAAAATCGATATGCACTACTATTCTTGGCATAACCAATGAAAATGCAATCAATGGTCTTAGGACCTATCTTAGTCTTTTTAGGACTAGGAATAGCCACTTTAGCCAAACACCCCCACACTTTTAAGTATTTGTAGGATGGTACTCTTTCATGCCATAATTCATAAGGTGTTTGATTTACTTTCTTTCAGGGTATTTTATTTAAAATATAATTAGCAGAAAGTATTGCTTCCCCCCACAAGTTCTGAGGTAATCCAGAACTAATTAACATGGCATTCATCATTTCTTTTAAAGTCCTATTTTTCCTTTCAGCAATTCCATTTTGCTGAGGTGAGTAAGGAGCGGTGGTTTGATGAATTATTCCATGTTCTTTACAAAATTCACCAAAAGGTGATTCATATTCACCACCTCTATCACTTCTAAGTTTCTTGATTTTCTTACCAAGTTGATTTTCAACTTCATTCTTATATTGAATGAAAGTTTCCAAAGCTTCATCCTTGGTTCGAATTAAATAAATATAACTATATCTAGTATAGTCATCTATAAAAGTGATTACATACTTTTTTCCATCTCTGGTTTGAATTGATTTAAAATCACAAATGTCACTATGAATTAATTCAAGTGGTTCCGTACTTCTTTCAATTGAATGAAAATGAGTTTTAGATAATTTTGCCTCAACACAAATTTCACATTTATGATTTGAATCAATGTTAAATTTAGGTAAACATTCCATATTAATTAATCTACGCAAAGATCCATAATTAACATGTCCTAGTCTACCATGCCATAAATTTGAAGACTCAAGCAAGTAAGAAGAAGATGTATTATTATTAATAACTGAGGGTACAACGGTCATTACATTTAACTTGAAAAGGCCATCAGACATGTAACCTTTTCCTACATACATCCCATTCTTAGTAAGTACAAATTTATCACTCTCAAATACTAGCCTAAACCCATTCTTACTCAACAAAGATCCGGAAACAAGATTCTTGCGAATGTCCGGTACATGCAGCACATTGTTGAGAGTGAGTTCCTTTCCTGATGTCATCTTGAGTACAACCTTCCCTTGTCCTTCAACTTTGGAAGTTGAGGAGTTGCCCATAAACAGTTGTTCACCATTGTCCACTGTAGAATAAGATGTGAACATCTTTTTGTCGGCACAAATATGGCGAGTAGTACTAGTGTCCACCCACCATTCTTTAGGATTTCCGACAAGATTTGCCTCGGAAACAACTGCAGAAAGATTGATGTCATCGACACTATTGGAAATATTATCCACTTCGGTCATATAGGCTTGAGCAGGTTTCTTGCTTGTTCTTTTCTTACTTTTGCCTTTGCTACGGCAATCTTTGGCCCGATGTCCCTCTTTGTCACAGATGTAACATTTGCCATTAAACTTGTACTTTTTATTATTTCCCCCTTTAGAGCCTTGTGATGAACTTTCTCCAGAAGACTTTCGTTTCTTGGTTTTTGAAGCATGTTCCACCACATTTGCCTTAGACTTCATAGGAAGCTTACCAGCCCGCTTTTCAGAATTGCGGTTGTCCCCCTCAATCCTCAAACGCACAATTAACTCGTCCATAGAAATTTCTTTGCGCTTGTGTTTAAGGTAGTTCTTGAATTCCTTCCAACCTTTGGGTAATTTTTCAATTAAGGCTGCAACTTGGAAGGATTCACTGAGAGACATACCTTTTGCGTGAATGTCATGAAGAATGAGTTGGAAATCTTAAGCTTGGCTGATCACAGTTTTTGAATCAACCATTACAAAATCCAGAAATCTGCCAACCACAAATTTCTTTGAGCCGGCATCTTCCGTTTTGTATTTTTTCTCCAACGATTTCCAAAGTTCCTTTGCTGTCTTGATTGGACTGTAGACGTTGTATAATGTGTTGTCAAGTCCGTTCAAGACGTAATTCCGGCAAAGGAAATCAGCATGTTTCCAAGCATCAACCGCAGCAACCACTTGCCGGTCGGTTTCATCCTCTTTCAGGATAGGAGCATCTTCACGGAGGAAACGAGCCAGGTTCAGAGTTGTAAGATAGAACAACATTTTCTGTTGCCATCTTTTAAAGTCAGTTCCTAAGAACTTCTCTGGCTTTTCACCGTGATTTACCGGTACTGTCATCACAGGAGAAGGGGTTGGTGCAATCGCAGCCACTACAGTAGTACTTGTTTGGGCATTTGTTTCAGTAGCCATCAAATCGAATTTATAAAATAAAATTAGAATTAGAATTTACACTACACAGAAAATTAAACCAAATGCACAGAATTAAATTCTGTAAAAATAAAAGAAACAAGAATGTAACTTTTATTTTTCAATTAATTTGAAAATAAAATAAAATTTTATTTAAACAAATTAATTCCACACAGAAAATAAAAGAAATAAAAACTATAACTTTTATTTTTCAATTAATTTGGAAATAAAATAAAATTTTATTTAACCAAAATAATTCCACACAGAAAATTAAATTCTGTAAAATAAAAGAAATAAGAATATAACTTTTATTATCCAATTAATTTGGAAATAAAATAAAATTTTATTTAACCAAATTAATTCCACACAAGAAATTAAATTCTGTAAAATAAAAGAAATAAAAATATAACTTTTATTTTTCAATTAATTTGGAAAAATAAAAAATTATTTAACCAAATTAATTTTACACAGAAACTTAAAACTCTTGTTAAACTCCAATAATTAAAATACTGAAAACAGAATTTTAATTAATGAAAACTCAGAAAATAATTTCTAAAACCCAAAATTAATTTCTGAAAAAATTCCACAAAAATATATTCTGAATTGTTAATGACACCAGTATCGTACTACTAGTTGTTGTCAAAGAAAAGAGACAGTATATTACTACTATCTGTCAAATAGCATATAAACACTATTTGTTTTTCCAACCAGAATATTATTTTGTAAATTCACAGAAAATAATTTTCTTTCGAAATTATTTACGAAGAATGAAAAAGGGAAACAAACGAAAAATTCTGTAAACAGAATAATTCGAATCTGTCTTAAGATTGTAGGAGCAATCTTCTGTGTAAATAAAAGAAACTGAAATAATTCAAACAAAATAATTAAATAACATACCGAATTTATTTCGTTGAACCGAATAAATAATTTAAGACCAAGTCGAGTGTGAGACACTCTGTCCTTAAGACAGATTCGCCCCGCTACGGTACTTACGGTTGAGTGGCGTCTATCTCCCAAGATACAATGATCTTCACAAATTGTAGTAGTACTCCAAACAATTTGTTCGGCGAACCAAACCTATGTTCTAACTCTCTGAATATTTATTCCTAAAATTATAAATGAAGAAGTAATGCAACCAAACGAATTTCTAGACAGCAAGAACACAAAAAATCTGACTGATTTTCGGATGTCTCTAAAAAATAAATATCTCAAGATTGCTGGAATATAATTACTATTTATAGGCAACAAATGACCGTTTGAAATAGTCCAAAAGGTATAAAAAAATGGTCTAACAGGTGCCTTATTCAAATTAACAGATTTGATTGAAAATTAAATCTGACCGTTGCTTTCCAAACAACTTGAAAAGGCTCCGAGGTGCAACAGTTATAAAACCTGTTGGAAAACACTTTATAAACTATTTACATAGTTTAATGGTTTAAACAAAACAAACCAATTGGAGTTAAACCACTTAAGGAATCAAAAATAAATTTAAATTTAAATTTAAATTAAATTTCCATAACAATTTTTATTAAAAAAATTCAAAGAATTTTATCTAAAAAATTAATGTTAAACCCAAAAACGATGTCAACTTCCCATTCACTCATAAATGGTTTTGACATTCCGTATTCACCGTGTGACTTGCCACGCGGCAAGGAACACTTCACCTCTTCGGACCCACCCCAAAAGGTGTTTGGGGTCCACCCAAAATGGGCTCAAAATTATGCCTATATAAAACCATTTTCCAACAATAAGAAATAGGAAGAACATGGTTGTGGGATTTTGAAAATGGTTGTTGTTACTCTTTTAGAAAATATGTCTATATTGATATCTTTTGATTATTGCATTAAAGATAACTGTTTTAGCTATCGGTGGAGGATAGCATTGCCGTGTATTAGAAATTGCATATAGATTAGGCAATTTAAAATCATTCATGTCATGGAGCATGTAATGAATTTTGGAAATTGAAACTGTATGTTTTGGAAAGAGGTTTTGGAAATTCTCACATTATGTTTTAGAGCATTTGCATTGTTTTAGAAAAATAATATTTTGAGTTACATGTATTGTACTATTGAAAATGGTAAATAAAATGGTGAATCTGGAAGGGAGTATTGTCTCATTGAAATGCCTGAGTGTTCATGGTGAAAGTCCTAAATACTACGCGTATACATGAGTGCCGATCCCGCGAATGAAATATCCGTAAAATGGCA
The DNA here is from genome assembly GCA_036172215.1 of Camellia granthamiana. Lineage (NCBI taxonomy): Eukaryota > Viridiplantae > Streptophyta > Magnoliopsida > Ericales > Theaceae > Camellia > Camellia granthamiana. The sequence continues at coordinate 34,161,357 of CM069909.1, read as the reverse complement.
ATAGTAGCGCTTGTACAGCCTACGTTTACATGGGTGCCGGTTCACTGTTTCCTGCGGACGAAATTTTTGTGAAAGGTTGTATTTGTTTTGGAGATTTACCCATTTTATTTACTATTATGATTGGTTTTGGAACAAGATGTTTGGAAATGATTTGAGCAATGTATTTGCTTTTGTTCAGTGATGTAGTCGCATTTGATTTAGCATTTTTTGTTTACTGGTTGGTATTGAGATACCTGGATCGATTTTTTGGAAAGTGATTTTATATCAAACGGATGATTGAACTTAGAAAACGTTTTGATTAAATGCAAGGTTTTGGTAATTGGAAAGAAAGGATCTTGTTAAGAAATCAAATGGATTTGAAAATGGATTTGGGCATATTGTATATATATTGCATCATGATCATTTATGCTGATGAAGCATGTTTAGTTTTTGAAATATTCTCTACTGGGCTTTATGCTCACCTTACATGGCTGAAAATGTTTTTCAGGTGTACATGTGTGGATGTGGACTAAGACGTGAAGCTGTGTTTGGAACTGTGTAGGGTGGTTTTGTTATTTGTAGGCCAAAAACCATTTATGTTATTCATTGGCCATTCTTGTAAGGGTTACACCCTTGTGTGTGATGTAAGCTTCAGGGCGTTTAATTTGATTTTATAACATCTGTGCATGTTTTAATTACAGAACATTCATTCGACTTAGATGTTGTATCTAGGAATGTATAAAATCAAATAAACACATGTACTGTGTGACTATATTATATTCATTTGCATGAGAGTTGTGATATATTATTCATCGTCGGGTGGTTTATTCATGTGAGTCAGACTGTGTAAATCCGGGGCTTGACATGATGCTTTTGGCTACCAATATATTAGTCATTATTACTCAATCTTTGGCTACAAAAGGTTTAGTTGTTATTCATCATTATTTGGCGATAAAAAATAGTTTAGTTGCTAAAGGTAGAATATTTTTTTTTTGGAAAGGAAATGAAAGAATATTGGCTCTCGATACACTCTTTTCACACAAAACTTTTGGCTCTTTGTTTTGTCTCACATACACACCAAATAGTCACTACCAAACCTCACCCCCGCTCACCACCGTAGCTGGTCACCGGCGCTCGCCACCGTTGCACGTCGCCACGGCCATCATTGCAAATTACCACCGCCACTGAATCACATGTATTTCTCTCTCTCTCTCTCTCTCTCTCCCTCCCTCCTCAATTTCCTCATTTCTCACACTTGCTTTAGGGTTTTATATGATTTTTTAGTTTAATTTTGTGTTGATTTCTTAACTCAAAATCCCAAATTTTGTGTTGATTTCTCACACTTGCTCTAGGGTTTTGTGTTAATTTCTCACACTTGCTCTAGGGTTTGATTTGTAGACATAAATCCCAAATTCAAGCTCAAAGCTCAAAATCCAAAACTTTATCATGTTATAGTGGTTTTTTTGTGTTGATTTCTTAAGTCAAAATCCAAAACCTTATCATGGTATACCTTAATTCAAGATGAATAATTTTACATGTGTTGCAGGATAAAAACCATGGTGTTACTTTGGGAAGAAATATCCCTCTGGACTTTGCTTTCTATGGAGTACCAAAAGCAGGACTTCATGATGTTGTTTTGTTTGTATACTAATTTAATTATTTTGAAGACAAATTTGGGCATTATAATTAACCCTGTGAAGTTGAATAAATGAGATAGCATGGGCAGTTTTTGTTTTCCTAATTTATTGAGGGACACAATACTTCAACATGTCACATCCTGCTTTTGCCTAGAACATTAGACCTTTTTAACTTTTTAAATTCACATGTAATTGACTACATATGTGACAAGGTATGAAGCTACAAATTGTGCAATTGTATTGTGACCAAACACTCTATATTTTGCAAACTGAAAGGACATTTCATTTATGTTTAATTATGCATATTCTTTGGAAACATCATTCTTGGTCGTTGGCACAAAGCAAGAATCTTGAAGCAATATTTATAATTATGCAAACGATTCGAACCTGAGTCCTGTCTTATATACTTTGTAAACAACATGAGGAAAGAACTTGATAGAGAATTGGATCTTGTGTTTCTCTACAACTACAGCAGGATATCATGTGCATGATGATGCGTTTTGACTAGAAAAAGTCATAAGTTTATTAGATTATCTTGATGTAGGAAGGTCCTTTTGTGAGAGTATAGTTATATGAAACGACTGCACTATTACATTTAAGAAACATCTATCCTTCAGCTTGTAGCATAAATGAACAGAATTGTAAATGAATACTTCTTAACTTGTGGATTTCACTATGGATGATTCACATCAGAACTAGGTGTATTAATATATCAAAAATAGAAAATAAAGCTCAAACACTTGTATTGTGAATTGTGAAAATGATAGTAAGAGTCATAAGCTTTAAGTGTAATGCAAAACTGAAACACTAGGAATACATAGTATAATACATAAAGAAGATACTACCATAGTATAATACATAATACGGAGCAGTGATGAAAATAGGATACAGTTCACAGTGTAATATTCTTAGTTCCATTTATTATTTTATTTATAATCTGGCAGGATTTTCTTTTAAAACTATTGGTTCCCTCAACTTAAGCAAAGACAAGGTCCTCTGCTATCATTTTTCATCAGATGGGAAGTTATTAGCTAGTGCTGGTCATGATAAGAAGGTTTGATGCTACCAATCTTCAATGTTCAGCTTAAGCCTTATGGAAGCTAGTTCTCTAGTTTTTTTTTTATAATATATATATATATATTATAAATGGAGACTAAATTGAAAATTTCTGTTCCAAGTCCAGCTTTGGAAGATGAGTAATTTTGATTCTGTTGATATTGTAGAAAAGCATTCTCATATCATTACAGATGTTCGGTTTAGACCAAGTTCAAGTGTTTTTGCCATATCTTCTTTTGATAGAACAGTGCAAATATGAGATGCAAAGAAAGTAAACATTTCCTCCCTTTATTTCCTCACGATGTTTTTCTCACTTTAGATTTAGATCTCTCTCTCTCTCTCTCTCTCTCTCTGAGATTGGAGGACTTACTTTTAGGTAGAATTTTACACCATTTTCTTTGTTATTTCTTTATTTGTTTAATTGCTTTTAATTCAATGGATGCTTTAATCTCATTCACTCTTTTTTGTTTTTGTTTTTTTGTTTTTCCTGTCTTTATTTATATTCAACACTTTTTCTCCTGATTGTTATTAAAATTTATATATTATATGTCTACTTATCATTGTCAACGTGATATCTACTGCCACAAGTTTGAGACCTGTTTGGAGACATAAAGAAGTGTTCAAATGTTCTCCCTGACTGTCTGCAAATCATTGGTTGAAACTGAAGATTTACATAACAAAAATTTGTTAGTTCGAATTGAACTCCTATCCAAAGTGAAATTCCTCTTTGTTTACAAAACATACTTCCAAAACATTACACACTTTTTAAGGGAGAATTTACAATTTTCTACCAGTAAAAGGCAGAATTTTTTCCCTCATGTTGGAAAGGCATTTTATGTTTTCTATACATAGGAGCTTTGGTTGGTGAGACAGCAGCTATCTCCTTTTCTTTTAGAAAAGTTTACAATATATTGATGTTTATGATATGTTGAATAACTTAGCAGAGGACATGATCCTAGATTTGAATGGAAAAATGGATTTGGTGTAACTAACCAAAAATAGATAGGATGTTCAAGCTTTGTTGAAGTTTCTCCAATTAAATGGCATTAATAATATATCAAAATCTGCTCTGAATATGAACAATCAATTAACAACATAGATATTTGTTGATAGTTATTTATTTGTTTTTGTTTTGTTTTGTTTTGGCTTTTTTTTTTCTCGAACAAGTTAATACATAGATATCCAAGTGTCATTTGAGATTTCAGACTGAGTTGAATCAACCAAGTGAACTTGGAATTAATTTGTAGCAACATGATTTCCTAGTTAGATTATGAGATGGATTGCAAAAACAAGAAACCATATCATTAATATGTCATCAAGTTAAAAACCAGAAACCATGGAGAGAATTGACCTAAAACTTTAGCTTTGATTCAAGTTCATTTTGGCTTCCACATGCTTAGTAACCTGACACAAACGGAAAAATAAAAGCATTATACTATATTTCATTTGCAAATGGACTATGGACTTAGAATTTCATCATAATACCATAGATAGCATAAGTCATATGCTGAATGCCTAACACAAATCCTTTTTCCTAATGAATTGCACAAGTAAGAACCTATCTTTGCATATCATGTGAGGAGGATCTAACTTTTGCACTTGCATTGTAACTACATAGCACCAAATTTGACAACAATAATATAAACTACAAATAGATAAGGGCAACAAACAGTCATAAACTATGGTGTACAACTTAGTAAAAAAACATCTTAATTAGCACACGTAGGTTAGGAGTTGGAGTAAAAAATGCCTTAACTTAGTTGGAAAAGGCTATTAAGGGGGCAAAAATACAAAACAGCCCCTGGACCACTCTATGGATATCACAGGTAGCTTCCTTATGAAAAATAGGACTTGTGGGGATAGAAAGGATGTAATTAGCACACATAGGTTGGGAGTTGGAGTGAAAAATGCCTTAAACTTAGTTGAAAAAGGCCGTTCGAGGGGCAAAAATGCAAAACAGCCCCCGAACCACTCTATAGATGTCACGAGTAGCTTCTTTGTGGCAAATAAGACTTGTGGAGACAAATGGGATGTAATTAGCACACATAGGTTGGGAGTTAGAGTGAAAAATGCCATAAATTTAGTCGAAAAAAGCCGTTCAGGAAGCGAAAATGCAAAACAGTCCCTAAACCACTTTATGGACGTCACGGGTAGCTTCCTTGTGACAAATAGTACTTGTGGGGATAGATGGGATGTAATTAGCACACGTAGGTTAGGAGTTGGAGTGAAAAATGCCTTAAACTTAGTCGGAAAAGGCGGGGGGCAAAAATACAAAACAACCCCCAAACCACTTTATGGATGTCACAGACAGTTTCCTTGTGACAAATAGGACATGTGTGGACATGTCAGTAACACATGTAGGTTAGGAATTGGAGTAAAAAATGCCTTAAACTTAGTTGAAAAAAGGCATTTTTAGGGGGGGCAAAAATGTAAAACAGCCTCGAACTACTTTACGGATGTAACGGGCAGCTTCCTCATGACAAATAGGACCTGTGCGGACAGACGATATGTAAGTAGCACGTATAAGTTTGGAGTTGGAGTAAAAAATGCCTTGAACTTAGTTGAAAAAAGGCGTTTGGGGGGCGAAAATGTAAAACAACCCCCGGACCACTATGTAGATGTCACAGGCAGTTTCTTCGTGACAAATAGGACCTATGGGGCTATTATGTATTGGGGCTATGTTATTGGATTCAATCAATCAATATGTAGACATCTACGACACTGATTGAACTTGGAAGATGGGCAAATTGATGAAAAAATGATGAAACATAAATCCACCAAGATGGTAACCCTAGGTGCTTTGTTTGGTTATCAAGATAAAAATAAAGTGAAATTGTTATTATCAGAGTTTTCCAACATTTTTCAGTTTGTCTTGCTTGCAACCTATAAATGCCCATGAATGAATGAATGAATGAATTCAAACATGTATGGATCTCTATAAACATATATACGAGTTTTGTTATTCTTTTATGAATATAGCTCAGATTCTCCGTAGACAGTGTGACATTATCCTGAAATGGTATATAGAACTAATATGTGTATTCGTATTTTGTAAATGGCTTTTGGCATGGAGTTGTGGATATTTCATTTTTGTGTACGGAGGACAATTTACACTTTTGTATACTCCTGTTTATTTGTCATCCTCTGCTTTTTGTGTAGATTTGTATTAATTGTACAGAATATTTTTGGCGGGTACATAATACTTATGCCATCGAATAGATAATTATTGCTGTGATATATAGATTACCATGGTAATTTGTACCATGCCAAATGGCCCATTTGGCATAGTAGTAAATATATTTTTTGTGTACAGAGGACAAAACTTTCGTATGATTACCCTTTTTGTATGGAATAATTATTTTAAATTGGAATATATTTGATTTGTATGGAATTTGACATTTAAAGTTATTAATTTTTAGATGGTTAGACATGGAATGGATGTAGATTGTCAAATGTGTGATAATATATGTATTGTTTTGTTTGTATACCTCGTACAGGTTGTATAAAATATATATAGGTTGTGGGTGTGAACAAATTAATTAAAAAAAGATAAAGTGATGTTTTTGGCAACTAAACAATTGGTGGCAAAAAATAGAGTAAATATTTTTAGCGACTAAATAGTTAGTAGCTAAAAAAGAATTAAATGAAAACAAATCTTTTAGCGACTAAAAATTTAGTAGCCATAAGAAATAAGACTTTAGGCGACTAATGATGTGATAACCCAACCCGTATTCTGCTTAATTATACATGTGATTATGTGTTTAATATAAATTTGCAAGTTTGAATATGTGAATTATGTGAATTTGGAATAGTATTAGTTGAACATAGGAATATCTGTTGCAATTTTAACTTTGAACTAAAATTGAAAGCTTTAGAGGCACGATAAACAAAAACCGACTTCGTATTTGTGATTAGCATGATTTATAGAGATACGGTGAAATTTTAAAAAATTATGATTCGTAATGATTAAATTGGAAATTTAAGGGTTAAGTCATATATGTGTTGGTCTACTTATGTTCTTCATTTTTGTTGAGAACTCTAGAGAGTGAGTTAAAGAGAGAAGAAGATGAAGAGCTAGGGATTGCAAAAGAATCAAGGGGCAAACCTTAGATTTGAGTTAAGGTATGTTGATTTACTTACAATCTTTGTCATGAAATCAAGAAGAAATTAGGAATTTGAGCTAGGGTTTTGAGTTGTATGGTGGCTTGAGCTAAAGGCATGAAATTGAACCCTAATCTCTCTATCTTTGTTTGATTTAAGTTCATTCTTGTGATTGACCCAGGAAACAAACCCTAGATGGTTCATGAAAACAAGATTTGTTGGAAAATTATTCATAGATATATGTATTTTGAACTTGTATGTTATGAAATCTTGAATTTATGAAAAGATGAGACTTTGATTTTGAACTCTAAGCAAGATTGATGTATGTGAGTTGTGATTACATTTGTATAAGGTTAGTATTTCATGTTTTAAAGGAAGATTACATAAGATCTTGGCTTGAAATTGGGCTTAAAAACTCAATTTTTGATAAATTTTCGGACTGTCTGATTTTGCCCAAACCACACGAGCAGCCACAAGCTCCGCACGAGTGGAATATGAACAAAAACAAGAAATTGCATTCTGCTTAAACCACTGCTCAAGTGGCCAAGGCCACCGCTCGAGCGGTCAAAGTGGGTGTGCGTGTGACTAGCCCTGTTTCAGCTTATACTTGGTAATTTCATATAAGTATATCTCACTCATCTGGACTCTGTTTTAAGTGATTCTTAAGCCTAAATTGAAGCCCTAGAAGTCTAGTTTCTAATGGTGGCGGTCTCGCATCCAAATTCTACGTACACAAATAGATATGCTCAAATTAGTGTAGGCTGCTTATTTTCTTTTAATCATTTCATGTCATTCCCTACCCTAACTTAGTTTCCTTTCACTTCTTGCTTTTTCCTTAAACCTTAAATATGTAAACTTGATATTTTCAATGAAAAACATATGGAATTGTTGTAGGAATTATGTAAACACTTGAGAGAAATTAAAGAATGGGGAACGATTGAATACATATGTAACGAATAAATTGATTGAGTGAATTGAAGGCAATGTGTCTTAAAATGTTATGCTTGGTTATGTTTCTGCAGGCTGAGTCGTTAAGGAGTATCATCCAACCAAGCACTATGAGTAATAATATCATACATATATATTCTTTATAGTGTATCTCGAACCATGAATGGTAATTGGTGCCGACATTGCGATTTGATTGAAATGAGAAACTTTATTAATATTATATGATATGTGCTATATGATTGGGCCTAAAGCCGCTTGTTATATGATTGGGCCCGAGGCTGCTTGTTATATGATTGGGCCCGAGGCCGCTTGTTATATGATTGGGCCTAAGGTCGCTGGTTATATGATTGGGCCCGACGCCGCTTGTTATATGATTGGGCCTGAGGCCGCTTGTTATATGCTTGGGCCTAAAGCCGCTTGGTTTATATGATTATGGATATTGTGAGAACCTTATGATCATTTACTTACACTGCTTTATTGTATTATTACTCATTGAGCTTTGCTCACCCAATTTTATGTATGCACATGTAGGTGATCAGCAGCATGGAGCACATCTCTAGAGTCAGCTTCAGAAGCCTTTTTGTGACCCAATTGAGTCATGCCTCCGAGAAGAAGTTTTGTCTTGACTCACACCACACTTTGATCTTATTATATTTTTGCTTTCATGGTCTTGGGTTATAAATTCTATGTACAATTTTCCTATGGCTCTTATATTTTTGATGGGCATGTATATGTATTATTGTGTTACGTGGTTAATTCTATGATTTTGCTCATGATTGGCACAACTCAATGAATTTCTCATTATTATATACTTTCGTTTATGGCCCTATTGGCATAAATATTCTATATGATCGTTTGAGGTTTTCGGTAATCTACGGATTACTAGCTGGTTACGACCCAAACTTTTACGGGCGGGTTCGGGTCATGACAAATGATTTAGTAATCAAAAACAAAAACAAAAAAAAAAAGGAAAGAAAGAAGAAAGAAAGACACTTTTGGCGACTAAACTATTAGTAGCCAAAGCAGAAAATATTATAAGTTGGGCGACTAAAATTTTAGGAGCTAAATAATTTAAGTTTTGGCGACACAAAATATTAGTCGCTGAAAAAAGCTTTTGGCGACTAAATTATTAGTAGCCAAAAGAGCAAATATTATACTTTAGGTGACTAAACTATTAGTAGCTAAACAATTTAAGTTTTGGCGACAAAATATATTAGTCGTTGAAAATGTCATGTTAAATTTAATTGAAATCTTTTGGCGACTAAACTATTAGTCGCCAATTGTGTGCTTTTAGCAACTAAATCTTTTTTAGTCACCAATTACTTTCCCTGACAATCTTTTAACGACAAAGTTGGCGATCAAAAAAATTAGTCAGTAAAAGGTTTTGGCATAAAAATTTGACTTTTGGCGACTAAAAATTTAGTCGCCAAAAATGTTTTTTATTGTAGTATAAGTAAGGATAAATGAATACTCATGTCATGTAAGAATGCCTTGAGTATTACACAGACGATGATCTGGTGGCTGGCCGACAATAGTTTGACGGTGATTTAGTGATAGTAGAATAAAAATTTTCAAAAAAAATTCTTTCAAAATAATACTTTATTTTTTTCACCAAACAATTTTATTAATCACGGTGTTATCTTCATAGAAACTTTAATTTAAAATCAAATATCATATCTTCATAGAAATAGACTCATCATCAATTATTATTTTTTATTTAATTATTATCATTTATGATTCTTCCAAAATTCGTAGCCAAACTTTGGCATCTTTTTTCGAGTTCAAAATAAATAAATAAATAAATATATATATATATATAAATAAAAAAAAACACTCTAGTTTGACAATTATTGCTGTCAGCCCAAGCCAGGACTCAAAGACATGACCACACTTATCACGTGGCCATATTTTTCTAAAACGAAGACGTTTGGTAATTTTGAATTTTAGTTAAAAAGTTAAAAAATTATTATAAATTGTTATATTATTTTATTTTATTTCTGTATTTAAAAAAAAAAAATCAAAAACGTTTTACAATTATTATTATTTTTGAGAGAAATTCTACTATACGCATTCCTTACTATATGTACTCTTAAATTATAGAATTTTTTTTAGTTATAACTAATTTTTTTTTTTTTTAAAGTTATAACTATGAAATCTTTGGTTCTACATCATGTCTTGTTTGGTTATAATTTTTTTTTTTTTTTTTTTTTTTTTTTTTTTTTTTTTTTTTTTTTAGTTATGACCAAAAAAGTATAAAATTATGTCATTTTTTTCCCTTTAGTTATAAGGTGCATATGGTACACACTTTTTGAGGAATGTGTACTATAGTCTTTCCATAGGATTTTTTTTTGGAGCATTTATTCATAAATACTTTTTCACCTACTTATATTCTACTTAATCTAAATTATTTTCTTTTGTTCTAATAAGTCTTATGAGTGACATAGTTATCAAAATATCCCTAATAATAATATGGTGAAATACATATTATTGTTCACATTGATAATGTGAATGTTTTATGATGTGACCATTTATACTGTCAATATGAATATTCACATGTCAATAAGGACATTCACATTGTCAAATATAAATGTTCACATCACAAAATTGTTAAGGGTTCAAAAAATATTTGTAAAGGTAAAATTGTCGATAAAATATCTTAAATATAAGAATTAGAATTTGGTGGATCAAATGTTCAAATAATAGAACTTACTAGAATATAAGAATATATTATGGACTAATTTGGGTACAAGTACTTGAAAGAGAATTTTCTGATAAATTTTCCTTTTTTTAAAAAAAGCTCTAATGAATTATTATTATTATTATTATTATTAATGGTTAGGTAGGTCTTGATGAATTTGAAGAGTTAAAAAAAAAAAAAAAGAGAATTTTTTTTAAGGTCCATACTATTAAAATTTTATAGGATAAAAAATATATAGGGTATGTTTGGTTTGTGTTTGAGAGATGTGTTTTAGAGATAAAAAGTACGAAAACATGTTTGGTTTGGTTTTTTGGGAAATTTGTTTTGGAAAATTGTTTTGAGAGAGAGTTTTGGAAAAAGTGATTGATTTGATGTGTGTGTGAGAGAGATTTGTTTGGAAAACTTGTTTGGTTTGTGTGTTTTGGGAAATTTTTTTGGAAAAATTTGTTTGGTTTGATTACTTTTGAAAACTTATTTGTAGAGAAAATTTCCGAAATTTTTTTCAGAAACACAAACCAAACGAACCCATAATATTTTCATAATAGTGGGGTTTTTCAACATTTTCCCAAAGGAATTTTGATATAGAGAAATTTCAGACAAAAATTTCTCTGTGTTTTGAAATTTCTTTGGCTTGTTCAATTTCTTTGATTTTCTCTATATTTTGAAATTTTCTTTAGCATTTGAAATTTCTTTGATCACATTAAACTCCTAGATTTGTGTGTTATAGCCAGATAAATTTGTAAAAATAAAATTTCTCTAGCATGTTGATTTTCTCTGTAATTTCTCTGACATTAATATATCTCATTGAGATATGAAATTTCTCTAAAATTTCTCTTGTACTTGTTGATTTTCACTAGGATAAATTTCTCTGTGTGATGGTCAAAAAAATTTGATTTTCTTCTCCTTGTTATGTTAATTTTCTCTGGCCAAATCACACATATTCCCCCTTATGATTTTCTCGGGCCAAATTAACTCGAAACCAATTGTAGACACCCCATTTTTGACCGTCCTCAAGACTTGGACGTCATCGTTTGAACACTCGATGATTATCCATGTTCGTGTTCGTCTTGAGTTCTCGGAGGTTTCGGTCGCGCGCCTTGCCTCAAGACCTCTCGACTTATTTGTTTTGTGCTTGGTTGTAGACCAAGCACTTAGGTTTTTGCCTCTGAGGGTAGGAAATGGCTTGTTGGCCACCCCCACACCTCACCGGCCTCGGCTTGAGGACACCGGCCCTGTTTTCTTGCTACCGGCCAAAAGTGTTGGCCGGTCGGCAATGTTCTTGGTCGGCCGGCCATTATTTTGGTCGATCGATCACTTTTTTTGGCCGAGACCCTTGTTTTAGCTTCTTGAGGAAGCTTGAACCTTTTGAACCCTTGATTTTTAGCTTCTTGAGGAAGCTTGAACCTTTTAAACCTTTGCTCTAGCTTCTCCAAGAAGCTTGACCTTTTTTAGCTTCTTGAAGAAGCTTGAACCTTTCTTAGCTTCTTGAGGAAGCTTGACCCCTTTGCTCTAGCTTCCTCAAGAAGCTTGACCCTTTTGGTTTAGCTTCCTTTAGAAGCTTGGCCCCTTTGCTCCAAGCTTCTAAGAGAAGCCTTGGACCTCTTCTTCTATAAGAGAGGCCCTCCCTCTCCTTTAGAAGGGTTCCAAAAATTTTGCTAAGGCATACACATATATCTCTCTTTGTCTCTACACTTAGGCTTAGAAAGAGTGAAGTTCTTGTCCCCTTTGCACACCAACTCTTAGCCTAACACCTCCATCATCAACCTAAGGATCTTGGAGGCCATTTTCAGAGGTTGAAGGTCTAGTTTTTTGGTCTCAAAGCCGCTGGTTTTGCTGAAGCTACAAGGGTAACACACTATTCCCTCTTTTAAAGTTTATTTCGCTCCATCTTTTAGCCATACTTGCAAGCATATTTGGGTTTTTTCATAAACTGAAAAAAGTCTTATTTTGAGGTTCTCTTGAAGTTTGTTTAAGGTCGTTTTTCTGTTGGGGGTATCTACCCCCTTACATGCTTGTTTTCATCTTGTTTTGAGCCATGCATTAAGGCCTTTGTATTGTGCTTTGTTTGGCCTTTTAGCCACTGAAATCCAGTAGATTTTCAGTGGCTAGCATGCTATTTTGAGCCCCAAAATCAGAGAGTGGTGACCCTCTCACCCCTTATCTTGTTTACTAGCATTGTTGGCTTTACAAAGGAGTCCATATTTGCATACTTCTTGAGCATATTTCAGGCCATTTTTTGTGGGTTTTAGGACCTGCATAGGCTCTTTCCAGAGCCCTTTTTCCATTTTGGATGTCCATCTTGCATGTGTAGAGTAACCCTCTTCATGGCCTTTCAAAGGAGCCTTTACTTGCATGCTTCCTAGTCTCATTTCAGGCCCTTTTCAGTGAGTTTTAAGGCCTTCATAACCTCTGTCCAGAGGTGGTTTTGTCTTTTTGGATGTCCATTATGCATGTGTAGAATAACCCTCTTTTTGGTCTTTCAAAGGAACATATCATTCTTGCATGCATTGACCATGTTTCCATGAGTTTTTGGGCATTATTTGGCATGACATACTTTTAACTTTTGCTAGTTTAGTGACCTCTTAAATGCTCCATATACTTGTAGTGTAAACCCTCTTCACTAGCTTGTATTGCATGCTATTTTGGTCTATGAATCTAGCACTTTTTGGCCATGCCTTAAACTGATTTTGTGCATATTTTGGACTGTCTTAGCTCTGTTTTTATGCCTCATGGTTGAATGATGTTTGCTATGCATGGTTGTAGTTCAATACTCTTGCCTAGCTTTGTGTTTTTGGGGCCTATTGCATGCATATTTCCATGTTTTAGGACCATTGTGCATCATATTTCAGAGCTTACATGTATGCCATATTCTCATGTTTTCCACTCTTTAAATGCGTTTGAGAGTCGTGCTAGTTTGCTTCGTTTTTGGACCATTGTATGAGCTTCATTTCTGTGCATGTTGAGCCATCTTTTTAGGCCATTTTCCCACTGTCTTGGACCTGCCTAGGGTCTATTTGGGGCTGGTTTTTCCATATGTGCATTGCTTTGTGTACCTCTAGTGAAACACACTTCACTAGTTTCGGTGTTCGGGCCATCTAGCATGCATTGTGTGACATATTTGCATGATTTTGGACCATTGTGTATCATGTTTCAGAGCTAGAAAATGTGTGTTTGAATGCCATGTTTCATCCCTTGCCATGCTTTGGTAGAGTGGCATTTGATGCCTTAGGTTCGGTCCCTTGCATCGGGCATGGTTGCATGAGTGTTCCTACCTTTCATTTCCATCATATGGCCACTGATGTGAGTGTGGCTGAGGTCCACTCATATTGGTGTAAGTCCATCTTACATTTGTATATGCCATTTAGTTCATGTGCACATGATAGTCTTCGTAAGTGCATTGTGTATGCCATGTTATGTCACGTGCATTGTGTATGCCATTTTAGCCCATAGCATTACGTATGCTAGGTTGCATGTTAGTCGCATTGTGTATGCCATCTCATTGCTTTGTGTTTGGAGTAGGGTTTAGTCCGAACACGGGAAACGAGGGATGTTTCGTACTCCAAGTGGCGAAACGTGCCTCGATTTTCGATCGCCGACACTCTTGACTGTCTATGATAGAGTTGTTGGCTTTACTTGCTTATATGTGCATTCATTTCACATCGAGTCGTGCAATTTAACTTCTCGGCCATCATGCATCGAGATGCGTGATTGGTGGCACGAGGATCGAGGACTACACTCCCTTGAGCTTGTGCAAGGACGGGGAGAGTGGTCATGCACACATTTGTTGAAAATACATTGCCTTTTCTCTCTCTTGCCTTTGTTGTAGAAAACCAGAAACCAGAGGTGGAAACTGGTCGGCCGACCAGAATTTCTGGCAGGCCGACCACCCTCTTTGGTCTCCACCACAAAGGGTGGTCGGCAGGTGGTCTCCCATGCTAATAACTGGTCGGTGGCCTTCCCAAGGTGGAGTTTCAGCCTTCTGGAGCTTTGTGCAAGTTTCTGAGATCAATTGCAAACAAAGGCGAGGCGAGGCGAGGCGTCGTGATGAAATTTCCCGACAAAGCGACCCGAGCATGTATGCATCTTTCATCATTCGGAACAGAGCTGAGGCGGTCCATTTAGCTTGCATGCTAATTTATTTGCTTTCCTAGTTAATTTGTTAATTAATTAGGGTTTTGTAATATTTAATTAGTTAGAGTAGTTAATTATTTATTCAGTCTGTATTATTTATTCGGACCCTCCGAGCGAGGGCAATTGTGTAATAAGTGTGCGTGTGTGTGATGTATGTCTTCCAACCCCACGTCTTTCTCCCTTTTATTTACCAGCTTATGATGGTTAGTTTAGGGCATGTTTCAATTAGCATACTTATGCTCGCATGTTTGCATCCATTCATCTGTTTTGCATGCACCGGACTCGGCGCATCATACTAACTGCATTGTATTTCAATTCCGAGTTGAATACGTGTATCATTTGTTGCATTTCATATGCCATCTTAGAATAGCCGAGCCTATCTTAGTTGCATACCTGTATGCGTTGCATTAGGCATCTCAGCATAGTTAGGATTCATGCATGATTTCTAATTAGCTTCTTTCTTTGGCTTAGAGTACTCGGTAAGTGTTTATGCTTTAGCATCCTTGCATGCGTGTGAGTGACTGCCATGATAGCATGCTTACCATGAAGCTATGCGCTTATGTGATATACCTGTATGAATGTCTGTGGGTGAAGGTTGGATTATCTGAATTGAAATAATGCATTGACTGTGAGTTTTAAGCCCACTTGAGAGTGGCAAACCATCACGTTTTCTAAGCCCATCCGAAGGTGGCAAATCCACGTTTTAGCCTACTTGCGGGTAGCACCATCAAACCATTTTCAAAATAAACAAACATGAAATGTGTTGTTCCAATTCAAGCGATCCAGTCTATACTTGTATGCTGTGCGCATCACGTAGTAAATCTAGGCTAATAACCGGAATAAGAGCACATAATGTTTTCAAAACTTGATTTCATGGTTAGTAGAGGCCGATCTTTGATCGGGCGAGCGGGGGTGTTCACGAAGTGACCTTTCCCAATCGTACCCAAGTTCCCGAGCCGAGGCAACTTTGGTGATGACGGACACGTGGCCTTAGGCAATGAGTCAGGGTTTCCTAAATTCCCCCAAAATAAATATTTAGGTGGTGACTCTGTATTTGGCAAAGCAGTCTATGTTTGGCACTTCTTTCAAAAATTCTGTTTTCAAAAACGATTTGCCGAATTTGGACTCTTTGATGATTCATCAGTCTTGCATTGCACTCTGCGAGATTAGATACAGGACCGTGACATTGAGTCCTGAACTGTAGTGAGCCCAAATGAACAAAATGGGATTCCCTCCCGAGACGTTCGGGGACGTCTACACCAATAAACAAGAATGGTTTTTAAAAAGGAGTTAGAATTGGAGTTTCACACAACACAACCCCATTGTGACATGAAGATGAAGAAATGATTGTAGTAAAATGAATACAATAATAATAATAATAATAATAATAATAAAGTAGAAGTGGGAAAGAAAGAAAAAACACACAGAAAAGAAGGAAAGAAAGGGAGATGAGAGATTAAAATTATGTGCAATCCTACAATTTCATGACAGCGGAAAAGGGTTTGAAGATTGAAGAAGAAGAAGAAGATGAAGTTCTCTTCTTGTTGTTGTTGTGGTGGGTCCCAAGTGGAAGTAGGTATTGAAATTTGACGAAGATCTGGCCAGTGAAGAATGAGCTTTTGGAATTGAGAAGAAGGGAATGATGGTGGTAATCAAAGATGAAGACTCCATTTGTGCGCCTTCTTTTTCTTCTCAAATTCAATAGGTGGTCGTAGGAAAGGTGGTGAGAGTGAACGCAATTGAAGAAGTAGAAGGACTCGGCGCCGGAGTGGATGCAGCTGTAGATGATGCAGCAGATGAGCTCGGAGGTGATGGTGGAGGAAGAGATTCACATCTTGTTTAGGGTTGACTCCATATAGATGTCGCGGCGGACGATGTTGGAGATATGGTGGATTGTTGCGAAGTAGAGAGAGAGAAAGTAGAGAATCGACTAAGGAGAGAGAAAAGAGAGAATGAGAAAGTGGTTATGGGTGCGGGTGCGGGTGCGAGGGACCTTAGGTTACCAAAAAAAACAAATATTGTGAATTTTTTTCATTATCAAAAGTTAGATAGAGATGTTAAATTAATTATTCTAAAAAAAAAAAAGTATATTAAAAAAATTCACTAAAAATTTAAAACATTAAGAAGTTAACTTTTTATTTTTAGTGAATATTTTTAAAATTTATTTTTTAAAATTATTTTAAATCAGACAAATTTAAAAGTAAATTTTTTTAGCATAAATTAAAAAATATTTCACTAAAAATAAAGAAGTTCAGTTAAAAAAAAAGACTTCGTTTAGAAAGTGGGTTGACTTTTGACTATTTTCATTTAGGGCTAAAAAGCCTTATTTGGTTGATTTTTTTTAAATTTTTTTGACTTTTATAAATAAAAATAAAATAATTATAGCTTAAATATAATATTTTATTTTATTAATTTTTTAATTTGATTTATTTTATTTTAAATATTTTAACCTAATAACCTCATAAGCGAGGGCAACAAATACGACCTTTTAGCTGTCGCCAACATTGACTCGATAAGCGGCTCAATTCATTCACGATGCTCAGCAGGCATATCCTAATTAGAAAATTCAGACCCTTAGGCGGCGTTTGTTTTCGGAGGTAGTTTATTTTTAGAGGTAGAATAGAAGAGATTGATAGTGGGGAGATTAATAGTGAAGAGATTAAGTAAAATTATATTTGTTTTGATGATGGTTGTTAGTGTAGGGATTGTTAAATTATTTTTATATAAAATAAATATAAAATAATAAAATAAATAAAAAAAGTACAAAAATATTAAACATTAATATTTAAAAAAAATGTCCAACATGTAAAAATTTTTAAAAAATAAAAATAAAATAAAAAATTTTCAGAAAAAAATAAAATAAATAAAATAATGATTTTTACTTAACAAAAAAATAAAAAATTAAACATTAATGTTAAAAAAATGCCCGACATGTAAAAAATAAAATAAAAAATAAATAAAAATAAAAATTTTTTAGTTCGCCGGACTATTTTTCTAATACTAAGTCCTGGAGGCCCATTCGAATTCCATCTGCAAGGCCTATCCTAAGCCCTTTGGCTTAGCAGTCTCTTCCTCAATTTTGTAAATAAACAGCATATTAAATGGAGTCCACAACTATCTTAATCCCAATCCTTCTCTTATACTCCAAAACAAACGGAACCTTAAACATATATTAAAACTTCTATAAAATGTCATAGGTGTGGGACTTCCTTCACAGACCCTAAAACATTTATTAAACTTTTTATAAAATGTCAGGTATAGGTGTAGGACCTACTTTACGTGAATTTTATATGAATCTCACATTTATTCAAGACATTTAATAAAAAAATTAATAAATCTTTTAGAGTTTTCAACATTGTTCATTCCAATTAGCTTTTATTTTTATAAGTTGGAGCAAATTCAAATCTTTATCAGCCACCAACTACAACAATAAATAGATGATAAATTACACGAATCTCTCTCAATTTTTTTTAAAAAAATAATAAATTTTATAATTTTATTATAAATATATTAATTTTTTCAAAATATTTTTGAGAATGTCTTTTTTTTTTTTTTTTTATAAATATTGTCAAAGTGAGTTTACAAATAATATGAAAATATATATTTTAATTATTATTTTTCCATGCAGATGAACAAATTTATAATAAAAAAGGTTTAAGCATTATCTAAATTAAAAATTTAGCAAAATATAATTATGTCAAATTTATATAATTTTAATTTACTTTAAAATAAATAAACACAAAATATTAAATAAAAGCCACCCATAACAATTCGACACTGGCCATTTAAGCGGTCAGAGGGAGAGAGTGGAGTTTTTTTAAAAAAAAAAAAAAAATTGATCAGCAAGAGAGAGATTTCATGGCGACTTCGAAGCTTCAAGCGCTGTGGAACCACCCTGCAGGCCCTAAAACCAGTGAGTGTTTTTTTTTTTTTTTTCCGTCCCGGAAGACTCATTTCTAAGATTCTCTCGATTTTTTTTATTAAATAAATTTTTATGCTCAACAATTAGATCTAATTTATTCGTCATATAGATTCGTGTGCGTGTTCGTAGACTCTAATTAGTTATTACTATTGATTCTTGCATATTAGATCGAGAGTTTAATGAATGATTCTCGATCCCCAACCCAATTAAAAGCAAGTTTTTTTTTTTTAAGTGCTGGAACATATTGATTTTGGGGTTTGGTTTGTTGGAGTGTTCTTCAGATGATTATTACTTAAAAACTTGGGCCTTTATTTATTTGATAAGTAAAAAGTTAGGAAAATTCTAAACATACATAAAATTCATACAAAAAACAATGATGTGGGGTTGCCATTATCGTAAATGAATCCATCTTCAATGTGTTTTTATTTGAAATGAAAGGTCCATAATGAATTACATCATCATGTATAATTTTGTTTTTGTTTGTATAGCGCTACTCAAAAAGTTATTATTGATATGCCGAAAACTTCATATACAAAAGTATAGCCAGAAGCTCACAAAAAATTGAGCTCATCAACAAAATCTACAAGAAGAAAGAGAGGATTCACAAAAAAAAAAAAAAAAATCATTTACACCAGAAATGAAAAGTGTGCGGAAGAGTCATGCTTAGCTTTTGAATTCCCAAGTTCGATTCTTCAAAAATGCGTGAACATTGAAAACAAACGGATTATTAGTTATTGGATGTATGGGAAGTTGAAGGAAGGTCAAATTGAGGAGAATGGTTTGTTGTAGGCAACGGCAGTTAATGGACTGGTTATGAGAATTATAAGCTAAAAGGTAGCTGAAAGCAATGTTGGTTGTGGTTGTAAGAAGAGATGTAACAAATAATGTATAGATGAATAGAAGGGTACTTCGATTGATGAGAACAGAGCCAAGGATTTCTATATTTGACCAAAATAGTTTGGTGATGGTTTTTTTAGTTGACCCAAATGATTAGGTAATGATTTATTGAGTTTAATGGAGGATATAATGGATTAGTTGACTGCATGGAGCACAAATTTTGTAATGAAATGAACATAGGGCCTTGAGTT
>CM069909.1:33960809-34141597 GCA_036172215.1 Camellia granthamiana | reverse complement strand
TTTTTGTCCAGTCATGATTTAGTTTTGTGGACAAATCAGCTGACCTTTATCTAAATTTCCTCTTTCTTATTTGCTGTAACTTGCAGTGCCTAAAACTTATCTAAAAGATTAAAACTGATTAATTTGCCTCCATTTTCTCCCCTCCCCCTCTCTAAACTGCTTTCTGAAACACTTCTCATCTTTAGTTCTTTTTCTATATCATTCACTAGTTTAGAAGTTTCCAGCCAGGTATGGACAAATATACAAGATATGTATTAAAGTGTCAAGCACATGGAGTCATGTGTGAATGGCTGCATTTGACACTTTCCTCTCAATTGATCTTTTTCATATTCTGGAAGAAGAGCTCATCCACTATTTTGGAAAAATAATAGGCACATCAGATCATGTTAGGTAGGTTAGAGAGTGGGTAAATATATGAAGAAAATTACATTTGATCCTAAACCCCTAAATGAGAAAAATATGCATGTCTAAAAGTACAGGCTAGTGTCTGATGTCCGGGATTGCTTATGTACTGTCAAGCTCATCACATTGGTTGAATTCTTCCCTTGAGCTATCAACTCTGATGTGGCGGTATTCTCAGTTTTCAAAAAATACTGATGTATCTGTTTCTTCTATTTTCGGTTTATATGATCCCTCTTCTCCCGTGCTACAACAGGCCCTTGCAGTTAAATTTGTAGTTCCTCCCTTAGTTTGCTTTTGAGTTAGAGGTTAAACAAATTCATAAATGTCCAAGGGAAGAGCAGTTTGCCATTCATAGGTTGTCCCTACCAAACAGAGGAGAAATATGGGAATTGTCCCTTTTTTTTTTTGTAAATATGATCCGAGAGGGAGAGAGAGAGATTCAAATGTTGTAAATTTTTTAGAAATGTACTCTAAATTAAAAGAGATTCAAGGAAAATATAAAATTTATCTCTCTCATTAATGTGAGAAGTTATGTTTTTTTACTAGCAAATGTAAGCATCTTATTTTTTGAACATTATATAAAATTAAAGGATTCAAGTGTCTAAATTGGGATATGGGTATTGGATACATATCCCAAACCCTTTACTTTTGTCATATCTGGTGGGCACAAGTACATTGGGGCAAGTAGAAGAGTCCATGTAACACACACATTTCTTCCTTCCTCAAAGAGTTCTAATGATGTCAATTTCCATCCATTATGATTGTCATGTGCAAAGCCCTAGAGGAATTTATATCTGGCCTTTCTCTTCAATGGCCGTTGACACGACAAGTTTCCAAGTACCTCTTATTCTTAAATTTAATTACCCCAGCAGTTTCTAGCCATAGCAGCCACTTGTCAACAAATCCATATGTTTGGTTTTGGAGCTTAATTAAATGTTTAAATCTGGTGGTATTTTTATTAGGTTTTCCATCTTTGACTCTTCTCATATATTGGGGATGTACGGTAATTGGGGACTCCCTTCTGATCCAGCTGCAATGCCAAGAAATCCTTTTTCTCGGTGGCCACCATCAGTATTTCTATAGGATGTCAAAACCTCCAACAGATGGCTGTCTCCAGAGCTCTGAGTTCCTTCTTACGGTCCACCTCACTTATATTAATTCCCAAGAATCCCCACCAATCCCATGTCCTACTACTCTGACTTGGAGTGACCCAATTACCAATAGGAACCGAAATCCATTAGAACTTGCCTGGCAATTTCATTACTTGTCAAGTGGGAAATTTTAGAGTGAGCAATTATCTTTTGTTGTCACTCATTTCTAAATTAGGTTTTCCATACTGAGGAATCTCAAGCGCAGCTGTAGGTTCAAGAGGGGGGAAAATTGCGAAACTTGATTTTCTCTCTTTGCTGAACATCAATAAAGTCTTTTACTGTGTGAACCACATCATTTGCTCTACTTTGTGAAAGTGCTAGGAAGGTAGTTAGGGTTGGCAGCTAACGTTAATTTTCAATTCTCAGCTCTCAACCCTAATCCTTACGCCAAAGCATCCCCCCTAATATATTCATCCAAGCATGTAACCCTATTTGGCATTGCAAAAGGAGAAAATGTGCCAGTATTTTTCTCTCTTATTTTTATATTTTTTCATATTTTTTCCTTATTAGCAAGGCAAGTGTCATTCTATTTTCTTGTGGTTGAATATCTATCCTCAATTCTCAACCTTAATCCTCAGGCCAAAGCACCCCTTCTAATATTCCTATCCAAGCATGTAACCCTTTTTGGGATTGAGAAAGGAGGACGTGTCTGTTTGGATTGAGTGATTTGATGAGAAATTACATGAAATGAAAATAGAGAGAGCTTTTTTTTTTTTTTTTTCTTCTTCTTCTTCTTCTTTTCATATTTGGTTATAAGTTAGCTGAGAAATGATAAGAAATAGAAAGAAAGAGAAGTCTCTTATTTTATAAGTTTCATTTCTCAGGAAAAGTGTGAGATTGA
The DNA here is from genome assembly GCA_036172215.1 of Camellia granthamiana. NCBI lineage: Eukaryota > Viridiplantae > Streptophyta > Magnoliopsida > Ericales > Theaceae > Camellia > Camellia granthamiana. Next base: position 34,139,203 of record CM069909.1, on the reverse strand, counting down.
TGATAAACAAATTGATTGGTTGTGTATTTTTCATAATACCAAGATTGCCTATTAAAATACAAAGGAAGAAAAAGATTTTCCACCCATATTCCTATATCACCCACTTCGCTTTTTTTTTTTCTCACTCAAACATGATAGTGAAAAAAATACAATCATTTCTTTCTTTTCTCACCTAGATGAGGGACCACATTATTTTATTTTCTCACCCCATGATCCAGGTGGAGTGAAAATGTGCTAGTATTTCTCTCTCTCTCTCTCCTTTTTTTTTTTGTTTTTCTTTTACCTTGTTAATGAGGAAAGAAAGTGCTATTCTATTTTCTGGCTGAATATCTATCCTCATATGTGATGTATGCTTATTAGGTAATGTTTGCAACTCAGTTCTGTCTATATAAATCTAAGAACAATAATGATATGTGCATATAAAAGTTTTTTTTTTGGGGATGGATAAACATAAAAAGTTAATGATGTATATTTTAGTGATTTGTAATGCACTTTTGGATTTCATCAATAAAACCTTTGTTTCGCTGATCAAAAAGTTAATGTGCATCCCAGATGCATTGTAGGTGCAGTGGGGACCACACCCAAAATGAATTAGGCCCACACATTGATTTTTCTGTTCACATTTGTGTGGATTTTATCTGCACAGGCAGCATTACTGATCTAAGAATGTTTTTCCCCTTGTATGGATACTAGATCTGTCTTACCCAAAAAGGTGAGAATGATGTACAAGTGTTGCTAATCTTTGATGCCTTCGACCAGTGTTGTCCATAGAAGAATTTCAATATCAACGCTTTCAATACTAATGCTCTGTTTGTTTCGGCAAAACATTTTTCAAAAAATATTTTTTGCATTTTTTGGCATTTGGTATGACAAAAAAACCCGCCATCACTAATACCACGACAAAAAAAGTTTTCTACCAAAACAAATGGAGTGCAAATTTATAAAATGGTTGCTGGTTGCCCGCCCACTGTCTCCATGTGTGTTTTGAGGCTCATAAAGACAGTGATAAGTCTGTACCAGTTCATTTGTGTGGTTAGCCTTAGGGAATTTGGAGAAAAAATATGATCAAAACATTGTTTAACGACTTCATAGATAGATCAGCACCCCAGCATCAAGCAACCTTTGTAGTACCTTATAATCCCTGATGAGGAAGAAGTATAACATATTTCTTTCCTTTTCCTTTAATCTCTCCAGTACCTTAAGAATGATCCTCTCCCTTTATTTTACTTCAACGGCACTCTCTGATGAAGTTTTTGGATAATGCTGATCCTTCTATTATTTTTTTATCATGGCTGCAGAAAAACTGGAATCTTTTTAGCGTCAACATTGCAATGGCAGGGACAGGCTTCTACCAGCTTTCAAGGAAAATCCAGTAAGTTGGTTCAAAATCCAGGAAGGAAAGGAATATCTGCTTTGCAACCCTTTCAGTCGATGTATAGTTTTGCGCTTTCAGGCAATTTTGAAAGATAAGGATAAAATATTTATATTGTTCCTAAACTATTTGTTCCATGTCATTTTGGTCCTTCAAGTTTCAATTTTGTCAATTTCATTCTTAAAGTATACAATGAATCAAATTGGTCCAATTTTAATGACTACATATATAGTCCCTAAAGTATGAGTTCAATGTCACCTTGGTCCCCAAAGTTTTAAATTTGTCATGTTATTGATGAAGAAGATGAAAAATAGTCTTTATATTGGTTAGGGACAAAATTATAACTTTAGGGACCAAAGTGATTCAAAATGCATACTTTAAGGATCACATGTCAGTTTTGTAGTTACTCTGTTAACGATTTAGATGACCGTCTGTAATTGGACAAATTTAACTAAAATTAGAGATTTTTGGGATGAAATTGAAACTTGAAGAACTAGGGTGACACGGAGTGCATACTTCTAATATCATAAGTGTAGTTTATCCAAAAAGAAAAGAAAAGAAATGGTCGTACAAATGTAGGTAATAGGCATTTCTATCTCCCTGATAGACAATAAGGTACACCCATTATCTTCTCCCTGGTAAAACCCCCTAGTTTTTGACTACACCAAGATATCGTCAAGGTGCTACTAATATTGTGTGTTAGGTTATCTGATGGCCATTTGGTGGTTTATAGCTGATTGATATGCTTGCTGTGATTTTCGACATGCTCATTATTGTTATGGCCATTATCGACAATGTAATAATATTTAAACTATTCAACAATTTCAGGCATGATTACTTTTCCAAGGAAGAAGCTGTTGTTGCCAAGGAATGATGACGAAAAATCTCAAGGACTTGAAGTCTTTTTGGGACCATTTTGCCTTTACTAAAATCAAGTTCTTGGTTCTATGTTTAGTTCTTGCCTTGTGTTTGGTGATTTTTTTATTTGTGTCATGATGGAATTCACAACTGTGGCTACTGAATTGCCAGTGTGCTATTATTAAAGCAGCAAATAATATTTTGACTCCACGGGACGTTTTATAATACTTCTGTCGTTGAAATGCCTCTACTGAGATACTGGGGACATTTATTGTACTTCTAGTTGTTCAAATGTCTATAAAAATATCACTTTCTTTTCATCCATTTAGGCTATGTTTGGAGGGTAGGAGTAGAGAGGCGAAATGGAAATCTCATTTCAAGTTTCCTTCATTCTATCATTTGTATGTATTCAGACATGGAATGTGATTTCGGACATTGATGAGTAAGCAATCAAGCAGGGTTGTAGACCTGACCTTTGGGATTATTTGCAAAGTGGAACTCGATTTTGGCAGCCCAAGTTTTTTCCATTGCACCAAGCAATGCCCCTATGACGATATAACCAAACCTATAATTACATAATTTTGAGTAGTACACATGCATTCTTATTTGAGTTAATTTCACTTTTATCTTCAAACTATGGACAGTTTTTTGCCCTACACCATCTTTAATAGAAGTTTCTAATTGAAGCTAACATGGTTTAATTGAAGACAGGTTGTTCAAATCAGAAATCATTAAAGTCTAATTTGATGGCAGAAAAGTTATTTCAAAATTTGAACATCTTAAAAAAATTAATCATTTTTTTTTATTCTCTATTTCTAAATGAGGGGTTTTTGGTTGTATGATTTAGGTTGTCTACCATTTGGTTAAGCTTCTATAATTACCTTTTTTGACATACTGTCTCTAATTGGACAATCTAAACTGAAATTAGAAATTTTAGAGATTAAATAGACGAAATTAATAGTTTAAAAACAAAATTAACCCTTCTTGTTTAAAACTCATGGTCTAACCTACTGCAACCATTTGGATTCTGAACTTAACACAGAAAGACACAAGGGGCTGACAAGTTTATGAACAAAGAATGAAAGTAACAGCTAAAATTTAAACCACATCTTGTCGGAAACATGATCTACTAAAGAAATTTTGAATCAACATATGATAAAAAGCTAGATAGGGCATGTTAATGGTGTATCACATGCTTGTATTAAAGTCTCCAGATTGAGCATCTGTCTGTCTCACCTCTTGGCCAAGTTTGCCAACCCCAAAGTAAAAATAAACAATACAAAATTATGAATAACCAGAAAAACAGTATGTCCAAACCTCCTTAACAAACTGGGAATTAATAAGCAGTTGAGAATTATCAAGCAATTTGCACCAATGCAAAGTTCACAAATGAAAAAAGAAAAAATAAAACAACAACAAAGCATGTTAAATCCAGAAACAAATTTGTTTCATTCAATGGTAAACAATATTGATAGTCTCTCTCAGTACAATAATTCTAATACAAATTGCAAATCAGCTCAGCAAGGGAGCATCAAATGAAGAATGAAGTTACATGCTTAAGCCGCTTGAATTCACCTACTCTCTCTCTCTCTCTAAGAGGACTTGAGAAACCAGAAGGAAGACATCTGCATTTCTAAAACAGGCACAAATTGATAGGCCACTTCCTCTGCTCTCTCCTTTTAAGCCAAAATTTTCTTTAAAAAAGCCATCCCATAATGTCCCCGCACTAATTCACTCTTTCCAACTGGCCATTTTTACTTTTATTTGTCTTCACATCAGAATCAGGGTCACCATCGCGGGAATTCAAGCCCAAACTTAGATCCAAAGTGCTTTCATTCAGATCTTGCCTTACTAATGGAGTATCATCATCCAGAGCCTGACATGAAAGTACAATTCACAATTTCATAGAAGGCACACAAATTTAATGGATAGTGGATACATATCAACTTTAATGGATAGTGGTTAGTGGTTGTATGCTGGTTACCCAACCTACCCTTCTTTATCAAGCCAAAAAAAATAAAATAAAATAAATAAAATAATAATTGCATTTTAATGGGAACAACTCAAAATAATTGTAATTTCATGGAGGAGTAAGTCAGTTTGTGCCCGGTGCAAGTGAAAATTGGAGCATTTGACATAGCTCTCACTTGCAACCACTTGCGCCTCCATGAAAGTGCAGTTACATGTAGTAAAATGCAATTTCCCTCCCCCCCCCCCCCCCCCCCCCCCCCCCCGTAAAAGGATGCATGTCAACTTCAAGGGGGTTTAGAAGTGATTAGAAAATAATGTGAGTCTATTTTGTTTCCCATGGAAATAACAATAATGCCAAGTGCACAAACATGTAACACATAAAAATACACATACATTGTACTGTGGTTAAAATTCATTTTGGATATAGTGTGGGCCACACTTGTTGTGGAAATAAAAGGGAGGGGGAAAAAGAAAAAGAAAACTATCATGCGACACCAAGGAAAGGGAGAAAGCCTGTTCTTTTTTAGAAAGTATAAAAATAATGGGAGATACAAAAAGCATATTGCACATTATGCAATACCATGGAAAGGGATACTAGCCATCAGTTCACTTTTAATTCCAAATCAAATTGACCGCCATTTTCTAAATAATTGCAAGAGTGCATCTCCTCTCCGCGCACAAGGGTTTTTTGTGCAAGTCAGTCAAAAGAAAAGATTTTTTTTCCTATGAGAATGGAAGAGACTCAACTACAAACTCAAATCAAGAACAATGAATAAAGGAATGAGGATAAAAACATTAAATTGAGTCACCTGACTTTCTTCCACAGGCACATCATTAATGTCAGGTTTTTCATCCAAACCATCATTCTTGGAAGTTGGCTCTGCCGCATTTGGATCAGTATCACTTGGTTTAGCTTCATCATCAACCATCTCTTCGTCTTCATTTTTTTGCTCTTCTAGCACAGCAATCTGAATGTCAAGTTATCCAAGAAATCATCTACCAGCAAAGCACATAAAGAGAAAGGTCTGTCTTGGTCACATACTAAGAGAGTACCAAAGGAGAATAAAAATAGACCTTTTATAGTGTTGTTGTGACTCCTAAGTTATGTTACTATATGTATTGAAGCGAAATGAGGTATAATGAGTATGAGCCAGTATCATGATTTAATCAATTTAACTAGCAACTTATCCCATTGCATATTTAATACGCTATAACATGCACAAACAATTAGTCATAAATCCTTTCACATTATTTTGGTTATATGTCCAAAGTAGGAATTGATAACAAGCAACAGGAACGTGAAAGCATGAGCCTGAATAGCAGCAGAAGGATACCAACACATGTTCTTCTCAAATCCATCCTAGGTTTACTTTCTCACTCACTCTCCACTGCTAATTTGTACAGACTTTCAAATCATTAAAAAGCATCAAATTCCAAATTATTATTTGTCAAGACAAAAATGCCTATTGTACTCCTTCATTATGAGTAAGGATTTTTCCCCCCCAACCAAACAGTTCAACATATATATAATCCTGAAGAACATAACATGATTCAAATTGGCAACCTCAAATAATTTGAATGAAGCTCGATTGAGCTGGAAATGCAGCAAAGCAGATTTTAGAGAACTAGACAACCACGACCATATCACAGTAACACAAGCAAAAGTTTCCAACATTTTAAACAAAGTCTTCAACAAGAATTTTAAAACAACTAAAACTTGTTTTTTTTGCTGGTGCTCAAAGCAAGTAACTTGTAACACTGATTTCAGTGCCCACAACAGCAAAATGTGTAGGCATCCATGTCTTACACGCAGCTAAAATGCTGAATGAGGCTACATTGTTACTTAAAGCAATAGAAGCCTCATTTTATCCCTCTAAAAAGTAGAAGAGGTGAAAAGAATTATGAATTAACCCATCAAAACCCAAGAACAAACAGACCTGCAAAATCTGTATGTTTGCAAATTTCTCATGTTCAATATTTGGAGAAGAAGTACCTTTATCAAGGAAGCATATTGTTAAAACATGCACTACTACATGCATCATGTGTGTTACATGCCCCCTCAACAGATTCTTGTCCTAGAAGGGCTTCTGGGTAGATCACATAGTGACTGCTACACAATTAGATTGGTGCTGCTGGAAAACACTCAAGTCAGCCTCTTGCTAGTTTGCCAACAAATGGAATCAGGAATTCAGGATAAGCAAACCAGGTGCAAAACACACATCATAATTTATGACCATGTACTAATCTACAAACAACATGACCAATCTCCAAAACTACTTCCATGAAGCTAGAATAACTTTTTCAGGTTCCTTCATGTAACCCCACCCCCCTCAACCCCAAATCACCAATCCAATGGGGAAATGTCAAGCCTGTTAGGTTTTCAACTCAATGTAAAGCAACAAACCATTAATTCCTAACATAAAGCAAATGTTCCCATTATTGAATAAATTCTTCACCATGGCCTTGTTTGGTTTCTTTTTCAGAAAAATTTTCCAGAATTTGTTTTTGAAAAAATTGACACTAATTTGATAAAAATAAACATTTTTAAAATTTAAAGTTTTAAAAAATTATATCTGGCCTCTCAAAATATTAAATAATATAAAAATGATAATTGTTTTTGATTTTTTTTTAATTTTTTTCATCAAATTAATTTTTAATTTTTTAGAAAAAAATTCTGAAACAAGTTTCTGAAAACCAAACCAAACCAAACATAGCCTCTCCAACAGTCTAATTCCTGTTTCAAATTTTCAATTACCAGTTCAAATCTCTGTCAAACATGATTGCCAACATAAAAAGAATAAGAAATCTCTTTTCTATTGGTGTTCAGAGACATATAAATTATAATTAAGCCATTCATTTTATAGATGAATAAAGAAGATATGCTATGAAGGAAGTAATTCTAGCCTATATGTGATAGAAATGTCATACACATGCCCAACCCTCAATATACTTTGACACACATGACATACCAATTGTTCCATGTTCAAGTTTGCAACTTCAGGATATTGAAACAATTGGTCAGTAAACTACATTCCTCACCAATTGTATTTACAATCAGCAGCACCACTAGACACCCTTAGGCCACCACAAGTAGATTCAGAAGAGACACAGTATACTGCCACCACTTGCTCTTATCTACTGCAATTTATTTACTTATTTATTATTTATTGTTTTCTCCACTAGGACAACCTCAAGATTTAGGCCATAACTCCGTCATCATTGCAAGGATGGTACAAATTTATCAGTAATAAACAAAACAATGCTCCTTTGAATTGTAACTATTCCAAATAAGCAAGCATACCGAGTTTTTCCTACTACAAAGAAAAGAAAAAAAAAAAAAAAAAACTTGTAGTTACTTGCAACTTTACATTTCTCTCTACAAATATATCTATATTTTTTTTATTGGCAATATATAACAAATGAAATGAAGCAAAAGAACGACAACACAAATGATTAAATGAAAAAATGACACCAGCAGCATGTACTTTTTTTTTTTTTTTGATTGGTACTGAGGTATATGGATCAAAGTCTGACTAATTCCCAGGGGTGCACATGCTCTCGGTAAGGAGTTTCTCGCAAGTGCACTACAGTTAATTCAAGGGGTTTCCCCCAATCTGATGGCCCCAAGAAATTGCTAACATTTAAGAAGTTTTGATCCCTGAACCTTGGAGGGAATACACCCCCAAGACCCAAGACCTTGTTTTGGGCATCAGCAGCATGTACTTTGCATTGTCTCATGAAAAGATATTACAAAATTTTGTATTTCATTACAAATAAATCCAATTGACTAAAGAAAGAAAGAAAGAAAAAAAAAGGCCCGGTGTATCTATTTCTTAAGGGTGTGTTCGGTTGAGCGAGTTGGCAAGGGATTTGGAAAGGGAAAGGGAAAGGGAAAGGGAAAGGGAAAGGGGAAAGATAGATGAAATGTAAATAAAATATACTTACATTTCACCTAATTTCATCTACCTTTTCTCTTTCCTTTTTCAAATCCCTCTCCAAATCCCTCAACCAAAAACAACCTAAAGCAATTCACTAACATTTATTCTACACCAGTGTCATTGTTTAATGGCAGTAACCTATATTACAGATCGATCAATCATTCAAGGCAGAGCACATGAAAAAGTGGTTTACATAAATAGCTGAGCCTATGTGAGCGGAAAATTATTGAAACCAGACAAGTAATGGAGTAGAATACACTCCCAATCAACTATTAGAATGAGTGATTTGTTGCATTGATATGTATGATCTTTCTACTCTACTTAAGAGCACAGTATACAAAAATTCAAAAAATTGTCTCAATTCCAACAATTTAAGGACTCCAAAACCACTATGTTCTTCTAGCAAAATCATCATCCCATCAACAATCCCAAAATTGTAAATTTAAAATAGCAAAAACCCTACACCACTGTTAAACATCAGATACCAATACCAATACCAATACCAATTCCCTACCTAAACAATGAATCCACAAACTCTAGAAACAAAAACCCATCTCCATATCCATTCACAAAATACATATACATGTGCACATTTACATTGAAATAAAAAAACGAAAAAAATAATCGACGATGAAACTGAGGAAATAGAAAAATACCGGAATGTATCTGAATTTACGCCGAGGCGGCTCCTCCGCCGCACTGGCGGCGCTATCTACGGCGGCGGCGACCTCCTCCTCCTTGGCGGAGCTCTTCTCGCCATTACCGTTACTGTTACTGTTTTGGCTTGGAGTAATTGGGGTCCATTTATAGAGAAGAAGGTGAGAGCCGTTATTACCGTTAATACCGTTATGATTAGCAGTTTGAGATTGATGATGAAGATGATGATTCGAAGAAGCATTGTTGTTGGTCTGTGGTGATACGTGGACCCATTTCTTCTTCCACTTCCTCACCGGTCCGTTGAAAACTGTTGAAGTCGGACCGTACCGAGTCGAGGACCGGCCGAGTCGGGCCCCCACTCCCTCCATCTCGCGGCGGCGAATCGGCGGTGGATCGGCGGCGAATTCCGATCCGTGAAAGAATGACAAAAGGGGGTTCTTTTTTTTTTTTTTCTCTCTCTCTAGAAGTTTTGTGGGTTTCTATGTTTGGTAAGGATTAGGTAGTACCGGTAGGGAATCTGGGGAAGATCAGGACCGTTGAAAACATGAACTGTTTGTAAATCTGATAGCAGAGTTTTTTTTTTCTTTTTTTTCTGAGATGATGGTCTTGTAATCATTCTTACTATTTTTGGAGCTCTCTCTATCATTGCTATTACTTCAGACAATGAATTTGATAGTTTGTTGTGTGAAGAATTTTGTGGTTGTCAGTGATTGGTTTCATGGGGCATCATGGTATTCATTGGATAATTTTGGATCCAAGTAATTAGGTGTCTTTTGGAAAGTTGGTTATAATTCACCTCTCTGATTATAACTCACTTTTCTTTATTATAAAAAGTTTATTATAACCAGTTTTTAATTAAAAAATTGATTATAACCATCTTTTTAAAATAATTCTTACTTTTTTTGTACTATTGCATTCCAAGGCCATGTCTGCAACTTTTTTTTTTACTAAAATAATTAATAGATAAAAAAATTAAAATAATTAATAAAATAAAATGTTACATTCTATATATTAATTAATCATTTTTCTCTCATAATCATCTATTTAACTACAAAAAAAAAAAAAAAAAAAATTATAAATTATTTCAAGCACAACTTTTTTTTCCATCTCATAAAATAATTAAAAAGTAAAAAAACTAACTAAAATAACTAAATTCTCAAGGCCCAAATTTGGGCATGGGTACCACTGCCCTCTGGTATTCAAAATTAGGTTTGCTAGGCAAAATATTTGAAATTTTAACTTACTGTTTCTAGAGTTAATTGTTGAAAAGTGCATAGTTATGGGGCCGGCCATATGTTATTTGGTTTAATATTTATTTATTTATTTGGTGATAAGAAAATGAGTTGAAAATTTGTCAAAAAATTAGTTGAAAATGTTGTCCAAATCGAAAGTTGGTGAGAATGAGATAGATAAATAGATAAGTGAAACGTGTATGAATATGTGACATTTATACAAATAAATAAATATATAAACTTAAATGGATATGTGTGCTTTCAGACAAATCAAAATCATTATAGCCTAAAAATATTTAAGTTTAGACCTATTAATTCCAAATTATAAAAATAAACTTCTTACTTGAGTATCCTTTTATTTATTTATTATGCTTTCGTTTGAGATGTGTGTTGATTTTTTGATTTTTTGACTATTTTAGCCGAGGTTAAAAAGTCACGTTTGTAATAGATTTTTTTGACTTTTTTAACTTTTGTAAGAAAAAAAATAAAATGATTATGGTTTAGATGTGACATTTTGTCTTATTAATTTTATAACTTATTTTGTCTTTTTGTAATTATTTTAACCTAAAATCAACCTGTCAAATATAGCCATATATATGGGTTCGTTTGTTTTCAGAGGTAGATTGAATGAGATTATTAGTGAGGGGATTATTAGTGAGGAGACTGTTAGTGAGGGGACTATTAGTGAGGGGACTAAAAAATTTGTGTTTATTTGATAACTAGTGGACTAACAATAATTTCTGTTTGTTTGAGAGATAGGAGTGTGATTAACTAGTTAAATTCCGTAAATACCCTTGTTACATTATTATGAAATTTGGAAATCATTAGTGAGTGGATTATGAAAAATTGTGTTTATTTGTGATATATTTTAATATTAAAAATTATATTTTATAAAAATATTATTATATTAAATTATTTTTATAAAACAAAATTATATGAAATTATTTTTATAAAAATATTAGTATATTAAATTATTTTTATAAAACTGAATTATGAAAACAACTCAGCCCAGCCCACGCTTTTAACCATTCCATGGTTTTAAATAGTGTATTGAAAGATTTTTTTCACTTAAATATTGGTTCATTGTTCATTCATCATCATCTTTGCTTTCTCTGTTAAAAAAAAAAAAAAAACAGAGCATCACTACAAGGACGACGATGACACCAATCTTCATCGTCAACGACGACGACGACGACGCAATGACGTCGATCATTGCCGTCAACGCTGACGCCGATATTCACAGTCAATGTGATTTTGTTTTTCTTGCAAATTTCAATTTTGTATAATTTCATATCATGTAAGTCTTTTGATTTGTATCTCTTTTGTCTAATTTAGTCAAAGATCGGAGCATCACTCTTCAATTTTACTGATCTAATTTGCAATTTGTCTACACTTCTGTTTGATTGGTGAGAAAACCAAATGAAATATGCATATATATATATATATATATGATAAGAGAATAAAGAGAGAGGAGAGAAGAGAAGAGGAGAGGGTAAACAAGTAAATTACTCCTCTAATACCAACGGACTAATTTTCAATACCAAGTGTTGGGGCAGACTAATAATCCCAACATGCAAGGCCCATCTGAAGCCCTCCGGCTTATGAATCCATTCCCCAAATCAGTAAACAAACAAGAGTTATGTTCACTATTCATCATTCACAGTCCACTCCGGACTGTGAAAGAGGGAAACAAACAGGGCCTATATATAATGTACATCTTTACCGTGAGTATGACTCCCACTAATGTCAAATGTTAAAGCATTCAGCCACTAGGTTCAATTTTTGCTTCATAATAGAGCTATTAATTATTATTAGTAGCCCTCTTCTCCTGCTATTTTTAGGTTTTTATTTTTTATTTTTTAATTTTATTTTTAACTATACTACACACTATTATTCCTCTCGTCTTCATTATTGGCTTGTTATTGATGAAACTTTAGATTTGATTTTTGATCGAGATCTAACGCTGTTAAATGTGCTTTTATATGCTAGTTGATTACCTCATATCCAAAATATTTATTTTGTAATGTAAATATGGAGATTAAGGTACCATAGTTTATCAGTTGCGATGATGAACAGATCGTGAAGGTGATTAGTAATGCTTGTTTGGTGCTGATTGTGTTGATTTTTACTTTGTTTTATTTTTAATTTTTGGTGTTGCAATAATGCCTCTTTGAGTAGAGGTTTTCTCCTCCTCACATGAAGATTTATTTTTTTCCTTATGTGAAGACGCGTATATTCTGTGCGTGGAGGTTCTCTTTATCCCTTTTGAGATTTATTTTATATTCCGATACAGTTCATTTGACAATTTATTATCGAATTTATAATGTATGAAGTTTCGTGATTTTCCATAAATTAAAAAAATGACTTACTAACTACTAGCTGTAGACACCCCATTTTTGACCGACCTCAAGACTTGGACGTCATTGTTTGTGCACTCGATGATTGTGCTTGTTTGTGTTCGTTTTGAGCGCCCGAAGTCATCGGTGGAATGCCTCGTTTTTTAGCCTCTAAACCTTATCTGTTTGGTGCATGTTTTTGGACCTAGAGCTTGTTGCCTCTAGCCTGGAAGAGAGGGTGACCCGTCGGCCAGTCTTGGGATCTGTCGGCCATGGATTGTGCCTGTCGGCTACTAGTGGTGGCCGACAGCCATTGGTCTCTTTTTCCAGATATTTGTTTGCCAGCTGTGCCAGTTGTCGCTCACTGAGCTGTATCTTTATACATGTGTATGGTAAGATGTATTCAAGCTCAAGACTTGATTTTCTATATATAAGGGGTGTCCTCCCCCATTTTGGAGGGTTAGACATTTTAGACCAAAAGTCTCTCTCTTTCTCTCTCTAGAATTCTCTTTCCCTCTTGTTATTTTGTGCCTTAAAGTCTAGTTTCTTTACACTTTTGCACATCAACCCTTAAGCAAACTTGGCCACCTTGGAGCTGAGGTCTCTTGGAGTCTTGTTTGTGCTCTAGAAGAAGGTTTAAACTTGGATTGTTGCTTAATTTGTGCTTGAGTTTCAAGAGGTAGTTTACTTGATTAGTATACTTGCTTTGAATACTTGTTTTGCCATCCTTTTGTATTGTTTTTGGGCTGGTTCTCAACTATAAAAAGCTCTGTTTTTGAGGCTTAAAATGATGGTTTGAGGCTATCTTGTGTTAAGGGGTAATCCACCATTCTTGTTACTTAATTGTTTAGACTTTTGCACCATTTTTCATCACATTCAAATCAAACTTTTTAGGCCTTTTGACCATTGAAATTCAGAGGTTTTTTAGTGACAAAAACCTTCTTTTGAAGTCCAAAATTGAAGGGGTTAGCCTCCCTTCCTTGTGTCTTGCTTGCATGCCTAGTTAGCCTTACATGTTAGCATGTTTTTCTAGCCTAACTTAGCTTTAGTCCAGCATGTTTTGCCTCTGTTTTGAACCGCTTTAGCTCTATTTTGGGCTGTTTGGGTCATTTGAGCTTTGTTTTGTATAGTTGTGGTGTAATTTCCTTCACTAGCTTAGTGTTTCTAGGCTTTGAGCGTCATTTGTGTGTCTTGGTTGAATGTTTTAATACTTTTTCATACCTAATTCCAGCACTTAACATCTCTGCAACCTCCCTCTTTGCTTCACTTTTTCATTTGTTTGAGGGTTGTTTCAACCTTAGGGTTATTTAAGCTTGAGGTTGAGGTTCATGCTTAATGGTTTAATCCTCTTTTGAGGGTTCATTACCAACAACATGAAGTTTCCCTCATGCCTTGAACTACCATTTGGTTGACACTTCTTTCGCTTTAGAAGACACTCGCCAATGGACTTAATTGATCAAAGAATGAATTGGTAATGTAAAATAAGTAAACAAAATGAACAAGTAAAAGAGGCAAGATAAGCATCTTTCGTGTTGCATTGCATGTGTTTGAATCGGACGTTAATTCGAACACGAGGAAAATGGGACATTTCATACTTAAAGTGATGAAATGTGCCATTTTCTTTGGTCACCAGCACCCTTGATCATGTATGATAGGGTGGTGGTCTTTTTGAGTCTTGTTTTGCACTCATTAAGCTTGTACAAGCTTGGTTCCTTAGCCATCATGCATGGAAAATGCTTGGTTGATGGTTTGAGAGCCAAGGGTTACACTCCTTTGAACTTGTGTGATGATAAGAAGCGTAACAGTACAAACAACCCTTGAGAATACACTGTTTTGCCTCTGTTTTCTTTCTATTGCAGTAAAAAGGGAAGTTCTGGACAAGGGTGGCTGACCGGCCACCAGTAATGGTCGACGGCCACCAATGGTAGCTGACCGGCCATCAATGAAGAAAGTTGCTCCGTGTGATGGAAAATGGGAGCAACGGTGTTCTAGAAGTTGGTAGCTTATTTGGTGTTCAAAATATACAAACATAGGCGTTCAATGGAAAGGCGGTGGCATTTTCAGGTGGAATATCGAGCATGCATGCATCCCTCACTTCCCGAGGCCTTTTAGTTGCTTTGCGTAGTTAGTTAGTGGTAGCTAATTCAAGCAAAATTTTGTAATTATTCAAGTAGATTAGTTAGTTAATTCATGTTGTAATTAATTAGCTTAATCACTTTGTAATTAGTTAGTTAAGTGTTTAGCTAATTAATTTGGTTTGTAATATTTGATTAGCTTAGAATAAGTTAGTTAATTCGTTTCAATTGTTGTAATAATTAGTTAGCTTAATTATCGTAGCTAGTTAGCTTATTCATTCGGACTTTCCTTCGCGAGGGCATAATGTTGTAATAAGTGTGCGTGCGTGTGTGTATGTTTTCCAACCCCACGTCTTTATCCCTTTTATTTAATCATTTGTTATGGTTAGATTAGGGACATATTTCAATTAGCATATCGTATGCTTGTATACATTCATCTTGTCTTGCATGCACTGAGGCTCGACGCATCATTGAAACTGCATTGCCAATTCAATACTTCTTTGAATATGTGTTTCAAAGCATGCTATCAAAGTGTTGCAAATAATATGATTAAGTAGCCGAGCCTATTTAGTGCATGAGTTGCATTAGGCATCTTGCATAGTTAGGATCATGCATTTTTCTAACTAGTTTCTGCTTTGGCTTGGAGTACTCCGTGAGTTTTACGCTTTAGCATACTTGCATGAGTGCGATTTCCATGTTGCCATGTTTCGCATGCTTGCCATGAGGTTGTATGATTAAATGCTAAACTGCATGAATGCCTATGGATGAAGGCTTGTTGTTTGAATTGGAACGATGAATGTATGTTTTAAGCCCACTTTGTCATGACAAAATCATGTTTTAAGCCCACTATGTTTGGTGGCAAATTCGCGTCTTTAAGCCCACTTGAGGTGGCAAATTCAAACCATTTTCGCAAATAAACATGAGTTGAATTGTTCTAAGTTTTGCAAACTAGTCTATACTTGCTTGTGTGCGTCACGTAGTAAAGCTAGTTTAATAATCGAAATAAGAACGCATAATGTTTATAAAACATTATATCATGATTAGTAGAGGCCGATCTTTGATCGGGCGAGTAGGGGTGCTTAATTCATGACCTTCCCCCCTCGTACCCAAGTTCCCGAGCCGAGACAACTTTGGTGATGACGGACATGTGGCCTTTGGCACGAGTCAGGGTTTCCTACATTTCTCCAAAAACAAAATATTTAGGTGGCGACTTTGTATCTGGCAAAGCAGTCCAATTTTGGTATTATTTGATTTAAAATCGATTTTTCAAAAAAGTTTGCCGGACTTGGGACTCTTTGGTGATTATCAAGTTTCACATTGCACTTTGTGAGACTAAATTCAGAACCGCGGGAGTCCGAACTGTGAGGCCTTCTTTTCAAACCCTTTCCGAAAGGTGGGGCGCGGAGAAAGGCGAGGCCACACTAGCATTTAACTTTAAAATTTGGTATTTAAATTTATTTATTTATTTATTTTTTACACTCAATAAGATACTCAAACATTTAACGCTTATGTATAAGTTCAAACCCTAAATCTCCCCTAAGTAGTACAATCACTTAAACGGATAATCCTTCGTAGCTCGAAATCTCTTTGCCCCGAATAGCTCCACTGCCCAAAACGATGTCATTTTGGGTAGTTTTTTTTTCCTTATATGTCTGAAACAAGAGAGAGAGCAGAGAGAAGAGAGAAGAAGAGGAAAAGAGAGAGAGAGAGAGAGAGAGAGAGAGAGAAGAGAGGGGAAGAGGGAATAGAGAGAGAGAGAGGGCCGATCGTCGCCTCCGATCTTCTATTCTTCTCCACCGCCCGGCATCCGATTTCTGATCTTCGCTTCCGATCTATGCATGAGGATGATGTGTTGAATTTTTTTTTTAGATTTTTAGATTTTTTTTTGGTTGATCTCTATGGTGGGTTTACTTTTTGGTTGATCTTTATGTGTGATGATGATGATGTGTTTGGTTGATGATAATTCTCTCTCTCTCTCTCTGTGCTGTGTTGATGATGATGTGTTGGATGGGTTTGATTTTTAGTTGATGATAATGATTCTCTCTCTCTCTCTTTCTCTCTATTCCTCTCTTCTTCTCTTCTTTCTTCTTCTTCTTCTTCTTCTTCTGCCAGTTATGAAAAAAAAAGAAAAAAAATCAAAACGACGTCGTTTTGGATTCGGGCCAATTTTGAGTTATGTAGCGGAACCGTACTTAAACTGCAAAAATCTAGTCCATAAATTTTGCACTTGTCCTTTCTAAATTAATTAGAGCAGTGGTACGTATGGCTTTATTCTAATTAGAGTGAAATAGAGTGATAGTTCTGAAATTTGTGAAAACTAAATTTATTGACTCTCTGAATACTGATACTTTTTATTTAGAGTAAAATTTATTTTATTCTTTCATGCTTTGAGACTGTAGTACTTTATTTCTATGGTTCAAATGTAATCATAAAGTTCATATTTGATTTTTGAAGTGTCATAATTAATTTTTTTTTATCTAAACTAATAGAAGGTGTATCACACACACTATTTTTAGAATGGACCTAATTTTGTAAAATAATAAAGTGAAATTAACAGAGCAAAAGACAATTTTATCCTCATTTCCTTTAAATTTAAAATTTGATTGAGATGTTAATTAAATTAAAATATAATTACAAATTAATCTAAAATATAAAATTGTTGGTTTTTTAGCACTTCAAGGGGGTAAAAATGTAATTTTCGCAGGGCCTGATCTAGGGGCAATCGGCAAAGCTGTTGCTTTGTTGTTTCTTCTTGTTATTTATTTTTTTATTATTTTTATTTTTTTATTATTTTTATTTTTTTTCAAGATTGTTAATATTTAGCATATTTTGTTATGTTTTTTTCGCTCTAATTTCACAATTTATTCTTTTTTTCTTTCAATAATATTTTGGACATTCCAGTGAGTCTCTGACGATATTCTTGATACCTAACGACTTTCTGGACATTTCGGTGACTTGCTGTGATGTTCAGAACACTTTTGCGATACTCCAGTGATTTCTTGGCATTGTTGATCGTTCCAGCGAGTCTCCCATGACTGTTTGACGAAATTCCAGCGATGGTGAGATGTACAACGTCTTTAATTTTTTTTAAAAAAAGATTAATTACCTAAAAGTCCTATTGGTAATGTTGGTGTTCCATTAAGTCCCGCTTCATTGTTTTTAACCCGTAAAATCCAATTTTTAAAATATTTACTTATATATGACTGTTTTACCTTTATTAAAAGCTAAAGGAATTCAGAAACGTCAATTTACTGAGTGACAATAAAAACATTATCATGCGTTACAAGTGCACAACATAACAATGTTATTCACCAATCACCAATCATTATGTTTCATGCTTCATATCTCATGCCCCAATACAAAATTGTGGGATCCACCATCTCTACCAATTACAAATCTTTGGGTAATCACTTAACCATGCCTCAAAAGCACTAGATAATTTCTCTTTTTCAAGCGGGGATTGCTATGTAGCATTACTTTTGTTTTGTTGTTTCAAAACTTAAAAACCTTGTAACTTTTATTATACATATTTATTTTTAATAAAAATTATATTTTTTTTGGAGTCTACACAATGAGACCTATCAAATAAGACTAATATTAATTAAAAAAATTTACAAAAATAAAATATTATTTTTAGCTATATGAAACTAATAATTTCTCAGTTTGCGAAACTATCCAGTAAAATTGAGAAGTTTTCAGTTTTTTTCAGTATTAATTGAGAATATTATCAGTTTTTGACAAATTTATCAATTTTTTCCTATTTTAAAAATGAGAGTTTTTTTTCCTCGTTTTAAAACTGGAAAAAATAAGAAAATTTTCAATTTTGCACAAAAATGTTCCATATAATTTTTTTTTATCAAGTAAGAAAATTGCCAGTTTTCTTATTTCCATAATTGAGATATTTCTCAATTTGTTTGTATATATTTATGTGTAAAAGAGATACTTTATTTGTTTAACATTTTAATTTATGATTAGAAATCAAGAAAATTGTAAATAAAAAAATAATAATATTAGTCTTGTTTGATAGATTTTGTTGTGTAGATTCTAGAAATATAAATTTTATCAAAAAATAAATGTATATTGTAAAAATTATGAAGTTTTGAAATTTTGAAAATCAAAATAAATGTTGCATTTTATAAACAATTACAAATGATGAACAACTATTGTTTGAAGGGTAATTTTGTATATTAAAAACTAATGGGACTTGAAGGAGTAACAAATCTTATCTAAGATTTAATGGAGTATAAGTTCACAAAATGGGACTTGTGTGTAAATGCCAAAAAAAAAAAAAAATGTAACAATTAAAAATATATAAAACTAATTGATGTAAGTGTTTCGTTTTAGAATTCGATGGATTTTAAACTTTGTAAATGGGACCTATCGGTCAGTGCCTTTTTATTATTATTGACCTAGGGATCTTCCCTTTTACCTTGGGCTCGACTCTTGGCCTTTTGGCTCTACTTCTGCTTTAGACTCAACTCTTACTTTGGCCTTTTGGCTTAGCCTTAAGCTTTCTTGGATTCAGTTGCTTCAATTAGGATTGGTCGCACATCAAGTTGAGTCGAGTAACTTTTCATCTGTCATCCATTTAAACTTAAGTGGATTGAAAAAAATCAATCCACATCACTCTACTTAATTAGCGAATGCAAATTGAACAGGTGGTGCGGGTTGGTTGGTGGATAAGAATTGATTTGGCATTGAACTTTACTATTTTAGGCTTTTTTTTTTAAAATATTATTTTCTACTAGTTCTTCACTATTTTGGGCCTTATTTGGGCCCAAAATCTTTTATTCATTTTTTAAAATTATAATTTAGGCCCAACTTTTACCTTTCATAAATAACTATAATTACTAGTAAATAAATGTTATTTTTTTAACACACACATCATAAAGTATAGCATCATTTTTCATAATGCTAACAAAAAAAAAAAAAAAAAAAAAAGGTGTCATGTTTTAAAATAAATAAAAAGACACAGTTGTTAATGCATTGCCTTCATTTTCTTGAATAAAAGTTTATCACTACATTTCTACTAAATAATGAGTGCTTGCAGATCGAGTTGGGTCGAGTGGTTACCCATTCACTATCCATCCAAACTTAGGCAGATTGGGAAAAATGCATCCGCATTTGTTGCCTTGAACCATCGAAACCACTCATTCGGTGACAGATTGGTTCAGATCATTCAGTTTTGACGGGTCAAATAAATGCTTGCACAGACCTAATATATAGGCATGCGTTATAATCTAACTATCAACACACTAATCATTATCTTGTGAATATATATATACATGAGTTATGTATATAACAATATAATAATTTAGACATTCATAATTGTAAATGTAACAATGCATTCAGGATGCAAATTCAAATTTGAAGGTCAACTATGGACAACGTAAATATTCACACTATTATTGAATATTACGTCTATTATTTAGGAGTAACTCGCCTCAATACTCCATTCTCTCCATGCCTCTCAAGATTTCACTTTGTACCCTTTTTGGCAAATTTGTCATGTGACAATTCCCTAAATTATTTAATCACACGTGGCAATAGAAGGTGGAGAGTTATTGATTTTTGGGGCCCATCGAATTCAAATGGCACCCGCAAAGGGAGTTAATTTATTTTATTTAATTAATTGACTAAGATAATTAGTTGATTGATTAATTAAATAAATTAGTTATTTGAGGATAATCAGAGTCTCAACCGTTCCTAAAGATTAGGAAGTAATTGAGGCTTATCTCTTAAAACAAAGCCTTATTCCCTTGTTTGTTGCTAAGTGGCTACTATTGGTGAGAATTATATGAGATTTGAAAGCTTGGCAAATCAACAATAATGCTACAAAAGTAGAACCTATTTTTCTAACTCAAGGCAAGTTACGTTTTTAAGGTTTTTTTGGGACATATGGCGGCTTGAAGGAGCTTAGTGTACCAATTCAAAACTACAAAGGCAGCACTAGCCGTTAGTGGTTAGAGTTGTTCATATTCTTGAGGATTAGGGGTTTAAAAATGGCCCGCGGCCCGTGGGCTGCCAGAAGCCCGCCTGCAACCCAAGATGGGCCCAGCCTGTTTAGGTTCGCTTGGACCTAGGCTTGAGCCATTGGGCTCGGGCTTGGACCATCGTTTTGAAGCACGACCTGGCCCATGGGCCTAGCCCGCTTGGCTCGGCCCATGGCCTAGCCCATCGGCTCGCTTAAGGCCCACTTAGGGCCCGGTCCGTCCGAGACCCAGCGTATTTTTTAGTGAAAAATAATAAACTTTTGGTAGAAAAAAATTTTAAAATTTTTTTAAAAAATGGCTAGGCCTGCCCAAGCTCGCCCCAAGCCCGAGGCTAGGCCCAGGCCCATTGGGCTGGCCCGAGGCCCGGCCCTACCCGAATTTTTGGCAGGAGCCCGCGAGGCTCGACATGGGCCTGGCCCGACCTAAGCCTGGATGGGTCGGGCCAGATTTACACCCCTATTGAGGATCAAACTAAGGATTAGGGGACACATGTCGTAGGGAAAAGCTGCCATGTTCCTAGTAGTTGAGCAGAAATAAGAGCATCCTCAGCACTATAAGGACTCAAAGTGCAACATTTGAAACAAGAGTGTTTCAACACATTTATCTTAACTTCAGCTTGGGTGTTTTGGGAAGATGGTTAAAAACTAGGTTTTTTGCTTTTTATTGGCTTTTTTAGCTTTTTTGTGTAAAAAATGTGAGAGGTGATCCAAAATAGGTTAAAAGCTAGCTTTTGACTTTTTATTTGCTTCCCAAATAGCTATCTTAGCTTCATAACTTTTATATCATAGCTTTTTACAGTTTTATCTTACATTTAAGCAATTTCAATTCCAAGCAATTAGTTGTTTACCTCAATTTATTCTTAGATTAGCAATTGTATTTCATTTATCGATCAATGCAAGTCTCAATTCTAGTTTATTTATCTTTAGCATGCACCTAGTAAATTTATTGAAAGTCCTCTTCTTTGGGACAAGATCTGAACCAGTGACGGTTCCTCTAAGCCACACACAGTCATTTCTCTATGTTAGAAGTCAAAAATATTCACACATTCCTACATTGTAGACTAGGTTCACAAGTTTTGATCCTAATTAACACAAACCTACGTGTTTGGCCCTTGGATTTTCTAGGTGGTAAACACATACTAACTTATCATACTTTATTGTATAAAATTGATGGTTTTAATTTAAAATCATATTTACCATAATTTCATAAAATAAAACACGATTAATTAATATATTTATTGATATTCGATCAAACTATCTTTTTGCATATATATTATTCTCTTCGATCCTATGAAATGAATGGTTTGGATTACCATCATAGGTCTCATGGAGCTCATGAAGTAAAGTCTTGAGGGGTATGAAAATGAAGAAGTCTTGAAAGGAACTATTGCCCTAATAGCTATACTATATATTATAGCAAAGTGAATTTTTGTGAGGAGTCTTGTGGAAGCTCCAAAACCTCCAACTGAACACATTAATGTAATAATTATAAAAATACAAATTATTCCATGATTTATGTTTTTCAAAAGGAAAGTTGAAAGAAAAATTTTCCTGATTTGTCCAAACCTATTATCTATTATAAAAATTTGAAAGGAGAGATTAAATTCCATTTTCCTTTTCTTTTTTTCTCTAATCTATTCTTCCTATACGCAAAACCCTAACCGTTACACAATTATGACCATTTTTTTTTCAAGTCATATAAAACTTGCTTATCCGCTCAAAATATTATTTCATACAATAGATCACCGCAACACTTTTAAACTATTTTGCCAAAAATATTAAAAGTTAGTTAATGTTTATTATTTTCTAATTGATTATGTCTCAATTTTTTCTTCAAATTCATAGCTAAGTGTGGTATAATTAAGGAGGATGTGACAGTTGTAGGGTGGAGAGGGAGGGTGGAATCAACAAATCTAAAGTGTAGATTAGCCCCAAAATCATTTATAATTTGATAAATTTCTATCAGTAAGGTATGTTCTTTGTTAGAATATTTTTTATTGGTTAAAGTACTCTATTAAAGAAGTTAATGTTTTGGGTTGTTTCTAAACTTTTTTAGAGAAATATGAGGAGGGTTTGTGATGATTTAGTAGGTAAAGAAGATACCTCCGTGTTCATATTTAAAAAAAAAAAAAAAAAAAAAATTACGTGTCTATATTTTTTTAACAATAAGTATTTTAATTGTTCTTATTATAACATGATGCTACTTTTTTTTTTTTTTTTTTGGGGGGGGGGGGGGGGGGGGGGTTGGTTGTAACTGCATTTATAGATACATGTAAATGTCTTAAATTGATTTACTAGCAGCAAGTTATATCTGAGGGCAGAAAGTACTCTAACAAATTTTAAAAAGAATTCATGATTAAGTTTACATATAGAAAATTTGTACAAAATTAATAAGTCAAAGAAAATTTGTGTTTTTTATATTTAGGATTATATAGTTTCCAAACATTTTTTTAAAATTATTTAATTTTTCGTGTGTTGAATATAGTCAATATTCAGCATGATTTATTTATATATGTATATGTATATATATATGTATATATAGTAAGAACTTGTATCAAAGTATTTAGTGTAACATATATATTTTATAAGCCAGAATTGTTTTACATAAATTAAAAACTAAGAGATGAATGTTTTTTACTTTTTACTTTCTAAGATATTTTTTTTATTTAAATTTTACACCATTAAATATTTCACATATCATTATGTTTTGCAATGATTGTCCAAAATTAGATTGACATAAATTTAAGTTTAAATTTTAAACTTTCTAAAGTATCACTTTAGATATGATAATTGTTATTAATTTTTTTTTCTTAAAATGTTCTACCATAATTGCAATGTAATATTATTTAAAAACATATATTTTTTTGTACCATTTGCAGATAATTCTTAATTTGGAAAAGGAAACCCTACACCTAAATCATTTTCCATATTAATATTTTCAGAATTTAAAATACAAATTTAAAAATCCTTCCATATTACTCTTTGGAAGCAACATAATTAAAGGAATGTGTAAAGTCATTATTAATGGATTACTTTAAAATTAATTTTATTTTCAAATAGACTTTTTTTGTAGGTGTATGGTTTCCTTTTCCAAATTAAGAATTATTTATAAATAATATAAAAAATAATCATTTTCAAATAATATTACATTTCAGAACATTTTAAGGAAAGCAATATGGAAGGATTTTTAAAATGGTATTTGAAATTCTTACATAGAAAGTACATATGTATGTAACAAAAATTATTTATTTATTTATTTTTATCAAAAATACACTTATCAGATTTTTTGATTTAATTTTTTTAATTGTTTTAGAGTTTTTATTTTTTATTTTTTTTTCCATCAATCAACTTTTATTTATTTATTTATATTTTGAACTTAGTTATACTTTATAAATTAAATAAATCACATATATGAATTTAGCAAATACATGTGTTATGAGATTACTGTAACGCCCTCAAAATATTATATAAACCCAACATCTAACAGTTTTATATATGATAGATAAATTACATTTCCATGCATACATCAGAGTTAATATTACAAAGAATATTTCATATAAGTTAAAAATGTTTACAAAGATAATAGAATGACCTGCGGGCTTACATCTTTCCAAGTTGTTACTTGGCTACACAAAGAAGAGTTCTAACTCTTTTACAAGAAAAGCCCTCAGCTCGCATTTCCATGTAACCAACAAAGAACAAATAACAAAGCAGAGTCTTCAACTCCTAAATCTCCCAAGCAAAGATCTTGGAGGCGGCACGTCTCCTGTACCTGAAAATGGTGTCCCAAGTAGGGTGGGCCAAAGCCCAGTAGAGATATGCTAAACCCAATATGAGAAGTAACTAAAACATTAACATTCAACACATGGTTAACACTTGTAAAGCAACTCACACCCTTCCCATAGCCCAACAACAATTTTATCCATGTTTCAATCCACTTCCCTTTATTTACCCAATCCAATTCCTAATTATGGTTCATTATCTAACCAAACAATTTAAATGAGACTACAACCCAACTTATTAACACTTCCGTCATACACAATTCAAAATGAGACTACAACTCATGTAATTAGCTTCAATTGTCAACTTCATTCATGCGCTTAAATTTATAAGGTTTCGGGACTTACACCCTGGACACTCCGGCCAATTTAATTATCTATGGAGTTTATCCCTTATCTTCTCACAAACAATGGAGTGCATCCCCTATCTCCTCCCAAACAAGGATACAATGTATTAAAGCATATAATCACACTTATGGAGTACATCCCCTATCTCCTTCCAAGCAAAGGTACATATACAATGTATTAACGCAAATAAGTACATATGGAGTACATCTCCTCCCAAGCAAAGGTACATATACAATGTATTAACGCAAATAAGTACATATGGAGTACATCCCCTATCTCCTCCCTCTTTGTCTCATACCATGATCAATTAAGGCACATATTCAATGTGTTCTTCCCACTATCACATTCAATGACATATTTCGATTGATTAGTTTTAATTTACCTAATCATCATACAGTTCTACAACAATCAAGACTATCCTCCACCGATAGCTCAAAACAGTTATTTCTAAACATATAATACATTATCAAACAGATAAATTATCTACAATTCAAAGGTGAGTGATTAATCAATCCAACTCCACCATTCAATCTCATAATTTCCCAATTTCATGGTTTTCAACTCGATTTCATATTTCCTTACTTCCCAAATTAATTATACAAATTGATCAATTACATTAAATTAGGGCTTTTTCCCCCTTCTCTCAAATATTACTTCTAAGGCCAAATTTCATCAATCATACACAATAACCTCATTTTAGGGACCACTCATACACTTGGAACCCCAAAAATAGAAAACCCCTCTTTTGTAATTTCAAGATCAAACCCTAACCTTTCCAAAACTCCCAAACAACACCATCTATACAAAATGCATAATATTTATGTTAAAACTCATGGAAAGGAGTAGGTTATCCCTACCTCAAGTGAAGAGACCCAAAGGAGATGAAGGTGAAAACCCAAAATGCTCCAAACACCAACTTTTTCGGATCAAAACGAAGGCCACGCCAAGCTCCACACTTTTTACAAAGGGACTAGGGTGGAAGATCAATAGAGCTAGATGATTTCGTAGAGAGAAGATGTATTCTAGAGAGAGGAGCTCTCAAATGAGGGTTTTGAAAAGCTAGAGAGAGAGAGAGTGGGTCGAAAAAGTGGTTCAAAAAGTTTCATCTCGGACTGATATACATCACAGTCCGCTCGAGCGTGGAACGTCCCGCTCGAGCGTCAGACACAAACTCTCGCTCGAGCGTGAAAAGCAATGCTTGAGCGTCGAATGCACACTTCTAGAAGTTCTGCAGACGAGGGTCCCCGCTCGAGCGTGAAAGTGGACGCTTGAGCGTCCGATGACCTGCAGGAAAAGTACTGAAGGTGGAATAATCCCGCTTGAGCGTCAGACTTTCCGCTCGAGCGGAAGAGCAAAAGCAAAGGGTCTCGCTCGAGCGTCAAAAGCCCCGCTCGAGTGTGAAGGCCAAAATCTGGTCATAAACTATTTGTTTTTAAACACAACTAACCTGTTTTAACCTGCCCAACACAACCTAAAACTCAAACACAAAGAGTAGAGGATGGAAATGCGATGCAGACAACAACAATCATCCACGGAACCGAGTCCGGGTTATAATAAACAATGAAGGGAAAACCGGGATCGCTATAATTACTGTTTATGTTAACATCAATTCTTTTAAGTGCAAATTTTACAAAATTATTATTTTGGTTCATTTTAGTTTTAATCAATTTTTTCTTTAAACATTTTGTGATTTTAAACTAAACAATATTTTTTGAAATAATTTATTTTTAACATTCTACCTACTTACATTTTTTTCAAAACATTTATTAAAATGTGTCACGATCCAAACCCGCCCCTAGAGGTTTAGGCCGTAACCGGCCAGTAATCCCAGATTACCCGACCTCAAAGACAAAATTTCAAAATATATAATTAAACATGCGAGGCCTGAAATGGAAACATAATATAAAATTTTTGTCCAATGAGTGTACATACATGGCATAAACAAAAACATCCGTAACACATCTCACATCATTCTTATAATATTTACAAACATTCATCTTGTATACATAACCCAAGATCAAACTTATAAC
The DNA here is from genome assembly GCA_036172215.1 of Camellia granthamiana. Classification (NCBI taxonomy): domain Eukaryota; kingdom Viridiplantae; phylum Streptophyta; class Magnoliopsida; order Ericales; family Theaceae; genus Camellia; species Camellia granthamiana. The sequence goes on along the minus strand of CM069909.1, from coordinate 34,112,615 downwards.
ACAACAAACTTGACAATACCAAAGCTTCACAAGCTTGGCCATAACGAAAGCTAAGGCTTCAACGCAGAGGCATATTCTCGGGTGGCTTCATAAAAAGAGTTGACTCCAAAGCAGTCTCTAATGCGGTACTTCCTGAAGCTCACCTACATACATATATATAAAACGGAGTGAGCTGGAAGCCGATGAGTAATCTCAATGTAAAGGGGTTAAATGAATGAGTTCCATAACTTATCAAAAATACAAAGTTCTTGACTTAATGAAAACATGTTTCGGAAACATATAATAACAAATACAATTTATCAAACCTTCTATAACTTAACATATTGCATTGTTCCCCAAAACCTTATTTAACTTGTCAAAATACCATGCAGAACATTTGTATAGAATGACTTTATTCAGAACACCCACTTGATGGCTTAGACAGAACATCACTTTGATGGCTTATACAGAACATCACTTTGATGACTCATACAGCGCATCTCTTTGATGACTTATACTTGATAAGCTCATTCAGAACGCCTTTTATGTGTAGAATTCATACAGAACGATTGCTATCGAGATCATACAGAATGATTATCAAAGATCGACATTTTACAAAACGTTTACAACGAGGCAATAACTTATTAGGAATACACATGATAGATCGAAGGCAGAATGAAAGTTATCGGAGATCAAATACATTTTCAAATTCCAAATTGTCACAATAGTTGTTCAAAGGAAAGTCATTTATTTTTAGCAAAGTCTCATTTTCGAAAAAACATATCATATCATACACAATTCGAAGTTTCAAAGCATAACTTAGTGTCTCAAAAGTACTTATTCAGAAAACTTGTCATAACTCATAACTTGTAACAAAGTATAGATTTCATAATTCATCATCTAGCAAAACCAATTTCAAAGTAGTTATACAAAAATATCTTTACAAAGACATTACTCACATTGACAAATTCGATGTTCCTCTTCAGTGTTCCAACCTACACATTACACATAAACTATACACATTGAATCACATTGTTCAAATTGAATAACTCTTCTTCTCTTTTCTAATTCAATTACTCATATTGTTTTCTTACTTATTAGTCATCAATAAGACATATCTCATGCCTAAGAATGCTCATAAAGACATGAAGACAAAGATATGAACACAAAACATCTTTTCAAAACATGCTGAAACAAGGTCTTTGCTTGAGCCAACTTATGGTCACTCGAGTGGTCACAGAGGTTTGCAAAAGTATTAGATGGGTCTAATATGCAGTCGAGCCAACTCTTCATCGTTTGAGTGGATGCAAAACATATACTGAGTTCGCTCGAGCCACCTGTTGGTCTCTCGAGCGGTCTATAAAGACTGCAAAAGTACTGGGAGCTCGCAATGTTCACTTGAGTCACCACTTGGTTTGCTCGAGTAGTTTGGCAAAATTCTGGTTTTCAAAATTGAAAGTTTGAACTCCCAAACAACAATTCAAAGCTTAGGGTCATGCATGGCTTGGTAAAAAACATAGAATTGCTTTAGAAAACCATGTATACATGATCCTTCAAAAACCATTTGCTCAAAATCTCTTTGTTTCAACCAAAATTGAACTTAAAAACTCATACACGTAAGGTTTTCCAAACCTTTTTTTTCAAAAACTCATGAATTTAACCAATTTGAGCTCAAAAGCTCCATACATGTACAAACTCTTTTCCATAATTCTCAAAGCATGAAATTAAGAGTTAAAACATGATGAATCAAATATGCATGTATAATTTAACTCTCAAACTAATCAAAACCAAAATCAGATTGGCAAAACTCCGCATATTCATGCATGCATGTAAAGTTACACCACTTTTGACATTCTTTAACAAAATACATGCAAATGATTATGTTAATTCTATGAACTCAACTCTATAACACATTATCTTCAAGAATTAAGGGTTAAATTCTTACCTAGAGCCTTCAAATACACAAATTCTTGCACTATCTTGGTTCCCTCTAGAAAAGATCTTCAAGTTTCTTTTCAATCTTTCCCTTTCTCTCTCTAGAATAAGAGTTCACTCTTTCTCTAAGATGTAATCTCAGAATTTTACACTAAAAAATGAACAAGGATGAGCTCAAGAATGAACTTATAACACATTTATATAGCTAGGATAGCTTAACACATTAATTAGAACATTTGGCTAATTAAACACAACTTAATTTTTCAAATTGAATCAATTTTTAATCAAACTTTCCAATTGGTTCTGAAAATTTCAATTAGCTTATTTATGTTATCAATTTCTGTAGTACTCTTGATTTTTTTTTCTTATCGCTCGAGCACTGGAATGATTGCTCGAGTGGTCTTGCGAAGCTTCCAGTACTTTTGCAAGTTTAAGATTCTGGGAGCTATCGATGTTCGCTCAAGCATAGGGTTGGTCGCTCGAGCGGTGTGGTGTCTTTGACGTTTGAGCACATGAGTGGTCACTTGAGCGGTCTGTTCAGGATCAATACTTTAAAAAGTCAAATTTTGGTCCACTTTCCTTTATTCTATCATATTCTCTCTCTCTCTCTCTCTCTCTCTCTCTCTCTCCTCGCGCGCGCGCGCCATTGTTGGGCTTTAAGCTCATAGAAGCTTGGTTTTGCATCTTTTTTTAGTCATTTCCTATATGTCCCTTTTATAAAAACGGAGAGCATGATGAGGGCCTCCTATCCATTCGATCAGATTGTGTTTTCGTTACCATTGATTTTTTAGCTTTCTCCTCGTCGCTTCAGAGGTAGAGGTTTCCTTGCTTCTCTTCAATACTTCTCTATAGATAAACTTGTGGTATTTTCATATTGCATAAAAGTGTAACCCTTGATGGGATTTTTGAAAAGCATAATGAAGAAGTTAGGGTTGGGGTTTCAAAAAGGTTAGATCTTGTGATATAAGAATGATTGAAGAGTATATTAGTTGATAAGTAATATTTGTGAAGTTTGGTGTAAAAGCCCTAATTTATTTGGAGGTTTAATGATTTGAAGAAAGTCAGGAGATGAATAGTATGGATTTCTTGAATTAAAATAACTGCGATGACATGAAAATGTATTTAAAAGAGAAAGAAGATGGCTTTTAGGAAATGGGCTATGTTGATTAATAACTAATGATTTAACTCTTGTAATTGTTAAAGAGTCATGTTCAAAGTGATTAATCAAGCTTTAGACTTATAATATTTGATTATGTATCTAGGATTTGGAAGATAAAAGAATACTTGAATTATTGGTGGGAAATTGGAAAGTCATTGGAACTTATGATGATAATTTGAGATTTATTTACCAGGTTTGAATTGTTATGTTACATATGATGTTGAAATTAACTATTGACTATTAATGAATGATAATTGCCAGTAAAATGTGAAATGAACTTGATAATAAAAAAAGAAAAGAAAAGAAAAGAAAAGAATTGATGGATTGTTGTTTAACCCCTTGAGGGTGGTGTTGCTTGTCATGGAATGACTTGAGCATGTTATAATGTGTTAGGCTTTGGTAGCCATGATGTGTTGTATGTAGTGTTGGTACTCGAGCGAGAAATGAGGTGTACCACTGGCCTTCTATGTGAGGATTTAAATGTGAAAATAGGTGCTCCATTGGCCATTCGTGCAAGGACAAAAAAATATGGAATTGAGGTGTGCCACTAGCCATCCGTGTGAGGACGGAAAAATGTGGGCTTTGTTTTGAAATTGAAGACAGTTCATAATATACTTTTATATAAAAAGGTTTGTTCTCATAAAAGGATGGGTTCAATATGAAATCACCTGGAGATGAAATGTGTTTGAGTTCATCAATTGATTGTCGGGTTGCTTGGTAATGTGTGTATATGTCACAATCTAAACCTACAGCGATCCTGGTATTCCCTTTACTGTACAGTTGTATTCCGGACTCGGTTCCGTGGAGTTGGTAGTTGTGTCTACCTTGTTGTCATCCTTTAATGTCATTTGTTTGAATTTTAGGATGTGTTGGACTTGTCTCGAGTGGGTGGATTGAGTCTTGGTTTAAATTCCTCTTTTTGGGTATTTTGGTCTTTCCGCTCGAGCGGGCCCTTGAGCGCTCGAACGGGCCCTTGAGCGCTCGAGCGGAGATTGCATACTTCCAGTATCTCGTGCCCCTGTAAAACTTCTGCAGGTGTGATTTCTGCGCTCGAGCGGGTAGCGCTCGAGCGGGGTTGTTAGCGCTCGAGCGGACAGTACTTTTCCGGTAAAAGTTCTGGGAGGGGGAGATTCACGCTCGAGCGGACTGGATTTCAGTGTGGACAGCCTGGGCAGGGGGCAGCCCGAACTTGTCCTGGGCAGGAGGCTACATTTACTAGCTTGTCCAGGTTTGCACTCGAACTTGTGGCGACCGAGGAGCGTCGTTGCTACGAGTTTGAGCGGAAGTTGAGGCGTGGCCTCAAGTTGAGGGTTGGTGGATCTTACATCCGGGAGTATAGGCATTTGGTGGATGCTGCAGCTCATATGGAGCTGATGATGCAGGAGGAAGAGGAGGAGAAATATAGAGGCTCCAAGAGGGGCCAAGAGGGCCAGGGTGATGGCAGGAGACAGAGGGGTTATAATCCTCAGTCGTCTCAGGGTGGTTTGGCTAGGTCGACTTTCCCAGTACCGAGTGCAGGCTCCGGGAGGGGCAATCAGGGAGAGTTCACCTGTTTTAAGTGTGGCCAGCTGGGTCACAAGGCTTTGGTTTGCCCGCAGAAGGGCGGAGGTCAGAGAGCTGCATCTTCTTCAGCTAGACCGCAGAGTCAGAGTTTGGGCAGGGGGCAGCCCTTGTCTTGTTATCAGTGTGGACAGCTTGGGCACCTGAAAAGGTTTTGCCCACAGTTGAGTGCCACTTCAGGGGCGTCTGGTTCTAGGCAGACGCAGAGTTATCAGCCAGCTCAGTCTGTGCAGGCCTCGAGGGCCAATCCGGGAGCTTCGTCATCCCAGACTGTGCAGCAGTCGTATGCTCCTAGAGGTGAGTAGGTGGATCAGGGGCCTACAGGGCGCGTATATGCTGTTACCGCGCAGGACCTAGTACCGGCTCCATCAGTAGTGAGAGGTACCTTTCTGTTTTGCAACTCGGTTGCTAGTGTGTTGATTGATACGAGTGCGTCTCATTCTCTTGTATCTCCTGCATTTGCATCTGTGTTGGAGTTGGAGTTAGCATTATTAGCATCTCCTATTTGTGTAGTGTCACCTATTGGAGGTGAGTTGATTTTGAAACACGGATGTAGAGGTTGTGATATAGAGGTCGCTGATCATAGGCTTCCGTTTCCTTTTGTAGTTATGCCCATGAAGGGCTTTGATGTTATCTTAGGTATGGACTGGTTATCGTCATACCGGGCAGTTATTGATTACTACCGCCAAAGGGTTACTTGTTGTACTGTGAGTGGGGAGCGTTTCCATTTCTTGGGGGACCGGGTTGGTAGTATTGTGCCACCGGGGTATGATCCGCGAGGGCGGAGTGAGCTTAGTGGTCTACTTGCCAGCATTGAGAGTGGTAAGTGTGATGAGACCCCGATTGTGTTGCCGAGGGTAGTTTGTGAGTACTCGGACGTCTTTCCCGAGGACCTCGTTAGTTTGCCACCTCACCGGGAGATTGAGTTCTCTATTGATTTAGTGCCCGGCACGGCGCCGATTTCTATGGCACCTTATCGTTTTGCTCTAGCAGAGTTGGTTGAGTTGAAAGTTCAGCTCCAGGAATTACTAGATAAGGGCTTCGTTCGCCCTAGTGTATCGCCGTGGGGAGCACCGGCCCTCTTTGCTAAAAAGAAAGATGGTGCCTTGAGGTTGTGTATTGATTATCGGAAGTTGAATCGGGCTACGGTTAAGAATAAATACCCTATGCCCCGTATAGATGATTTGTTTGACCAGTTGAAGGGTTCCCGTTGTTTCTCTAAGATAGACTTGAGATCGGGTTACCACCAGTTGAGGGTCAGGGAGGAGGATATTCCGAAGACGGCATTCCGTACGCGGTATGGCTATTATGAGTTTCTGGTGATGCCATTTGGACTTACCAACGCACCGGCAGTCTTTATGGACTTGATGAACCGGATCTTCCGGGAATTCTTGGATCATTTTGTAGTCGTCTTCGTGGACGACATTCTTATCTATTCACCTTCGGAGGAGGAGCACGAGGAACACTTGAGAGTGGTGCTTGAGTTGCTTAGAGCCCATAGGCTGTATGCCAAGTTTGGGAAGTGTGAGTTCTGGGTAGGAGAAGTCAAGTTCTTAGGCCATGTGGTTTCCGGGGAAGGGGTGTCTGTTGATACATCCAAGACGGAGGCAGTGCAAGATTGGGCACAGCCTAAGAGTGTGTTTGAGATCCGCAGCTTTCTGGGGTTAGCTGGGTATTACCGTCGGTTTGTGAAGGATTTCTCCAGGTTAGCTTCGCCATTGACTAGATTGACTCGGAAGGGAGTCAAATTTGTATGCAGTGAGACTTGTGAAAAGTCATTCCAAGAGCTGAAAGTTAGATTGACCACCACTCCAATTTTGATTATTCCGGAGAGAGGTTTGGGTTATGCAGTCTATTGTGATGCCTCACGAGAGGGTTTGGGTTGTGTGTTGATGCAAGAGGGGAAAGTGGTAGCTTATGGCTCACGTCAGTTGAAGATTCACGAGAAGAATTACCCCACACATGACCTAGAGTTAGCAGCTGTGATCTTTGCCTTGAAATCTGGAGGCACTACCTTTATGGTGAGAGGTTCGAGGTGTTCTCGGATCATAAGAGTCTGAAGTATCTGTTTACACAGAAAGACTTGAATTTGAGGCAGAGGAGGTGGATGGAGTTTATTGAGGATTACGACTTTGAGTTGCATTATCATCCGGGAAAGGCCAATGTTGTGGCCGATGCCCTTAGCAGGAAATCCATTAGTGATGTAGCTTGTGTAGCCATCCGGGAGTGGGAGATGTTGGGTGCAATTGGCGAGTTTGATTTGCTTTTGGGCGAATCCGTGGAGGCTGCGGCCTTGTTTTCTGTTGTTGCGCAGCCTACACTTGTGACCAGAGTGTTAGAGGCACAGAGAGGTGACCTTGAGGTAGAATCCCTCCGAGAGAAGATCTCCAGTGGGAAGGTTGAGAAGGGCTTGGCTGAGTATCCCGACCAGAGTGTGAGATACCGAGACCATTTGTTTGTGCCGGAGTCTTGCCGAGAGGAAGTACTCCGAGAGTTTCATCATTCGCGCCTTGCGGTGCATCCGGGAGGTACTAAGATGTATCGGGATTTGGGCCGCCAGTTTTGGTGGCGGGGTATGAAGAGAGATGTGGCAGTTTTCGTGTCTAAGTGCCTTACTTGCCAGCTGTAGACACCCCATTTTTGACCGTCCTCAAGACTTGGACGTCACCGTTTGAACACTCGGTGATTATCCATGTTTGTGTTCGTTTGGAGTTCCCGGAGTTCTCGGCTACGCGCCTTGCCTCAGGATCTCCGAACTCGATTGTTTTGTGTCTGGTTTTACACCAAACACTTGTGTTCTGCCTTATAGGGGCAGGGAGTGCCTTTTGAGGCATCCCCACACACCACCGGCAGTGGCTAGAGGCCACCGGCTGGTTGTTGTTGCCATCGGCACTATATTGTGCCGGTCGGCAGTCAATTTTGTCAAAATGACATTTTTGCCCAGCCGGCTACTGTTCAGCTGCTTTTGGAGATATTTTCAGACAGCTGTATGGCTTTGGCTTCCCCTCCATACACGTGTATGGAGGGATGCACTTCTTGTTTTGCTTAGTGACTAAGCTTACAAGATTGCCTCCTCTATAAGAGGAGGCCTCCCCCCTTGGCTTTAGGGTTGGCTTTTTGGAGAGAAAACAACTCAGAGAGAGCTCTGGTTTTAGGTCTAGGATTGATACATATCATATCTCTATACCTCTCTCTCTTAAGTGTTCTAGGTGCATTTGTTCATATTATTGCACACAAGCACCTAGTCTTTCACCTTTCCTTGGTTTCTGAGGTTCCAAGAGGTTGTTCTTGGTGTTCTTGGCTAGATTTGAGCCCAAGGAAGCAACAACATCAACACTTGTGAAGAAGGTCAACAAGGGTTAGAAACTTGCTTTATATTCCCCATTCTTGCACTCCATTTTTACCTATCTTTGAACTGTTTTTGTGCTTGGTGTTTAATACAAAAAAGTTCTGTTTTTTAGTCCTCTTTATTGTTGGTTAAGAGTGTTTTGTGCTTTGGGGAAGTTTGGCCACCCTTAGGCCTTGAAAGGCCCTTGTTTTAGGCCATTTTGTGTGAGATCCGGGATTTTGGTGTTTGGGTCTCTTTACCACTGAAATCTTGAGGGATTTCAGTGGTGTAGATGATGCCTTAAAGTCCTAAGAAGGAGGGGGTCACCCCCTCTCCTTGATGTCCTTGAAAAGGGCAAGTTTTGCCTCTTGAGGGAGCATTGTGCTTGAGTGTGTGTTGAGCATGTATGGACTGTTATTCATGCTTAGGATATCATGATTTAACATTGCTATGTGTTGGTTTTGGTCCCTTATGCATGCTTAGCATAGTTGCCATGTAATGCCTTGTATTGCCTTAACATGCCTTAGGTTGTTAGCCCTAATTTGAGCATGCTTTAGGCTTAGATTTGTGAATGTTTTGTGCTTATTTTGACATGTTTTAGCTCTGTCCATAGTCATTTGGGTTGATCTTGGCATGCATTATATAGCCCCTTTGCATTTTAGGCTTGCTAGCCTTTGAGCATGCATGTGTAGCATGTGTTGCTTACCTCATTTTGATGGTTTGGAACCATCTAGCATGTCATTTCAGTCCCTTTGGTGTGCTTGTATGCTTGCCTTAGTCGCCTCTTTAATGCTTTAAAAGCATGTATTGAATGCTCCATGTTTTGGTCATTGTGCATGCCTTTGGTTTCAAGCCTCTTAGATGCCATCTAAGTAGCCTTTTGGCTTTATTTTAACATGCTAAAAAGCTGTTTTTAGTTGTTTAATGCATGCCATAATTGTCTTGCATAAGTATAGTTCAATGCCTCATTGACTTGCTTTAAGTCTTGGACCATTTGCATGTTTTGTTTGGTCTATTTTGAGTTGGTTTAGCACCACACTTTGACATGATTTTAGAGCTCATGTTGCATGCCAATCATCCATGTTATCTCCTTTCAAGTGTGCTTGAGAGTGGTTTGTTTAATGCCTAAGTTGTGTGCCTTAACAATGTGTATATGTGCATGTGTGTTTAGCTCTCATACTTAGCATTTTGGCTACTGATTTTAGGCCTAGTTAGAGTTGCCTAGATCATGTTTAAGTCCACCTTTTATTTGGTTTGCATGCTTGCCTTACATGTTTGCTTATATGCTTACATAAGCGCCTTGTATTGTCCATGTTGCATGCTAGCCAACATGCTTAGGATTTCATTGCATTGACATGCATGCTAGGCCTCTTGAGATGAGCATGATGGAGGTTTGGCACCCTTTTATGTTTATTTGGTTTGCATGCATTTGAAATTAAAGTTGCATACTTGGTTCCTTGGGCCATCATGCATGGAAATGCGTGATTGGTGGCCCGAGAATCGAGGCACATCCTTCTTTGAGTCATTAACATGATAAGGAATGTGTTTGATGCATAAATTGCTGGAATTACATTGCCATGCAAGTTTTTGCCCTCTGCTGCTGTGAGTTGCAGGTTCTGCAGGAATTTATTGCCGACCGGCAGTGTTAAGTGCCGACCGGCAGTCAATTGGTGGCCGGTGGATAAATTCAGTGCCGATGAGCTCAATTCACTGCCGATGGAAGTTCTATTCAGCCGGTGATGATCCCCAGTGTTCAGAAAGGCATCCCTGAGACTTTGACAGTTTTCAGAGGAGTAGAGCAGGGAAAACAGAGGCAATCTAAGCATGGCAGTGCAATTCCGAGCAAGTCCCGAGCATGCGTTGCATCCGGCCCTCATCTCGAGGCAGTTTACTGCTTTAATTAGATTAATTAATTTATTTGATTAATTTAATGGGTTTGTAATATTTAATTAGCTTGCGTAGTTAATTAATTTGTATGTTCTTTTGGTCCCTCCGAGCGAGGGCAAATCTGTAATAAGCGTGTGTGAGTGTGTGTATGTCTTCCAACCCCCACTTCTTTCTCCCTTTTATTTACCTGCTTTGATGGTTAGTATTAGGGCACGTTTATTTTAGCATACCTTATGCTATGCATGCGTGCATCCATGCATTTGTTGACATGCATCGGGCTCGGTACATCATACAAACCGCATTGTATTTTCAATTTCCAAATTGAATACGTGCATCAACTGATTGCACCTTACATGCCATTTTAGGGTTAGCCGAGCCTACTCTAAATCACATCCTTGCTTGTGATGCATTAGTCATTCTAACATGAACTAGGTCATGCATGTTTGCTAACTGGTTTATTGTTTTGGCACGGAGTACGATGTAAGTCTTTATGCTTTAGCATCTCGCATGCGTGTGAATGTTGACATGACAGTATGCTTACCATGCGGCTAAGTGCTTACATGAGATAAACTGTTTGAATGCCTGTGGGTGGAGGTTGGATTGCTTGAGTTGGAAAACTCATCGAAATCCGTATTTTAGCCTACTTGCGAGTAGCAAATTCCAAAGTGTTTTCAAAACAAACGGATATGCAATGCTTATTTCCAATTTAGGCGATTTGGTCTATACTTGTTTGCTGTGCGCATAACATAGTAATTCTAGGTTAATAATTGGAATAGGAACGCATAACGTTTTCAAAATCAGATATCACGGTTAGTAGAGGCCGGTCTTCGGACCGGGCGAGAGGGGGTGCTCATAGCTGACCTTCCCCGATCGTACCCAAGCTCCCGAGCCAAGATCACTTTGGTGATGACGGACACGTGGCCTTCGGCACCGAGTCAGGGTTTCCTAAATTTCCCCATTTAAAAATATTTAGGTGGCGACTCTGTATCTGGCAAAGCAGTCCATGTTTGGCACTTCTTTCAAAATCTGTTTTCTCAAAACGATTTGCCAGATTTGGACTCTTTGGTTCAAGATTAAGAACCGTGACAATTCGAGTCCTTGAACTGTAGTGACCCCAAGTGAACAGAACGGGAGTCATCCTCCCGGGGCGTTCGGGGACGTCTACAGTTTCTGGCGACTCCGCTGGGGAGATTAGAGAGCTTGACTCGAACTCGTGATATCCTGTTTTGATTTCATTTATGTGTTTCTTTGCATTGCATGTGCATTGGTGTGCCTAGGAACACAGTGTTTGCCATCTGCCATTCCTGAACGGTTTGCCGGAGGCTTGTCTTCTCAAGGCATGACCATAAGGCTGATCGGTTATGGGCTCTGACAGCATGGGAACACAAACCCCGGTTTTACCGGGGCACCCTTTTTGGCCATTCGACCTAGTGCATATTCGGATCCATAGTGACCATACCAAACTAGGACAGGTTGCTTACCCGATATAGGTTGTTTGAAACCGCTGCGTGTGTAGTGAAACCCTAGCTCCTGACAAAAATAGGACAGGGAAACCTTACCCCAACATAGGGGTGTTTTGGCTCTCATTTACTTGCTATATGCTTTTAGAGTGTATCTCTGCAGGGGAACGCATATATCAGTTTGCAAAGTTTGAGCATCAGGCCTGAGGGCACTAGTATCAGTGTTGTTGGGAATCAGTTATGTCTGCGAATATCAGTTCAGTTTTGAACAGTAATTCTGGGGGGAACAGTGATCAGTAGTAGAGTACAGTGGTCCGGCTACACCCGTGTTTGATCTGTTTGGGGCTGAAATACTGCTTGTTTTCCGTTTCAGTCCAGAGAATCAGAGAGTTGATCCAGGATAGCTAGTGTCTCAGCATGACGCAGAATTCAGAAGAGATCGTGGTCATGGTGGCCGCGTTGGATCAAGGAATCACCCTACACAGCGAAACTACTGTTGATATGCCGCATCCACCCAGATCGCCGGTTGCGCACCCGGTTTGGGCCCCTCAGCTATATCAGGCTCGTGAGCCTACTACTTTTGAACTAATGGGAATGATAGGAGATCTCCAGAGGTCTGTGGCGGATCTCGCCTCTAGGATGTCAGCTTCACCGCCAGCTACACCATATGCCGGAGGCTTTATACCCCAGGAGCCCCCACTACTGGGACGAATTGTAATTGAACTCAACCAACCGGAGATGACCTCCAGCTATGGTAACGACGCAGCAAACCAAACTCTAGATCAGGCCGAGGCCAGAGATAAAGGCAAGATGAAGACAGATGCCGACCCCATCGAACAACTGCTGTGGGCAGTAGAGGCTTTGAAAGCCGGGGGAATGAACAAGCAACAGGTATCCGTAGTTATGTCAAAAGCTGTGGAGGATGCTTTCCCCACTCCGCCCGAGGGCAATTCCAGTCAATTAGAGAATCGGGATAGGCCCCGTCATGCCAAAACAGTTCTTCCCGCTCCTAGCCTTGCATCCGGAAAGAATCAGAAATCCAAAGCCGCACCCGTTGACCCGTTCGCTAGTTCATCTAGCAAGAGTGCTCAGGTTCCAAAGTACCTGCCCCGAGGGCGCAGGGTCTTCCATCCTCTCTACATGCCTTTGTCTAGGGCACTTCTGATTTTGGCCAAAAAGGGGCATCTTACACCCCCCGATCCTAGGCCGCTCCCCAAACCCCTTCCAGCAGGCCATGATGCCACTCAGTACTGTGCGTACCATCAGCAGACTGGTCATGCTACTGATAATTGCTTCCGCCTCCGTCATGAGGTACAGGATTTGATTGACAACAAGGTTATCCTCCCGCCTACCTTGGCCAAATCAGTCACTACAGAGTTCTTGGATTGTGAGGACACAGATACCGAGGACACAGATACCGCGAGTATGTAATTAGAAGGTAAACTGCCTGCGAGCAGTGTTTGGAGCATTTTTGGATGTAGCGTTTGGCACGCATTTTTGAGCATCGACCAATACTAGTTTTGTAAATTCTGACTTGGGTGTCGAGTCAGTCTGTTGTTTTGTTTTGAGTCTGTCTCTCTGTAATGAGTCAGTCCCTTTTGTATAGAATACCAGGTGATTCCGGGGTTGTTGCCTCAAGCACCGCTTTACCTTGTAATTACCTGTTTTGTTTTCCCTTTGAGTCTGTCTCAGTTAAGGAGCCGGTTGCAATCCGGGTTTTTGAATGAAACAGCTGCGGCTATCCCGTTTTCATGTTTGCTTTCAGTTTGAGCTAATTGTGCCGGAAGATGTGAATGGAACGACAGTACATTCTACCTACTCTCTTGTGCCTTGAACTCGTTGTAGAGACCTAAGTTTTTCAAAACCTTCTTTGAACACTGCGGTGATAAAAACGAAGAGGAAGGAATTCCTCGGGTTTTTGCAAAACTTTGATCGAAATCGAGAGAAAGAGAAGCACGTTGAGCTTTTAATGAATGAAATCATGCTTGTTGGCGTGAGTACTGAGAAAGATCCTGGTTTGATCCAGACTGGTTCCACACTATCTTCTGCGCGAGCGATTTGTCACTTTCTTAAAAACTTTCAAAAACAAAATGTTTTGCGCAGTCTTGTGAAGACCTGTGTGGAATCGCTCTTGAGATTGTACAGCCTAGGATCGCTCTCAGCCTCAAGGTTCAATTTATCTGTTGCAAACTGGAACCCGTTCAAAACATTCAACAGTGCCATGAAACGCCTGTGTGGCCCATTTTGAGGCAGCCCTCGAGCAAGAGGCGTCAAAGTCAGATCAAAGAGATCAGATCCCACCAAGCAAAGCTCGAGAAGCAACCGTGATGGACTTTTCCTGCAAATCAATACAACAGTCGCTCTCTTGGATACGGAGAAGCTTCAGTCTCAAAACCATTTGGCATGGACAAAGCTACACTTTTATCCTTTGAGAGGCTCACTGGGCCGAAAACCCGGAAGGGCGGCCCAGGCAAAAGTTAGAGCAAAGAAAAAGAAGAAAAAGAAAAAAGAAGAGAAAGAAAATACAAAATACAAAAAATAAAAAAAAAAGAAAAAAATCAAAAAAAGAAAAGAAATGAAAAATCAGAAAAAATTGAAAAAGAAAAGAAAAACATAGCTCGCAAGGTCGAAAACCCGCATTGGGCACCTTGGCAAAAGTTAGAGCCTAAACAGTGAAGGTTAAAATACCCGAGTGTACCTTAACCGGAACTACGTAAGGCTTGATTCCCATGTTTGGGATACGTAGGCAACTTCATCCTGAAGTCCAGCCCCCAACGCTTCCATAGCGTCTCAGTCCATGTCTTGGTTTTGATCACTTTTGCCTCCTCCGAATCCGGTGTCTCGATTGCAGCAACCCGGAAGTACGTGACCAACTTCCTCTTGAAGCCAAACCACCAACACCTTCCAGGCGACTGTGTCCATATATTGGTTCAAACCCTCTTCGTCTCCTCCGTGTCCGAGGATCCGATCGTCATCAATGAGGACCGGCTTACAGCATGCTGCGGCATCATCTAAACAAGGGGCAACGTTCCGTTGCCATGCATTGTCATAAGTTGCCCTAAGTTGTCATCCAAACTAGGGGCAACTTTCCGTTGCCTTGCCCCTCCTTTAAGCAAGGGGCAATTTTCCATTGCCTCTGATCCGAGGTTGCGCATCTCGAGGGTGAGTGCGTGCTCGTTGGGCTTTGATTGCTTGCAAAAATAGTTTTTGAAAATTTTTACTGAGGTTGACTATTTTCTCGAAAACTATTTCATTTTCCAAAACTGGACCATTTTCTTGGATTCAAAAAAGGAGAATTTTCAGTGCTCAAGGCCTGATTGGCATCATTTTCAAATCAAAAACTGAACAAGTGTGTTAATCCGACCCTCGCTTTTGGTCAAAACTGTTTTAGGAAGAAAAACAAAAAAAATGGTCAAAGTGACGAACTAGGGGCACAGTTGAGTCAGGTCTTCTGTCCTTCCCCTGCCAACACACTTGCCCGAGAGGCACCCTATCTACCAGAAGAAGTGGCTGCGAGCTAGCCTGTATTAGGCATGAACCCGCAACCTCTCATTTACCCGTCAACCATGCCTGGGGAGGGATTGAAAAATGAGAGAATAAAGAATAGAGAGGTGCAAGTTGAGAGAAAAAGTGAGCAAAAAGGGTTTTGTGAGAAAAACCGAGCCTGAGGGCCGAGTGATGTGAGTATCGCAAATCAGAAAGGGTGGGAATAATACCCGGAGGAACTGGCTCCTCGAGATCTGAGGTCTTTTGCAAACACGTCCGTGTGTCGTGTCTTTTGATTTGTCGGTCTTGCTTTTGGCTTCGAGTCTTTTCCAAGCATGTCTCGTTATGTCAGGTCGTGTGCCTTTGCTTCTTTGTTTGAGTCTGTCTCGCCGTGTCCTGTGGTAGGCTCGATACCCCGGTCGTGAAACCCTTCCTTACTTCGAAAAGATCGTTTGTGCTCTGAATGCTGTGCCATTCTCCACATTCGTATGAGGCAGGAGAAGGAAAGGGATGATTTGGGACATCCGGATGTGTTTCAACTATAACTGTTTCAGCTTCCGTGGTCCGTCTTGTCAGATTGGGCTGTTGATTCAGAATTTGTTGTATGCAGAATGGGCCGAATGCTGCGTTCCGGGTTGCGTACAGATCAATCCCCAGCAGATTAGTCCACAATGGAGTGTGGGCTGTGTGTCCAGTTTTAAGCAGTGATTCGTATGTGTTGTGTTGCTGTCTAGTTGGTTGGTTATCTGATTATTACAGTGCAAGTGTTCAATTGTCAGACGACAAATCATTTTCATTTACATTTGAGGTGTAACATGATGCAATGCGGTGCAAAGTATGAAATATGCAGATATATACAAATGTAACACTTTTTCAGACAAAAAGTTTGTTCCATTTCATATCATCTCTTTCAAGTACATAGTTTTGGAAACAAAAATCTGCTCGTGGCAGTACAAGGTAATCTAACTACCAAAAGAAAAGAGAAGAAAAGAAAAGCAGCAAAAAAAATCTGCAACAGCATCCATGGCCTCGCGCCTAAGGATCCGTCCTCGCCCTCTTCCTGGGCAGAAGCCCAGGAGCATCATCAGGAGCATCGCTGTCTGAGTCTGAGCCCGAGCTGTCCCCGGTCTCCTCCTCCGACGACCCCGCCTCCGCCTCCGTCTCTGCCTCAGACTCGTCGTCTGGAACTAGAGCCTGCGAGCTGCTCCCGGCATAAGTACGCCCTCCTCTGGTGCGAGGGAATCTCCTGCCATCCCGAGTAGAAATGGGAGGTCCAGATGGAGCGCCACCACCCACTGGAGGAATCGGGAAGGGAGGCTGAAAAGTACAAAAGGCAAATGCATCAGTATACATGAAGCAGTTTAATCAGTGCAGAATGCAGTGAATGAGTACAGTTTGTGAATGTCGTGAGCAGTTTATCAGTGCAGAATGCAGTGAATGAGTACAGAGTATGAATGCCGTGAGCAATTTATCAGTGCAGAATGCAGTGAATGAGTACAGTTTGTGAGTGCCGTGAGCAGTTTATCAGTGCAGAATGCAGCGTATGAATACAGTGTATCAAGTGCCGTGAGGGCTGGGTATCCAGTGTTGTGTTATGCATCAGATTATGCGGAGCAGTTTGTGTATGGTTTGAAGCTATGACATAGATAACATACCGGAAGGCCGTAAAAGGCTAGGAACTCGAAGGTCCGCTGCAGCATCCCCGTCATGGAGGCGTTCATCTCCAGTAACTGCCGGGTGTACTCAGAAGACGCCTGCAAGGGAATCAGATGCATCAGTATTCTGTGGAATATCAAATAAACTGAAATGAAATGACTATACAGAAATGCAGTAATACATACCGGAGGTAAGTCGGGGACACCGACGAACTCATGATCAGCCGGTGGAGGGGCGAAGGGGATCTGATAGGTCGCCCCACCCTGCCCTCGGAAAGTCAATGAAGCGGGCAGAGCAGGCCAACCTGTCCCTCGCCCCCGCTGAACTCCGCCCCTGCCGCGGGCTCGAGCCCTCCTCGGCGCTCCTCCTCCAGCTCCTGCTCCAGCCGCTGGCGCCGCTGGTCTCTCTCTCTCTGCTCGGCGACCACCGCTCAGAGGCCGCATGATGAAGGTCCGGACGTACTCCGAGTAATCGCCCTCGCCTCTGTAGCCACTCGCCTCCCAGCCGAGGGTGTAGTCCGCCATCTGCTCAACAGTGAATCTCTCGGTATCCCTCATGTGCTCAGGAGGGTGCACCGGGACTATCTGCTCAGGTAGGCCTAGGGTCTGGCGCAAGAAGCGCTCGCCCAGATACCAAGCCCGACAGACCGGGCCCTCTAGTAGAATCCGGTAACGCGAGGTCTCGATGGCGCCGGCAAACCGATCCTGCATCATCGCTGGCAAAGAAGCCCACGGCTGCCAAGTGATCTGAAATTGAAATACAGTTTGTTACCTACTGGCATTGCAAATATACAGTGGAAAAGCGAAGCTTAAATGAACGACAAGTAAAACATACCTCTGCGGGAGTGATGGTGTCGAAGTAGCGGCGGAAGAAGCTGAACGTCTCCCACGGCCGCCGTGTGCACCTCCCGTCATAGCGGCGCGAGAAGGGAACGACTAGAGGAGTCTCCGTCTCCGGCACTGGCTCCAGCCTGGGAAAGTAGGCATAGACCCACAACTGCAAGACAGGTGTTAGTATAACTATCAGATAAAGCAGAATACAGAGTAAAGCAGAAATAGCAGAGCCGCGTGTTGTGCAGTATATTTTGCAGAATGTACAGTGTGAGCAGTGTGCAGTTAGTGTAAAGCAGAGTATGTGTGTGCCGTGTGTACAATATACAGCAAGTGTAAAGCAGACTATAGTGTGTGCAGTGTACAGAGTACAGAAAATATAGAGCAGAAATGTAAAGCAGAGGAGAAGACGTACCTCCCAAGCTCGCCAGTAGCCTCCGAGCAACTGCCCGCTGCCACGGGAGACCGAGCTCATGTACCCGTAAAGAGTGGCCAGAGCGGCGCCACCCCAGTCATAATGCAAGATGTGTCGGACGTCCACCAGTGCGCTGAGTAGGCAGAGAGGCACGGTGTTCGCCCGGTCGGCGAAGAGGGTGGTCCCTAGCAAAAACATCAAAAAACCGCGCGCGTACTGCTCTACGGCCGCCTCGGTCATCGGAGCCGCCGCCGCCAACGCAGGCTGCACTCTGAACTGCACCTCGAACCAGGAGTAGCGGACAAAGCCTGGACGAGCAAGAGGTGGCGCCTCACCAAGCAAATAGATCTGAGCGGCGGTCCACTCGTCCATATCGGTGTCAAAGGGGATCGGATCACCCCCCACCCCGATGCCTGTGAGCATCAAGAAGTCGTAGGGAGTCATCGTCATGTCTCCCGCCACGGATAAGTGGAACGAATCGGTGGTGTCCCACCACCTCTCTGCCAGGGCAGCTAGAAGAGGCCTACAGGCAGTAAGTCGGGTCAGCCCCCTGCAGAAAGCGCCGAAGCCGGCATGGTCCACGATATGTCAAACCGCCTCGGGAAGCTCCGCGTACCAATCTCGAGCAGCGACGTTCCCATACCCGCGGATGGTATGGGAGTCTCCCTGTTTTCAAACAAATAGTTGCGAAGCAATATGAAATGTACAGTTCTAAGGAAACATGTTAAAGTCGATACAAATCTAGCATGCGTGCAAGTTTTTCAGATTCAAACAGATACCGGGTGCCGGTGCGCCTACGGTGGACTACGGTGTTTGATGCGTCAGCGTGTTTTGAGTAAGTGCAATGTAAACATGGTGCACGTGTGCACATTTTTCAAATCCAAGCAGATATCAGGTTTCAGTGTACTACGGTGGACTACGGCCTGTGATGTGTCAGTGTGTTTGTGAGGATCAGCATACAGATATGGTGCATGTGTGCACATGTTTTAGATTCAAGCAGATATCGGGTTACAGTGTGCTAGTGGGTGAACTACAATGTATGATGTGTCAGCGTGTTTTGTGTGGTTCAGTGTAAATACAGCATACAACATGTTTTCAGATTCAAATAAGTACCGGGTGTCGGTGAGTTCGCAGTAAAGTACAGGGTGTGCCGTGTGTTTGGGCGGGTTAAGGCTAGTGCAGCGTGTGTGCATGTGTCCGTCTTAAACAGATATCAGTTGCAAGTATGATTGCGATCAACTACAGTGTACAGCATATCAGAGCTAAGCAGTTAAAGAACAGATTCAACTACGGCAGTCAACAGTTCTACATTGCAGAAAGTAAAACAGAAAAAAATGTTACCTCGGAAGCGCCGAAGGATAGGTGAGAGGTCGGCTCGCGCAGGAGAAGCTCCGGGTCCAGCGCTCGGTCAAAGCCACGGAAATAGCGAAGACCATCCGGAGGTAGGACGTGGATCGCCGAGCGGTAGGTCGCCGGGTCGAAAGGACGCTCGCTCAACGGGAGGAGCTCGACCCCGGGATCTATCTCGTGATCCGGGGAAGTCCCGACATGTGGAACATCGTCAGCCATGGCAATGGTGGTGAGAAAATGGCCGGAAAAGCCGGAATGCGAAGAGTCAACCGAAAGGTCAACCCCGGGCGGGTGAAAAATGGCCGGAAGGGTCGGAATGTGAAAAGGCACCGAAATGAAGAGAAAATCGAGGGGAACAAGTCCCAAAAAGGTGAAAATGGCAAAGGATGTGCCGGAATGAAATTTTGATCGGTCGAAAATGTGCGAAACGCGAAGGAAATCGCGAATCCGACGACGAAATGGGCGTAGAATGTGAAGAAAATGAGGAATCGAGGAAGGGAAAATGCTCTAGAAAGAAAAGGGAGGATTTTCGGCTAGAGGGAAATGAGGAAAATAGGGTTTGGAACCCTATTTTAAAAGACCCGGAGTGAAAAGTCGAAACTGTCCCCAATCAGCAACTTTTGGCCGGTCGGCACAATATTGTGCCGGTGGAACTTTTATGCAGCCGGTGGCCAGCCGGTAGCCACCTAGTCCAGCCGGTGATGTTCCCAAGGCCTTGTTTAGGCCATATGAGTAGTTTTGGGTCTTCATAGCTCAATAAAGTGCAAGAAAGTGTATCCCCGATGCTCAACCGGCCTCCGTTTTGACCTTGGACCGTGTCTTCTGTGCGTGGCACTCAAATTCATGCAGTGATTGTATCCTTTTGTATCCTTTTGTCTTTTATAAGGTTCAAAAGTTGCCCCGTATGCGTTGCACACATCCATCACATTGTCCGGTGCGTCGCATCGCGCCGTCTTGCACGTCCCTTGCGACTTGCACCGTTTTGCATTTTCGTGTGGCATGCGTGTCATACTTGCATTTCATTTTCCATTCAAATGAGGTATGCGTGCCTCATTTTGCATTTCATCGCATCTCGAGGTACGCGTGCCTCGTTTTGCATTTCATTTTGCATTTCATTTTCCATTTCATTGCATCTCGAGGTACGCGTGCCTCGTTTTGCATTTCATTTTACATTTCATTGCATCTCAAGGTACGCATGCCTCGTTTTGCATTTCATTTTACATTTCATTGCATCTCGAGGTACGCGTGCCTCGTTTTGCATTTCATTTTACATTTCATTGCATCTCGTGGTACGCGTGCCTCGTTTTGCACCTCATTTTGTATTTCATCGCATCTTGAGGTACGCGTGCCTCGTTTTGCACCTCATTTTGCATTTCATCGCATCTCGAGGTACACATGCCTCGTTTTGCATTTCATTTTACATTTCATTGCATCTCGAGGTACGCGTGCCTCGTTTTGCATTTCATTTTCCATTTCATTGCATCTCGAGGTACGCGTGCCTCGTTTTGCATTTCATTTTCCATTTCATTGTATCTCGAGGTACGCGTGCCTCATTTTGCATTTCATTTTCCATTTCATTGCATCTCGAGGTACGCGTGCCTCGTTTTGCACCTCATTTTGCATTTCATCGCATCTCGAGGTACGCGTGCCTCGTTTTGCATTTCGTTTTGCATTTCATTTTCTATTTCATTGCATCTCGAGGTACGCGTGCCTCGTTTTGCATTTCATTTTACATTTCATTGCATCTCGAGGTACGCGTGCCTCGTTTTGCATTTCATTTTCCATTTCATTGCATCTCGAGGTACGCGTGCCTCGTTTTGCACCTCATTTTGCATTTCATCGCATCTCGAGGTACGCGTGCCTCGTTTTGCATTTTATTTTGCATTTCATTTTACATTTCATTGCATCTCGAGGTACGCGTGCCACGTTTTGCATTTCATTTTACATTTCATCGCATCTCGAGGTACGTGTGCCTCACTTTGCATTTCATTTTGCATCTTGCATCCATGAGGTATGCGTGCCTCATCTTGCATCTCATTTTGCATTCCATCGCGCTATTTTGCGCATCTCATTGTTTTCAAGCCGGGTCTGGCGAGACCTTAAACACGCACGGTCTAGGAGACCTTAAATCCTCGGGAGGTGCAAGACCTTCGGTGCATCAAGGTGCATACCCCATTGCATTTGGCATGCATTCCATCGCACTGTTTTGTGCACTCGCGTTGTCTAACGCATCGCGCTATTTTGCGCATCTCATTGTTTTCAAACCGGGTCTGGCGAGACCTTAAACACGCACGGTCTAGGAGACCTTAAATCCTCAGGAGGTGCAAGACCTTCGGTGCATCAAGGTGCACACCTCATTGCATTTGGCATGCATTCCATCGCACTGTTTTGTGCACTCGCGTTGTCTAACGCATCGCGCTATTTTGCGCATCTCATTGTTTCCAAACCGGGTCTGGCGAGACCTCAAACACGCACGGTCTAGGAGACCTTAAATCCTCGGGAGGTGCAAGACCTTCGGTGCATTAAGATGCACCTCATTGCATTTGGCATGCATTTCATCGCGCTATTTCGCGCACCTCGCTGTCTTGTGCACCGTCTCTCAATCCATGCATTGCCCCAAACCGGGTCTGGCGAGACCTTAAACACGCACGGTCTAGGAGACCTTAAATCCTGGGAGGGTGCGAAACCTTCACATGCACATGTCATGCATCATTTGTATATATTGCATATGTCATGCATTTCAAAAAAAATCAAAAAAAAAACACATGCATGTGTCATGCATTCTATTGTAAATAGTGCATTTCATGCATCTTTTGTAAACACCCATCTAGATTGCATTATAGTTTGCATGCACCCATCGCATTATCCACCCGCATTGTTGTGCATTCTTCACATGCGTTGACGCGCACGTTCCGCTTCCACCCGCACTGTTGTGCATTCTTCACGTGCGTTGACGCACACGTTCCACTTCCACCTGCACCGTCGTGCATTCTTCACTTGCGTCGATGCGCATGTTTCGCCTTCACTTATCCATTGCATATGCATCCCATTGCATTTTCCCCAGCAGATCGCATCACTTGCATCATTTATCCATTGTAAATATCCATTCCATTGCATATTGCATTTTAGTTGCATGCATCCACTGCATCACCTTCCATCCATGGCTTGCGCCTTTCCTTGTTGAGCTTGGTCTGGTATGTGCTCATACTTTTCACGTTGAAGCACAGTTCTGCATGTGTACGTGCCTATTCCATGTTGGTATGTTGGTTTGAGGGTTGCGGCACCTTTTCTGTGTTAGACATGGCTTGTACGTGTACATGCCTTTCCTAGGCAAGACTTGGTTTGGCCCGCGTGCCATATCCATTGTATCATTTATCCATTTCTATTACATTGTAGTGTAATTGTTGCATCCGGCATTAGGATCATTATTCTTTCCTCAGCGGGTCGTTACCCCACTTATGTCAATCCACCCAATACTTGTCCTTGTGTCCGTCTACGTCACTCATAGTTCTGCATGTGTATCGCGCCTACTCCACGCTGGTATGTTGGTTTGAGGTTGCGGCACCTTTTCTATGGTAGACTGACTTGTTACTTCCATCAACCTATTTGACATTTGTGTGGTTTCGAATTGCTCACGCTTGAATTGTGATTCAATTGCTTTGCATGTAGTTTGCATAGTTTCGATTGCATTGCATTATCATTTGCATTGTTTATACATTGTTTTGTATATATTGTATCATCTTGCATTCACTTCGCATTGTCATGCGTATTGCTAACAATATTGTACCTGTTAAGTTTACTTTCTTTGCAGGCACGATATTGTATGTACGGTTCATTCGAGGCCGGTGCAACCGGACGAGCCGCACAGGTATTGTATCTCCCGAGTGAGACGTATTGAGGATTGCATAATTCTATTACACCCTTTCTGCATTGTAGTGTAGTTTGGCGTATCTAGCTTAAAACCGTTGCATGCGTGCTTCATTACAGCTTTCTTGGCATGCTCATAAGTTATGCTCGACTTCTTGCATTTGTCTTGCATTTTGCCCCTGCCTTCGGGCGCATACCTTGTTTGTCTTGCATGTTTGTCCAAGTCTTCGGCCTTGTCAAAAATGGGTCGTCTCTGGGCTTTGACATTCACTCCCGTCATTGTTATGACTTTCGAGTTCTGTCAAAGAGGGGCAACTGTAGACACCCCATTTTTGACCGTCCTCAAGACTTGGACGTCACCGTTTGAACACTCGGTGATTATCCATGTTTGTGTTCGTTTGGAGTTCCCGGAGTTCTCGGCTACGCGCCTTGCCTCAGGATCTCCGAACTCGATTGTTTTGTGTCTGGTTTTGCACCAAACACTTGTGTTTTGCCTTATAGGGGCAGGGAGTGCCTTTTGAGGCATCCCCACACACCACCGGCAGTGGCTAGAGGCCACCGGCTGGTTGTTGTTGCCATCGGCACTATATTGTGCCGGTCGGCACTCTTTTGTGCCGGTCGGCAGTCAATTTTGTCAAAATGACATTTTTGCCCAGCCGGCTACTGTTCAGTTGCTTTTGGAGATATTTTCAGACAGCTGTATGGCTTTGGCTTCCCCTCCATACACGTGTATGGAGGGATGCACTTCTTGTTTTGCTTAGTGACTAAGCTTACAAGATTGCCTCCTCTATAAGAGGAGGCCTCCCCCCTTGGCTTTAGGGTTGGCTTTTTGGAGAGAAAACAACTCAGAGAGAGCTCTGGTTTTAGGTCTAGGATTGATACATATCATATCTCTCTACCTCTCTCTCTTAAGTGTTCTAGGTGCATTTGTTCATATTATTGCACACAAGCACCTAGTCTTTCACCTTTCCTTGGTTTCTGAGGTTCCAAGAGGTTGTTCTTGGTGTTCTTGGCTAGATTTGAGCCCAAGGAAGCAACAACATCAACACTTGTGAAGAAGGTCAACAAGGGTGAGAAACTTGCTTTATATTCCCCGTTCTTGCACTCCATTTTTACCTATCTTTGAATTGTTTTTGTGCTTGGTGTTTAATACAAAAAAGTTCTATTTTTTAGTCCTCTTTATTGTTGGTTAAGACTGTTTTGTGCTTTGGGGAAGTTTGGCCACCCTTAGGCCTTGAAAGGCCCTTGTTTTAGGCCATTTTGTGTGAGATCCGGGATTTTGGTGTTTGGGTCACTTTACCACTGAAATCTTGAGGGATTTTAGTGGTGTAGATGATGCCTTAAAGTCCTAAGAAGGAGGGGGTCACCCCCTCTCCTTAATGTCCTTGAAAAGGGCAAGTTTTGCCTCTTGAGGGAGCATTGTGCTTGAGTGTGTGTTGAGCATGTATGGACTGTTATTCATGCTTAGGATATCATGATTTAACATTGCTATGTGTTGGTTTTGGTCCCTTATGCATGCTTAGCATAGTTGCCATGTAATGCCTTGTATTGCCTTAACATGCCTTAGGTTGTTAGCCCTAATTTGAGCATGCTTTAGGCTTAGATTTGTGAATGTTTTGTGCTTATTTTGACATGTTTTAGCTCTGTCCATAGTCATTTGGGTTGATCTTGGCATGCATTATATAGCCCCTTTGCATTTTAGGCTTGCTAGCCTTTGAGCATGCATGTGTAGCATGTGTTGCTTACCTCATTTTGATGGTTTGGAACCATCTAGCATGTCATTTCAGTCCCTTTGGTGTGCTTGTATGCTTGCCTTAGTCGCCTCTTTAATGCTTTAAAAGCATGTATTGAATGCTCCATGTTTTGGTCATTGTGCATGCCTTTGGTTTCAAGCCTCTTAGATGCCATCTAAGTAGCCTTTTGGCTTTATTTTAACATGCTAAAAAGCTGTTTTTAGTTGTTTAATGCATGCCATAATTGTCTTGCATAAGTATAGTTCAATGCCTCATTGACTTGCTTTAAGTCTTGGACCATTTGCATGTTTTGTTTGGTCTATTTTGAGTTGGTTTAGCACCACACTTTGACATGATTTTAGAGCTCATGTTGCATGCCAATCATCCATGTTATCTCCTTTCAAGTGTGCTTGAGAGTGGTTTGTTTAATGCCTAAGTTGTGTGCCTTAACAATGTGTATATGTGCATGTGTGTTTAGCTCTCATACTTAGCATTTTGGCTACTGATTTTAGGCCTAGTTAGAGTTGCCTAGATCATGTTTAAGTCCACCTTTTATTTGGTTTGCATGCTTGCCTTACATGTTTGCTTATATGCTTACATAAGCGCCTTGTATTGTCCATGTTGCATGCTAGCCAACATGCTTAGGATTTCATTGCATTGACATGCATGCTAGGCCTCTTGAGATGAGCATGATGGAGGTTTGGCACCCTTTTATGTTTATTTGGTTTGCATGCATTTGAAATTAAAGTTGCATACTTGGTTCCTTGGGCCATCATGCATGGAAATGCGTGATTGGTGGCCCGAGAATCGAGGCACATCCTTCTTTGAGTCATTAACATGATAAAGAATGTGTTTGATGCATAAATTGCTGGAATTACATTGCCATGCAAGTTTTTGCCCTCTGCTGCTGTGAGTTGCAGGTTCTGCAGGAATTTATTGCCGACCGGCAGTGTTAAGTGCCGACCGGCAGTCAATTGGTGGCCGGTGGATAAATTCAGTGCCGATGAGCTCAATTCACTGCCGATGGAAGTTCTATTCAGCCGGTGATGATCCCCAGTGTTCAGAAAGGCATCCCTGAGACTTTGACAGTTTTCAGAGGAGTAGAGCAGGGAAAACAGAGGCAATCTAAGCATGGCAGTGCAATTCCGAGCAAGTCCCGAGCATGCGTTGCATCCGGCCCTCATCTCGAGGCAGTTTACTGCTTTAATTAGATTAATTAATTTATTTGATTAATTTAATGGGTTTGTAATATTTAATTAGCTTGCGTAGTTAATTAATTTGTATGTTCTTTTGGTCCCTCCGAGCGAGGGCAAATCTGTAATAAGCGTGTGTGAGTGTGTGTATGTCTTCCAACCCCCACTTCTTTCTCCCTTTTATTTACCTGCTTTGATGGTTAGTATTAGGGCACGTTTATTTTAGCATACCTTATGCTATGCATGCGTGCATCCATGCATTTGTTGACATGCATCGGGCTCGGTACATCATACAAACCGCATTGTATTTTCAATTTCCAAATTGAATACGTGCATCAACTGATTGCACCTTACATGCCATTTTAGGGTTAGCCGAGCCTACTCTAAATCACATCCTTGCTTGTGATGCATTAGTCATTCTAACATGAACTAGGTCATGCATGTTTGCTAACTGGTTTATTGTTTTGGCACGGAGTACGATGTAAGTCTTTATGCTTTAGCATCTCGCATGCGTGTGAATGTTGACATGACAGTATGCTTACCATGCGGCTAAGTGCTTACATGAGATAAACTGTTTGAATGCCTGTGGGTGGAGGTTGGATTGCTTGAGTTGGAAAACTCATCGAAATCCGTATTTTAGCCTACTTGCGAGTAGCAAATTCCAAAGTGTTTTCAAAACAAACGGATATGCAATGCTTATTTCCAATTTAGGCGATTTGGTCTATACTTGTTTGCTGTGCGCATAACATAGTAATTCTAGGTTAATAATTGGAATAGGAACGCATAACGTTTTCAAAATCAGATATCACGGTTAGTAGAGGCCGGTCTTCGGACCGGGCGAGAGGGGGTGCTCATAGCTGACCTTCCCCGATCGTACCCAAGCTCCCGAGCCAAGATCACTTTGGTGATGACGGACACGTGGCCTTCGGCACCGAGTCAGGGTTTCCTAAATTTCCCCATTTAAAAATATTTAGGTGGCGACTCTGTATCTGGCAAAGCAGTCCATGTTTGGCACTTCTTTCAAAATCTGTTTTCTCAAAACGATTTGCCAGATTTGGACTCTTTGGTTTAAGATTAAGAACCGTGACAATTCGAGTCCTTGAACTGTAGTGACCCCAAGTGAACAGAACGGGAGTCATCCTCCCGGGGCGTTCGGGGACGTCTACACCAGCAAGTGAAGGCCGAACATTAGAGGCCAGCGGGTTTGCTACAACCCTTGCCTATTGCCGAGTGGAAGTGGGAGCATGTCACTATGGACTTCGTTGTAGGTCTTCCGAGGACTTAGCGGGGTAGTGATGCTATTTGGGTGGTTGTAGACCGGTTGACTAAGTCGGCGCACTTTATTCCCATGCGCGTGAGAGATTCGGTAGATCATCTTGCCGACTTGTATATTTGGGACATAGTGAGATTGCAAGGGGTCCCAGTGACGATCGTCTCAGATAGAGATCCTCGTTTTACTGCTAGGTTGTGGCAGAGTTTGCAGAGTGCCTTGGGCACTAAGTTGGCCTTTAGTACAGCGTATCATCCTCAGACTGACCGGCAGTCCGAGCGTACTATTCAGATCCTTGAGGATATGCTTCGGGGTTGTGTCCTTGATTTCAGTGGGACGTGGGAGAGGCACTTACCATTAGTGGAGTTTGCCTACAACAACAGTTTTCAGTCTAGCATCGGTATGGCACCGTTTGAGGCCTTGTATGGCCGACCGTGTAGGTCTCCAGTTTGTTGGGCCGAGGTGGGTGACGCACCTTTGTTGGGTCCGGAGTTGGTTAGGGAGACGACGGAGAAAGTTGAGCTTATCCGTAGGAGGCTTGTTACAGCCCAGAGTCGTCAGAAATCTCATGCTGACCGTAGGAGGAGACCGTTGGCTTTTGAGACGGGTGATCATGTCTTTTTGAAGATATCACCTAGGCGGGGATTGATGAGGTTCGGGAAGAGTGGGAAGTTATCCCCTCGGTTTATTGGCCCTTTCGAGATCCTTGAGAGGATTGGCGAGGTTGCTTATCGTTTAGCCTTGCCGCCACAGTTGTCCAGAGTTCATGACGTGTTTCATATGAGTATGCTTCGGAAGTATGAGCCGGATCCATCACATGTGTTGGATTGGACCGACTTAGAGGTAGATGAGGATGCCTCGTATGAGGAGAGACCAGTTCGAGTCTTGGATAGGCAGGATCAAGTCCTGCATGGCAAGACCATTCCTTTGGTTAAGGTTTTGTGGAAGCATCACGGAGTGGAGGAGGCCACTTGGGAACGTGAGTTGGAGGTTCGAGAGAAATATCCGGACCTATTTGTGGATGTTTGAACATATATTACATATATTGTTGTATTGTTGAACTTTAAGATCATTAAATATGTCTTAAGTTGTAAAACATTATGGATGTTTTGATTTATGGAAATAGTGTGGAACTTGCCTTGATATGGGAGTTGATTGTAATATTGCATATATTAGCCATATTATAGGAATGGAAATGTATCATGATTATTACTTATGATATGAATTGTGAACCATGTGTGTTGGAAATGGTTGAAATGGAAAGAAAATGCATGTTGAAACATATGTATTGTGAAATGCCTCTTGATAAGGGATGGGATGACCGGTAATGGGTCGAGTTGTTGAATGTTGTGGTATAACATTGTTTAAAATGGAGAAAAACTTGCTTTTCAAAAACTTGTTCTTAATTTCAGGGACAAAATTCTTTAAGGGGGGGAGGTTATAGCGATCCCGGTATTCCCTTTACTGTACAGTTGTATTCTGGACTCGGTTCCGTGGAGTTGGTAGTTGTGTCTACCTTGTTGTCATCCTTTAATGTCATTTGTTTGAATTTTAGGATGTGTTGGACTTGTCTCGAGTGGGTGGATTGAGTCTTGGTTTAAATTCCTCTTTTTGGGTATTTTGGTCTTTCCGCTCGAGCGGGCCCTTGAGCGCTCGAGTGGAGATTGCATACTTCCAGTATCTCGTGCCCCTGTAAAACTTCTGCAGGTGTGATTTCTGCGCTCGAGTGGGATTGTTAGCGCTCGAGCGGACAGTACTTTTCCGATAAAAGTTCTGGGAGGGGGAGATTCACACTCGAGCGGACTGGATTTCACGCTCGAGCGGGCGAACTTTATTTTTGTGTCTTAGCGCTCGAGCGGGACTTACTGCGCTCGAGCGGACCATGTTTTCTGTGTCTTTACGCTCGAGCGGTGTGTTCTACGCTCGAGCGGACCTGTCGTATAACTAAGAGTGGCTGGGCATTTTAAATCACTTTTTCACTTTCTCTTCTCTCTCCTACTTTGCCAAAAACACCATTGTTGAGCTTCTCACTCTAGAACTCTACCTTCTCTCTAGGTATTGATCTAGTAGGAGTGGTTTGCTCACCTTTGGCCTTTACAAAAAAGTTGTTGATCGTCGAGGGCTATCTTTTAATCTGAAAATTTCGGGATTTGGAGCATCTTAATTTTGGTCTTCATCTCCGTTGGAGCTCATCTTTTGAGGTAGGGATATCCTACTCCTCTCTATGGATTTTGTCTTTAAACTTTAGTATTTTGAGATGTTGGGGTTGGTTGGGTAATTTGGCGAAAGTTTGGGGCTTTTGTGTAATTTTACATAAGTTGGGGTTTTGTTTATAACAAACCTAGATGCATGTTTGGCATGGAGAAATGGAATAAATGTTGGAATATTGATGAGAATGGAACCTAAGGGTTGAAATGTTAATTATGGAAAATGCCCTAATTACATTGACTAATTAATTGGTATAATTAATTGTGAGAAATGAGGAAATGAAATGGAAATGTTGGGATTGGAAGTGTATGGGGTTAAAGGGTGTAGTTGAATTACTTATCACTCACTGAATTGAAATGTTGATTTAATATCCATTTGCGCATTTATTTTCTATTTAGAAATAACTGCTTTGGGCTATCGATGGAGGATAGTCTTGATTGTTGTAGACAATGCATGATGATTTGGCAAACTAAAACTGATCATTGAAATGTGTCATTGAGTGTGACAGTTGAAGGAATACATTAAATTTATGTATTGATTGATGTGTATAATAATTGTTTATATGCATTGTGTGTTGTGTTGGAGGAGATAGGGGATGTACTCCACGGTTTAGGGGATGATAGGGGATGGACCTCTAAACCAGATGTTGTTTGGGAGGAGATAGGGGATGAACTCCATAGATACGGCTCATATGCTTATCTAGTGATGTGTTGACACAGCTCATATGCTTGTCTTTGGAAGTGTGATATTGCTCTTATGCATGTCTACGGAAGTATTGATATAGCTAGTATGCTTATCTTTTATTGAAATGAGAAAATGTTTAATATGAGTTAATGTCTCATATAGGTAGTTTGGCCAGGTTCTGAGCCATGGTTATGAATTGGGAATTTGCAAGGAAATGAAAAATGAAAGTGTATCAGTGTTGACCATCTATCAATTGCTAATCTTTTAGTCATTGTTCATGGTTGGTTTAGTGTATTTCTACTGGGCTGTGGCTCACCCTATATGGGAATATTATTTTCAGGTACAGGTAGCATGCCACCTCCAAGGACATAGCTTGGGAGGCTAGAGGCGGGCAGACTTTTGTTATTTAGTCTCTTTTGATGTATTACATGTATATTCAAGCCAAGGGCTTAATATGTAAATGAGTTAGCACTCTTTTGTTGTAACCAAGTGTTAACTTGGAAAGCTGTAAGCCCGTAGGGCATTTGCTTTTGTTGTTAACATGTAATACCTTTTGTAACCAAGTACTCTGATGAATAGAAGAATGTTGGGCTTTTGTATATCAATGCATGTTTATATTGTTGGGTTTTATGTTATTTTTCTGAGGGCGTTACAAAACCTGCCCCTATAGGTTTAGTGCCGTAACCGACCAGTAATCTTGGGATTACCCAAGGCCTTTGAACAAATTAAACAAGATACAGGGGTAGCCGAAGCAAATGCAAACATATACGTCTATAGAGCTGTGTAGACATACATGGGACAGAAAATTTAAAACTTAATTTCCATACTTAAGTTGTCATGCCCACGTCACCATTCAAACATACAGACCAACAAAAGACTTGTTCAACTTAACAAGAAATACAAAAATGTCTTTAACATGATTCACAAAAGCTTGGCCACTGCAAAAAGGGTACCTCCTCAGGAGGCACTGTGGCTGGCTGACAAAAAAATAACTACAGGTCATCAACTCTAAGCCTGGTCACGCACCTAGTCACCTATATACATAAATAATACGGTAAGCTGGAGCCCAGTGAATAACAACAGAGTAAAGGGTTTATTAATGATGTTCAAAATAGTTTCAGGAATCAGAGTTCATATTAGAAACAGATTCATATTCATATACATAACCAAAAGTCATAAGCAGTTATATGTGGTACATGCATTAGCTATCATATCTCTTAGTCCTCGGGACTTATATGCATAGTCAGTACTGACGACTCTAAAGGTCCATAGCTTGTGCACAAGTAGCCATGGTATTGTTTTCCCTAGGAAAGGGCCATATATAAACAACGATATTGTTTCTCCAGGTAAGGGCCATATGATCATAAACCATTGTATTGTTTCCCTCGGGCAAGGGCCATGTGAACTAAGGATGCCACAAATATATTTCATAAAATGGACATTCATTCACTATTCATAAAATAATATTTCATAAAACAGTTCATATCTTATCGTTCTGAAAATATTTATAATCAAACATAGCCTTACAGAGTTATTACTCACAAATAGCTCCGAAGGCAAAATGGACAGAGCAGAAAGATTGGATAGCCTATGGCACGTGACCTACACAAACACATAGCGAATACACATTGAAACATTTGCTTGGAAAAACACTTAACTCATTCCTTTTCTATCTTGGTGTGTTCTTAAAGATTACACAAACACATAGTGAATACACATTGATTCTCAATGTCCATTCTTTAGTTCAATTCATGGATTAATTATCTACTCTCTTGAATTCATGCATTAAGTGCTACAACTACACAACTAAAGGAGTGAATTCCTACCTCAAGCTTTGAATCCTCAAGTGTAAAAGCTTAATCTTCTCAAAGTTGAACAATTCCTTGACTATCCCCTTAAGTTCCTTCAATTCTCCAGTAAGTTTCCTTAGTTGAACTCAATTCTTCCCTTCTCTCTCTCTCTCTCTCTCTCTCTCTCTCTCTCTCTCTCTCACTCACGTTTTGACGCTCAAAGATGACAAAATGAGAGTGTTGTAATCAAGAAGCCTTATATAGGCTTGGTTTAGTGGACTTGATTAAGCTAGGATTAAGTTAACTAATTTGCTTTATTTAATTCTAATTATTTGGTTCCTAATCGAATTCAATTGAACCTACCATAATGTTCTAAAAATTTTAAATAACACATAAACCAAGTCAATTTTGTGATCGAATGCCGATAAGGCCTTCAATTCGTTGAACAAAATAGAAACACAAGTAGATATTTCTACGACATACAGATATAGATGCAAATAACATATAATGAATTAACGTAGAATTTCATCTTAATTACTTATTAAGTCTGCTTAATCAAAGATCATAAGCTAATCATAGGTCGGGGTTGTTACAGTATATGTTGAGTTGTGGTATATGATCAATGGTGAGGCAAGTTATTAGAAAGAGTTGGAGTTATAATCTGTTATACTAAGTGGAAATTTAAGCTGGGAAAATGGTAATAACTAATCAAGTCATGTATTACTGGGAGATGGTGAAATGGTCCACAAGAATAAAACTTATCTACTGTTCTAAAGGCCCCCCCTCCCCCCCCCCCCCCCCAAAAAAAAAAAAAAAAAAAACTCTTTTGAAAGTGTTTATAAATATGGAAAAGTATTTTTGCTTACGAAACGTCATTATCAACTTTGTAGGTATTGCATGAGCACTCATGATCATTTTTATCTATAGAATGTTATTGTTTGGAATCATTGTAAACCCCTACTAGACATTCGTGCTCATCCCTCTTGTTAATTTTTTTTTTTTTTTTAATCGGCGAGTCACTTCGATGTTATGGTCTTTGGATATTAGTTGTCCTATGCTCATGTACTGAGGCAGAGATGTACTGTAATATGTTGTAACTAATTTATGTTTAATATTGATTTGTAAGCCCGATGGCATTTCTTTGTTATTCTTTGTATTGGAATGATTCATCATTTGTATTATACGAGAGAGGACACCGTTAATTATTCCTTATACTTCTTTTGACTCCTATACTTTGTAATTGGACTTAATGAGGATTTGGTATTGTATTCGAGTATTAGAATTTTGGGGGTGTGACAACTTGATATCAGAGCTAACCGGGTTTGAAAATCTTGAGCTGGTGGGAAGTGATTTTGACCATAATGAGTTGGCTTTGCTTGTTGATGATGTTTGTATGTAGAAAGTATGAGGTGTAGAAAATTATGTGTTGTATTATATGGGCATGGAGTTGAGTTTCAGGGATAACACTTGTAGCCGGTTAACTTGCTTTGAGATATCATTGCAAACGCGTCTGATCAACGTGGTTTTTGATAAGAGTTCCTTTGGGATTCTAGGACAAGTAGTCATCCTTGTAGGCTTGACTCGATCATGTGGTTGGGTGTTTAGATTGCTTGTGTGTTATGTGATTATATACTAGGCAGGTTATGTACTTCAGTATGTGCAGAGTAAGTGCTTCAGGAAAGGTTAGAGTTTCATTCACTAAGTTTGATGTTGTCATTGAAATGATGTTAGGGTGAGCTAGTAAAGGTCATGTTGGGACTAGGAGCGTTGGTAGGGGCACAATAGTTCTAGTAGTACTGGCACCTACAGCACCAACTGGGGGCGAGGAGATTGCATGTGAGATTGTAAGAGTCGTTAGGGAGGCTTTAACTCGTAATGCAGGAGACAAGTCTTGTACCCTTAAGATCACTAAGGAGTTCTTTCGATTTAACCCACCAAAGTTCTCAGGAGGGCCCGAACCATTAGAGGCAGAAAACTGGTTAAATCAGGTCAGTAAGACTCTCGATATGCTCAATGTCACGGATGAAGGATTAAGAGTGGCATTAGCAAATTTTCTACCGAAGGAGGATGCTAGGTATTAGTGGAAATATGTAAGCCCTACCATAGGCACCACTTGGGCTACATTCATTGCGGCCTTTTGGGCTAAGTACTTTCCTCTTTCTGCTCGGGAAAGATTGAGGAAATAATTTGTGGAGTTGTGCCAAGGTACTATACCTTTGGCATAGTTTGAGGCGAGATTCACTAGTTTGTCTAGATTTGCTCCAAAGTTGGTAACAACAGAGGAGTGTCATTGTATTAAGTTAGAGGAATGGTTATGCGATGATATCCGATGGAACGTTGTTGGGTGCATGCATAAAACCTATCACACCCAGTAGTAGAAGCGGCTGCTCACGTGGAAGCCATTAACCTTGAGGTTAGCCCGGATAGAGGGGAAAAAGGCCATATTAGCAAGTTCTTGGGTTCGAGAACACACCAAACCTAGTATGAGACAAAGGAGAGTAGAATCTCAATCACAGGCCTAGTTTAAGCCTTAATCTAGCTTTACCTTATTGAGTTCGTCCTTCAGGAGACTCAATCAGACTTATATTTTCTTGAGTCGATCACAGAGTAGAGGACCACTATTTTGCTCCAAGTGTAAGCAGTTGGGCCATGTTAGGCGTCATTACCCTTCGCATGGGCATGGTTTGTCTCGATAGTCCAGAGAGGGACGATAGGGATGTTATGTAGTGATGGGACTTTAGTGCTTCAGTACTGTGATGTTATTTCTCTTTTGTATAGGGCTTTAGGCCTACGGATGTTGTATATGTATATCTATATATTTTTGTGATCCAATAGTGTTGGTATGTAACTAATTTTGGAACTTGTCTATGTTAGAAAGTGTTGTGAGAATTTGTATTGGCTTACGAGCATTAATTTGAATTAGAGAGTTGGTTGAATTACTCAGAAGATTGTGAAAGTGCTTAGAAAAGGTGAGAGACTTGTGGTAGTTTGTTGAGAGTTGGTAGTTTTGTGGGGGGTGTAAAAGGGTTTGGGTGGTAGGGAATAAGGAATAGAATGGTTAAGGATTGTGAAGGTTTTATGAACGTGAATGTGATTAAGTGGTGAGATGCTAAGAGTATTCCTTGGAGAGAAAGTATAGGTTGTGTTCTTGGGTAACTAGTGTAGCGTTGTTGGAGATTGTTTTGTGTGTCAGGGATTGTGTGATTGCCATTGACCGTATCGATGTTGTGTTGAGATGTAAGGATATGTTGCCATATAGGCATAAGAGTGGTAAGGATTATTGGAAGTGGTGTTAGTGCATCGAATATTTGAGGAATCTAGTGAGATTCTAGGAAAGTGTGGAATGGTGTGTAGAGCTCCATCTCGGAATAGGCGATGCGGGGCAATATGTAGGTGTTTGAGTGTAGGGATTAAAGTTTTATTGAGGAGTTAGTCGGTTGATTGACATCAGGGTTTGGGTGACAAATAGTCACTTTAGAATGAGTATGGTGGTTGCAAGTTTGAGAAGTGCCTTGGAGTGGTTTGTGTGAGTGTTGCGTCTTGTACATGTGGTTGTGAGGTTCGGGTGAGGCTCATCTTGAGTTAGTGGGAACTCCTCGGGTTGGGGCTGACATATTATGGACTCATTGTTTGCGTGTGCATTATGCCTTGTATAATTAACATTAATAACTATGATGGAAGAGAATTTCAAGATGGTGAACTTTTCTTGTGTTTTATTGTGTTAGTAGAGTTGTATATATTTCTATTAACTGTGATTATAGAAATGTAGCGTATGTGTCCTGGCATCATGGTAAGGGTGATGGGTGTTGTAACAATCTTCTATGTAAAATAAATAACTTGAAACCAAATCAAACAAATAAAAATAAATTACTTCCAAAATTTATTTATCGAAGTGAATAAGTACTAAATTGATCAAGTCGAGTGTGTGACACTCTGTTCTTAACATAGATTTGCCCCGCTTTGGTGCTTATAGATAAATGACGTCTATCTCCCAAGATACAACGATCTTTACACAGATTGTAGTAGCACTCCAAACAATCCATACGACGAACTAGAACCTGCGTTCTATACTCTTAGAATTTTCTCTAAAAACTAGTATGAAGAACAATGCAAAGAGAGAGCAAAAACAGGAAGATAATATGATTTCTGGATTTGAAAATCTGCTGGAAGAGGGTCTTTATTTATAGCCAGATTGGTGACTGTTGAGAAAGACCCGAACATGTATGAATTTGAAATGAACAGATACAAATTAAAACTGAATAGATACAAATTTGAATTGAACCTGTTAAAACAGGTCTGAACTTGTCCGAATTTGTTTAGAACAGTTTAATTTGTTGAAAATAGAAGGGAATTTCCGACTAGAGGAGGCACTTTTTGGACAGAAAATCGAACTCAAATTTGGCGCAAAATTTGAATTAATTTCGTCCAGAAAAAATAATTTTCCCGCAAGAATTTTTAGAAAAAGTTCAAACAAATTTTTTCCAAAAAATTAATGTAAAGACCCAACCCACAACCCGTACTCGCACCTGGCTTGGCTGGTCGGTTGGACGGACGGCCGCGGCGGTGCGCGCGAATGTATAGTGGTTTGAGCCAATGCTCACTTTATCCATAACTCTTCCTTTCTACAAACTTGAGGTGCCCCTTGGGGCCCAACCCCAATTTGTCCACCTAGAGCTTATATACACACAAAAGCTCTTTTCAAGCTTCAATGTGAGACAATCCATTTCAAGGAAACCCACATTTTACTTCTTTAATTGCCCATTCCACGAACCTAAATACGACGTCAACTTCACATTCACTCATAAATGGTTTTGACGAATCGTCTTCACCGTGTGACTTGTCATGCGGCAAGGAACATGTCACCTCTTTGGACCCACCCCAAAAGACGTGTGGGACCCACCCAAATTTGGGTTCAAAGTTGGCCCAAAATAAACCTATACAAAAACACAATTCCAATAATCCCCCACATAAATGGAATTTGACAAAGAGAAAATGCAACAACATGATCTAATTACAGAGAGTACATAAATTGAAAATATTCTGCAAATGATAGGTAGCTTTTGGGGGCTTTGAACCTTTCCTTATGAGACATTATCGAATTTATTGGTTAACCAGTGAACATGATGTCTTGAACTGTTCAGCTATTTGTGTAAACCAAGACAATAGAACTCACACAATATATTACCAGACATAGTTTAGTTCTCACTATTGTGTTCATTTTGGCTCTGAACAACTTGGTCTTTCATGAGTGCTTTAGAGAATCGTAGCCCTTCACAAATCTCATAGAACCGGCCCAGTTCACACTCAAATAGGTGATTCTTATGAAGAGTATCCTGCCATACTCCACTAGGTATTCCTAGATGTAAGAATCATTAAAAGTATTTATTTAACCTAAAATGCTACAAACATCACTATTTCATCATAGAAATGGGTAGGAGTTTGACTCCCTATAGCTTGCTTTTTGTGCTCCTTTCAGATACGATAGCCCTACAGTTCGGACTCCCGTGGTTCTGAATCTGATTCCATAAGTGCAATGTGAAATAAATAAATACAAATGAGTTCAAATACGACAATTCTTTTGAAAAATTGATTTTGAATCAAAATGCCAAAAATGGACTGTTTTGCCAGATTACAGAGTCGTCACCTAAATATTTTTGAAAAATTTAAAAAACCTGAGACTGGTGCCAAAGGCCACTTATCCGTCATCACCAAAGTGTCTTGGCTCTGGAACTTAGGTACGATAGGAGAAGGTCATGAATTAAGCACTCCACTCGCCCGATCAAACATCGGCCTCTACTAATCATGATGTGATTCTTATTTACAATATATGCTCTTGTTTCGATTATCGGACTAATGTTACTATATGTTGCACACAAGTATAGACTAATTTGCAAAAATTGGAACATTTTGATTTCATGTTTGTTTGAATATGTACCACTTTGGAAAAAGTGATCTCATCATACATTTGATCAAATCATCACAATCCAAGCAATTAGTCTTCATCCACAGGCATTCAAGAGATAGATCAGGTAAGCACTTAGCCTCATGGTAATCACGCTTGACATGATAATAATCACACGCATGCAATATGCTAAAGCAATAAATGCTCATCTAGTACTCCAAGGCAAGCCAAAGAAGAAACAAAATAATTAGAAAAATGTATGCTCTAATATGCAAGTGACTAATGCAACACATACAAAAATGCAACTAATAGGTTCAATTGTCTAATATTTCATGTGAATCACTTTGATAGCATGCAGTGGCGCACGTATTCAAGGAAGTAATAAATGATAATGCCGTTAGAATGATGAACTGAATGATATGTATGTGAGACAAATGGATGTAAATCATGGAAAATGCTAAAAGAAACATGATGCTCTATGCTATCCATCATAAGCGGATAAATAAAAGGGAGAAAGACGTGGGGTTAGAAAACATACACAATATTACAATTTTGCCCTCACGCATGAGGGTCTGAATAAATGCCCTAGCTAATTACTAAATTAACTAGCCATTACAAACCAAATGAAGTTAATTAACTACACTAGCTAATTATTACAAATTGAAATTAACTAATTAATTACACTAACCAATTAGTTACAAATGGGAATTCACTAATTATTACATGTGGGATCAACTAATTTAATTAACAAATTAACAACTAACTGAACTCGAGCGAGGTAGTGAACCGTACATGCCAACGCGAACATCCTCCCGGAAACACTTCTGTTTTGCTACCAGGATTGTTCTGCCTGCAGAAAAAGCTCTTGTTTTGCTTTTGCTTCTGCTCTTCCTTGTAAAAAAACAACACTGCCTGTTGACGCAAAAGTGGCTGGCCGGCCAGAAGTAGTGGACGGCTGGCTGCAAATAGTGACCAGCTGGCCACTAATGTAAATATGGCCCTGCTGCAACAAAAAATGAATAGAGCAAAACAGGGTGTTCCTAGGGGATATTCATCCTCTCTACCTCTCCCTATCATGAAATTCCTCAAAGAAAAGATAGAATCGATTCACAAATCATCAACAATTGCAAAGTTGTTGCATGATGAGCCATGGCTCGATTGGACAAAAGCTCAATGAGGGAAACCAAATGACCAACAAAACCTCCCCTCTATCATGAGATGGATCAAGGGAAGCGATTGACATTTGACTCTCGAACCATTATGATCACTAATAAGTATGAAATGGCCTAAGACTCAATGGGTTTAATTAATGTCCGATTGAACCCAAACCATTTTATTATCTTGCTCTATTTTATTCTAGCTTTTAATACTTCTTTTAATTACCTTTCCATTCATTAGTCATTTTAGGCCAAAATGAGCATTAAGTCCATTAAATGAGGGAAGTGTCAAAGGGTTGTTTTAGGCATGAGAGAGATGTCATGCCGTTGGTAATGAATCTTCGAAGAGATTAAACCATTAAGCACAAGGATCTCTATCTCAAGCTTAAACAACAATCGATTGAAATGACTCTCAAAACCAAGAAAAAGCCAAGAAAAGAGGGAGGTTGCAGAGGTGATTAGAGGTGAACACAAGTATGAAAAACACTAAATAAATGCCATCAACTCAAATAGGCTAATGCCTAAAACACCAAACCTATGAGCACTATTAGCGCGACTTTGGTTTTCCCTCCATTGATTAGTGTAATCCGGACTTGGTTCCGTGGATGTTGATTGTTGTATATATCTTGTTTCCGTCCTTCAATACTTTGTATTTGAGTTATAGAATGTTTTGGGCAGGTTTGTTACAGGTTGGGTGTGAATGGGAGCAAATAGTGGCTGCCCAGAATTTTGGTTCTTCGCTCGAGCGAACCTTTTGTCGCTCGAGCGAGCTCTTTATTTTAGATCCTTCGCTCGAGCCAGGTTTCCTTCGCTCGAGTGAGAGTTGAGTTTTGTGTCTGGTGGCTCAAACGAGGAGTCCTACGCTCGAGCTTGCGTCTGCGTCTCTTTTTGACCTGATGGTTTTGATTCTTGGCTCGAGCGAGCTTTCCTTCGCTCGAGCGAGCGAGGTCTATGTTTTGGGTTTCTTCGCTCGAGCGAGCATTCTGTCGCTCGAGCGTGCTTCTGGGTTGTAGACCTGAAGGTTTGGATGGTTGGCTCGAGCGAGGCTTTCTACGCTCGAGCGAGGCTTCTTTGTGTCTAGTCGCTCGAGCGACCACTTCTTCGCTCGAGCGAGCTTGTGTTATATCAGTAGACAGCAGTGGGTAAACACTTCACTTTTTCATCCTCTTTTTCTTTCAAACCCTAGATCCGAGCTCTCTCTCTCTCTCTATACACTTTCTCTCTAGGGTTTCATCTATTTTTAGTGTGTTTCTACCCTAAGTTCTTTGTAAGAAGGGTAGAGGGTCGCGAGGGCTTTGTTTTAATCTAAACAATAGTGGATTTGGAGCACTTTGGTTTTTCCTTATCTACTCCTTTGGGCTTCTAACTTCGAGGTAGGGATACCCTACTCCATCTTATGAGCTTTGTCTTTAATTTTGGTCATTTTGATTAGTTGGTGATGTTGGGCAATTTTTGGAAAAGTTGGAGTTATTGTGTAATTTACAAAAGAGGGGTTTTCAAATATTAAGAACCCATATGTACGTAAGACTTGGAAAATGGCATTATTAGTGTCAAATTGAGGAAATTGGACCTTAGGGTTGATTTTTGGTAAAGGGGAAAATGCCCTAATTATTGTGATAAATTAGTTGGTATAATTAATTTGGGAAAACATGAAATTGAGTTGAAATCCATGAAATTGGAAAGTTATGGGATTGAATGGTGTGGTTGGATTAATTTATCACTCACCTATGTAAAAGTTGATATTATACTTGTTTAATGCATTTATTTTCTGTTTAGAAATAACTGCTTTGGGCTATCGGTGGAGGATAGTCTTGATTGTTATAGACATTGTATGTTGATTAGGGAAAACTGAAACTAATCACATTGATTATGTCATTGAGTATGACAGTTGGAATAATACATCAAATATATGTATTGATTGATTCATGTATATAATAATTGATTATATACTTGGAATATGGGTATTGTGTGGGAGAAGATAGGGGATGTACTCCATGGTTTGAGGGAAGATAGGGGATGGACTCCATTAATACAGCAAATATGTGTATTAAATTGAAGTGTTGATACAGCAAATATGTGTATCATTTGAAGTATGAAAGTGTTTGAATATGAGTTGTAAATCTCATGTGAAATTGTAAATATGGAAACGCGTTAATATGAGCCATAGTCTCATTGAATTGGTAGGCCAGGTTCTGAGCCATGTTTATGTGTCGGGTTTGAATAAGGGAGGAAAATTGAAATGAAACATGGACATGATTGTCATGGAACTGGATTGTGATATAAAATGGTTTGTAAGTGTTAACCATCTATCAAATGTTATTGTTTTAGTCATTGCTTATATTTGGTTTAGTATATCTCTACTGGGTTGTGGCTCACCCTATATGGGACATCATTTTCAGGTACAGATGGTATGCCACCTCCAAGTACGTAGCTTGGAGGCTAGAGGCTGAAAAACTTTTTGTGATATCTTTTATGTATTACATGTAAATTCAAGCCAAGGGCTTAATGTGTTTTGAGTTAGTACTCTCTTTTGTGTAACCAAGTGTTGGCTTGGAAAGTTGTAAGCCTGTTGGACATTTACTTTTGTTGTCAACATGTAATACATTTGTAAGGAATACTCTGATGAATGGAATTAAGTTTTGTTTACTTATGTCTACGCATGTCAATAACGTGGGATTTTATGTATTATTTTGAGGGCGTTACAACTATTACACTACAAGCATGCTATACAAAGCATAAATGAAACTAACAGCCTAAAACCGTCAAAAATAGCACTGAAATTCACATGGAAAATCTTGAAAAAGTAAGCTACAATATTGAGGAAATTAAGCTAGTAAACAAGCATGAGGAGGGGAGGCTAACCCCTCCATTTTTGGGATTGCAAAAAAAAAAATTTAGCCTATGAAAACCTCTGAAAAATAGTGGTAAAAAGTTGGAAAAAAGTTGAGGAAGAGATGGGAAACACAAGGGAAAATGCTTAGGAGACAAGGTTCAAAGAAGAGTGATTAACCTCTCTACCTTTAATAGCTTTAAACCACAAGTTTCAGCCCATAAAAACTGTTGAAAAATAGTCCAAAAATAGTAAGAAAAGATAGGAAAGAAAAAGTGCAAAGAAGCTAGTAGTTATACCTCTTGAAGCAAGGAAACTCTTTTGTTAACAAACCCACAAGTTCTCACTCTCAAGGGCTGAGATTTGAGCTCAAGAACCTCAGCAAGAAGAGCAAAATTTTTAGTTTAGAAGTGTAGAGAGAGAGTATGTAGGTTGCAAGATAGAGAGAGAGAGTGCTATGCAAGTATTGAAGTTTTTGAAATTTTTTCTAATCTAATTTCAAGAGGGGTGGTCATCTATATATAGAAAAACATGAAATACTCTCGGAAATATCCAAACAAATACAGCTGGTATGGTGCATGCATTTGTGGAGACAGTTGGCCAAAAAAATATCTGGTTTTGCATAAGTGGCTGGTAGGCCACTAATAGGGGGCCGGTCATACACTATTAGTGACCGGCAGGCCACTAGTGGGTTTGTGGGCCTCTAGGGACACTTAGTTGGCTGGCGAAGTACTTGTAAAAAGTGGCCGGCCGTCCACTGATAGTGGTCGACTGTCCACAAAGATCTGCTTCCAAGCCTAACTTCAAACGGGCATATCTCCTTTATCTAGACTCGATTTCAGGTGATTCTTGAGTCTAAATTGAATCCCCAGAAGTCTACTTTCCAATGGAGGGGGCCTCACATCTAAATTCTAATGTGCAAAGAGATATGCCCAATTTAGTGAAGGCTGCTCATTTTTAACTTAACAGATTGATGCCCAACCTCTTCCCCAACTAGTTTTCTTCCCTCTCCTCCAATTTTCTTCAACTCCAAACCTATAAATAAGATATTTTAAAGAATTTTCAAAGAGTTCACCTCCCTTTTATTATTTCCACTTTGTCATTACTCGATATATTGAAAAGTGCAATATTTTAAACAAAATGCGAGCCTTGGAACATCCTAGGAACATCTGAAAAAATATTTTTAAAAAAAAGAGGGCTTTAAGGTCTAAAATAGTTTTGGCCAAACATGGGGTGTAAGGTTGGGATTTATAAGCTCTTCTTACTGAAGAAATCAAACATTTGTACAACATAACTTTCATCATCGAGTGATCAACTTGAGGCGCCCAAGTCTTAAGGGCGGTCAAAAATGGGGTGTCTACACTCCATAGTGATCCTTATGAGTCATACACAACTCGGTTGTCCCGTTGAACCTAGATCTTAGGATCTCCAGTCAACTAGGTTGGGTTGCCATTGTGGTAACTCTTATTTAATAGGCTCAAGTCGCATTTCTCTTGATGAATTCTCAACTAACTCTCTTGCTAACCCTTTGGTTAGTGGATCTGGTATGTTGGCTTTAGACTTCACATATTTAATGGAAATAATTTCATTAGAGAGTAGTTGTCTCACGGTGTTATGTTGACTACGAATGTGTCGTGTCTTACCATTATACATACGACTCTGTGCTCTACCTATTGCTGATTGACTATCACAATGTATGCATATAGTATGCATCGATTTTGGCCACATTGGAATGTTTTCAAAGAAGTGACGAAGCCATTCTGCTTCTTCTCCAGCTTTATCTAAAGCTATAAATTCCGATTCCATAGTAGACCTAGCAATGCAAGTCTGTTTTGAAGATTTCCAAGATACAGCCGCCCCACCAAGAGTAAAGACATACCCACTAGTGGAATTTGAGTCTCTAATATCCGATCCAATTTGCATCACAGCAGTATCCCTCAAGTACTGCTGGATATCTAGTATAATTTAGCCCAATGTTACGAGTAAATCGGAGATATTTTAGAACCCTTACAATAGCTTTCCAGTGTTCTACTCTTGGATTACTCATAAATCTACTTAATTTACTTACTGCATAGGCTATATCTGGGCGAGGGCAGTTTATCAAGTACATTAAGCTTCCAATAATTTGGGCATACTCTAATTGAGAAATACTTTCCTGTACATTTTTAGAAAGGAACAAATTAACATCCACAGGTGTTCTAGCAAGATGATCATCATCTTTGCTGAATTTGTCAGGTATTTTCTCAATGTAATGTGATTCTGACAAAATATATCCTTCTGATGTTTTAGTAATTTTCATACCAAGTATTACATCAGCAATCCCCATGTCCTTCATGTTAAAATGTTTATTCAACATTTTCTTGGTAGTTTTAATCATGTCAGTATTGCTACCTATGATGAGCATATCATCCATGTAAAGACATACTATTACATAACCTTTGTCTGTGTTTTTAATATAAACACATTTGTCACATTCATTAATTTTAAATCCATTTGAAATCATTGCCTTGTTAAATTTCTCATGCGATTGCTTTGGCAGTGGTTTTAAACCATATA
The DNA here is from genome assembly GCA_036172215.1 of Camellia granthamiana. Taxonomy (NCBI): domain Eukaryota; kingdom Viridiplantae; phylum Streptophyta; class Magnoliopsida; order Ericales; family Theaceae; genus Camellia; species Camellia granthamiana. Next base: position 34,068,380 of record CM069909.1, on the reverse strand, counting down.
ATGATTTAACCAATTTGCATACTTTCTTTTCTTTTCCTGGAACAGAAAATCCTTTTGGTTATTCTATGTAAATTTCTTCATTTAACTCACCATTTAAGAAAGCTATTTTCATATCCATTTGATGAATTTCTAGATTGTTCAAAGATGCAATGGCAATTAGCATTCTAATGGATGTTATTCTAGTAACTGGTGAGTATGTGTCAAAGTAATCAAGATCTTCTTTTTATCTATATCCTTTAACCACAAATTTTGCCTTGTATTTGTCAATTGATCCATCCGCTTTCATTTTTCTTTTGAAAAACCACTTATACCCAAGAGGTTTACAACCTGGTGGCAGATCCACCAATTCCCAAGTGTGATTTTGTAAGATGGATTCAACTTCACTATTTACAACCTCTTTCTATAAAGGAGCCTCAGGACTGGACATAGTTTCTTTAAAAGTTAAAGGCTCATTTTCTAACAAAAATGTTAGAAAATCTAGACCAAAAGATTTAGAGATTCTAGCACGTTTACTATGCCTAGGTTCTTCTTCTTCATTTTGATCTATCTCTTGCTCTTGTTGTTGATCTTTTTTTTATCATCACTAGAAATAGCATCATAAGATCTTTTATTAGTACTAGTCTCTTGTCCAGTCTTATTTGGAAATATATGTTCAAAGAATGATGCATTTCGAGATTCAATAATAGTATTTACATGTATTTCAAAATGTTTTGACTTATGAATCAAAAACCGATATGCACTACAGATCTTGGCATAACCAATAAATATGCAATCAATAGTTTTAGGACCTATCTTAGTCTTTTTAGGACTAGGAATAGCTACTTTAGCCAAACACTGCCACACTTTTAAGCATTTGTAGGATAGTATTCTCCCATGCCATATTCATAAAGTGTTTGATTCATTTTCTTTCGGGGTACTTTATTAAGTATATAATTAGTATAAAGTATTGCTTCCCCCCACAAGTTCTGAGGTAATCTAAAACTTATTAACATGGCATTCGTAATTTCTTTTAAAGTCCTATTTTTTCTTTCAGCAATTTCATTTTGCTGAGGTGAATAAAGAGCGATGGTTTGATGAATTATTCCATGTTCTTTACAAAACTTACCAAAAGGTGTTTCATGTTCACCAGCTCTATCACTTCTTAGTTTTTTAATTTTCTTACCAAGTTGATTTTCAACTTCATTCTTATATTGAATGAAAGTTTCCAAAGCTTCATCATTGGTTCGAATTAAATAAACATAACTATATTTAGTATAGTCATCTATGAAAGTGATCAAATATTTTTTCTCACCTCTAGTTTGAATTGATTTACAATAAAAAAAAATATCACTATGAATTAATTCAAGTGGTTCCGTACTTCTTTCAATTGAATGAAAAGGAGGTTTGGTTAATTTTTCCTCAACACAAATTTCACATTTATGAGAAATTTAGGCAAACATTCTATATTAATTAATCTACGCAAAGATCTATAACTAACATGTCTTAGTCTACCATGTCACAAGTTTGAAGACTCAAGCAAGTAAGAAGAAGATGTATTATTATTAATAACAGAGGGGACAATAGACATGTAACATTTCCATGCATACATCCCATTTTTAGTAAGTACAAATTTATTACTCTTAAACACTAGCCTAAACCCATTTTTACTCAACAGAGATCCGGAGACTAGATTCTTGCGAATGTCTGGTACATGCAATACATTGTTGATAGTGAGTTCCTTTCCAGATGTCATCTTCAGAATAATCTTTCCTTGTCCTTCAATTTTAGAAGTCGAGGAGTTGCCTATAAAAAGTAGTTCGTCGTTGTCCATCACAGAATAGGATGTGAACATCTTTTTGTCGGCACAGATGTGACGAGTAGCACCAGTGTCCACCCACCATTCTTTAGGATTTCCGACAAGGTTTGCCTTGGAAACAATTGCAGAAAGATTTATGTCATCTACACCATGGGAAATTTTGTCTACTTCGGTCATATTGGCTTGAGTAGGCTTCTTGCTTGATCTTCCTCTTCCTTTGCCTTTGCGCTTGCTACGACAATCTTTGGCCCGATGTCCCTCTTTGTCACAGATGTAACATTTGCCATTGAACTTGTACTTCTTAGTTTCCCCTCCTTTAAAGCCTTGAGCAAAACTTTCTCCAGAATACTTCCGTTTCTTTGTTTTTGGTGCATGTTCCACCACATTTACCTTAGACTCCGTTGGATGCTTACCAGTCCGCTTCTCAAAATTGCGGTTGCCCTCTTCAATCCTCAAACGCATAATCAATTCCTCTAAAGTCATTTCTTTGCGCTTGTGTTTGAGGTAGTTCTTGAATTCTTTCCAGCCTTGTGGTAATTTTTCAATTAAAGCAACAACTTGGAAGGATTCACTGAGAGAGATGCCTTCTACATGAATGTCGTACAGACTGAGTTGGAGATCTTAAACTTGGCTGATCACAGTCTTAGAATCAATCATCACAAAGTCTAGAAATTTGCCTACTACGAATTTCTTCGAGTCAGCATCTTCTGTTTTTCACTTTTTCTCCAAAGACTCCTAAAGTTTCTTTGTCATCTTGATAGGGCTATAGACATTGTACAATGTGTTATCAAGCCCATTCAAAATGTAGTTCCGGCAAAGGAGATCAGCAGGTTTCCAGGCATCGATCGCAGCAACCACTTGCCGGTCGGTTTCATCCTCATTCAGAGTAAGAGCATTCTCACGGAGGCAACGCGCCAGGTTTAGAGTTGTAAGATAGAACAACATTTTCTGCTGCCATCTTTTAAAATCAGTTCCTAAGAACTTCTCTGGCTTCTCACCGTGATTGACCGACACAGTCATGACAGGATGAGGGGTTGGAGCAATTGTAGTCACCATACCAGTACTTGTTTGAGCATTAGTTTCAGTAATCATGAATTCTACATTATAAAACAAAATTATAATTAGAATTTTATACTACACAGAAATTTAAACCATAAACACATAATTTAATTCTGTAAAAATAAAAGAAACAAGAATTGTAACTTTTATTTCCAATTAATTTGAAAATAAAATATTTATATAAACAAATTAATTCCACACTGAAAAATATTTCTATAACACTTCAAAAATTAAAATACTAAAAATATAATTTTAATTAATGAAAACTCATAAATTATTTCTGAAAACCGAAATTAATTTATGACTAACTTCACAAATGAATATTTTGAAATTGTTAATGATAACCAGTATATTAATACTAGTTGTTAAAGAAAATAAACAATATATTACTACTATTTGTCAAACAGTATATTGCTACTATTTGTATTTTCCAACAAGAATATTACTTTGTATAATCACAGAAAATAATTTCTGTCAGAAGAAGAAAGGAACAAAGAAAAACAAATGAAAAATTCTATATAAATAGAATAATTTGAGTCTGTCTCAAGATTGTTGGAACAATCTTCTATGTAAAATAAATAACTTGAAACCAAATCAAACAAATAAAAATAAATTACTTATAGAATTTATTTACCAAAACGAATAAGTACAAACTTGATCAAGTCGAGTGTGTGACACTCTGTCCTTAAGAAAGATTCGCCCTGTTTCGGTGCTTACGGATAAATGGCGTCTATCTCCCAGGATACAATGATCTTTACATAGATTGTAGTAGCACTCCAAACAATCTGTATGGCGAACTAGAACTCGCGTTCTATACTCTCAGAATTTTCTTTAAAACTAGTATGAAGAACAATGCAAAAAGAGAGCAAAAACATGAAGAGAATATGATTTCTAGATTTGAAAATCTGCTACAAGAGGGTCTCTATTTATAGCCAGATTGGTGACTCTTAGAAAAGACCCAAACAGGTGTGAATTTGAAATGAACAGATACAAATTCAAACTGAACAGATACAAATTTGAATTGAACCTATTGAAATAGGTTTGAACCTGTCCGAATCTACTGGGCAGATTTAAATCTGTTTAGAATAGTTCATTCTTTTGAAAATTGAAGGGACTTTCTGATTGGAGGAGACACCTTTTGGACAGAAAATTGAATTAATTTCGTCTAAAGAAAATAATTTTTCCGCAAGAATTTTTGGAAAAAATTTAAACAAATTTTGTCCAAAAAATTAATGTGAGGACCCAACCCACAACCCGCACCCGGCCCGGCTCGGCCGGTCGGACGAACAGCGGCGGCGGCAGCGCACGTGCGCGTGTGTAGTGGTTTGAGTCAAGGCTCATTTTATCCATAACTCCTCCCTTCTACAAACTTGAGATGTCCTTTGGGGCCCAACCTAAATTTGTCCACTTAGAGCTTATATACACACAAAAGTTCCCTTCAAGTTTCAATGTGGGACAATCTATTTCATGGAAACCCGTATTTTACTTCTTTAATTGTCCATTCCACGAACCCAAAAATAATGTCAACTTCCCATTCACTCATACATGGTTTTGATGAACCGTCTTCATCGTGTAACTTGCCATGCGGCAAGGAACACGTCATCTCTTTGGACCCACTCCAAAAGACGTGTGGGACCCACCCAAATTTGGGCTCAAAGTTGGCACAAAATAAACCTATAAAAAACCACAATTCCAACAGTAATGCCCCAAAATAGATGCAATAAACCATCAATGACTATAAGTAAATAACAAAATGAATCAGAGTATAATGTTCTTCCATTTAATGAGATTCGATACTACAAAAGGGTGACACATGCAATTATACATTTATAAGCCCTAATCCTGATTCTTAAGCATGTATAACAATAAAGATGTAGAAATAAAAAAATCAAATAGATAATTAAAATGCCTTGAAGGTTATAACTTTCCAAGACTATACTTGGTTACAACAAAATGAATCTATATCCAATACAATTAAAGCCCTTGGCTTATACAAAATTAAATACAGCAAGTAAGTAAAATGAACCTTTTGCTTCCATCTTCCCAAGTTACTGCCTCGACGGGGGCACATCATCAACACTTGAAAGTGGCTTTCCTATGTAGAATGAGCCAAAGTCCAGTAGAAATAATCCAACACAATATATGAATCTTAACAAAGATATAAGGGTGAAATGCATATGCAATGCTTGTGATAAAACCATTTCATATCTCTTTCCAAAACAATGCAAAGTCCGCTTATATCATAGTTCATCAATTATTTCCTTTTTATTAGAAAATAGGGCAATGAATCATAATTTTTGAAATCTCTAACCAGTACAACCATTTCACGAATATTTCGTCCGGGGGATTCGACACCCATGTAAACGTAGTGTATACAAGCACTACTATTACTATTTTACGGATATTTCGTCCGCGGGAACCGGCACCTATATACGCGTGTTTTTCGGGACTTTTACCCTGGGCACTCTGACCAACTTATTTCAATGGAATACATCCCGTTCCTAGATTCAACATTTTTCGCAAAAAAAAGTTATACATTTACAATAAATTAAAGATGTAATAATGTTAAATGCAAATGGATGAGAAATTTGTTTCAATTCACCTAATTCTCATGCAATTTCTACAACAATTACAGCTATCCTCCACCGATAACCCAAAACAGATATTTCTAAACAGATATAAAATCTCCATAACAGATAGACTTTTCAAAACATAGATGTGAGTGATAATATATATCGAACTCCACTATTCTTATAAATAGCCATCCAGTTCCATATTTCCAACATCAATTCCATTTATTTATATAAAATCACATTTGAGACATTTTAGAGCAAAACCCCATTTGCTTCCAAAATCATATTCAAGTACCAATACCAACAATTTTACCACAACTCGACCTCATTTCCAATCCCACAACCATTTTCAAGAACTCATTTGAAAGCCCCTCTTTTGATTTTTAACCCAAAACCCTAGGTGATTAAGGCCAATTTGTACAACACTGAGGCCGTTAATTAGGATTTCTTAATTTTACTTGCTTGCCAAACTATACATTTTATGCCTGTTTAATGTCAATCAGGTTTGTACACAGTGGGAGCATAAAATAAGCAAAAATGCAAAGAAAGACCCATTCTTATACTTGCGGAGGCCCATTCTCGTACATGCGGCCTTTACCTCGCAGCCAAACAAGGCCCAAGCTTCCTACACGTGCGGAGGGTTTTTCCTGCACGTGCGACACCCTTCGCACACGTGCGGTGACCATTCCTGCACGTGCAGCCGTACCTCAAAAACCGTGCCGCTATTTTAAACCTATTTGAAAGGCATCAGAGGGAGAAAAAGAGAGAAAAGAGACTGGATTAGGGTTCTGATATTTTTCGAAAGAAGAGAAAGGCTAGGCTTTGGATAAAAAATAACTTGAACCCTAAAAAAGGTCTCCCATGGTGGCTTCTTCCTCTTCCACTTCTTTCCACTCCTCCATGAGTGGCTAGGCTCATCTTTCTAGGGTTTTAATGAAACCCTAGCCATGTGAACATGTTTTCTTTTTGGTTTTCTTTTATATGATGGTTTGAACAATTGTATGGTGTTTAAGAAGTTTCAAATATATATTTTCCATTATTTCTTCGAGTATTCGGCTTTCTGTGATTGTTGAATGCTTTCCATATAATGGTTTTCTTTTCTTTTATATTCAAGGTATGAGATAAGCCATACTACGAGAGACGAGTCGTTTTGCTATCCTAGTTTAGAGTGAACACCTCGCATTATTTGAGATGGTTCGTCCCTATACGTTGAACGTGATAACTCTCTTGATGAATGCTTCGAGCTTGTAGTTGCAAAGTATTATTCCATTCGAACTGTAACATAATTGATTTTCAAATTGAAACCTTATTTATGTAACTAGTGGTGAATTCAGTACCCTAGGTTTTCCACAATCAGTAATTCCAATTTCAATTTTAATCGCTAGTTTAATCGCTTTGTTTAATTTAATTATTATTAGGTTATGAACAACCATCTTTTTCATCAAAATTAATTCAGGAATTTAGCATTTAAATTAGTTTAATTTCACAATTGTCTCTGTGGATCGACACTTGGACTTACCACTATTCTAAGGAATTTGATATAGTTTGGTGTTTAATTTTGGTGTGTGAAATGACCCATCACTAGGTTTGTCCAAAACCTTACAAAATCACATTTGTTTGTTTTATAAAAACAAATAACTAGGTTAAAACTCATAAAATAGTGTAGAGAACTCCTACCTCAAGCTTAGAAGACAAGAGAGAGACGGATGAAACCCAGAGAAGTCGAGACCTGACTCTATTCGGATGCAAACGAAGCTCTAGGTGAGCTCTACATTTTTAACAAAGAGAGAATGGTAGAGAAATCACTAAATCTAGGTGTATTTATAGAGAGAAGGTGAGTTTTAGAGAGAGAGTGTAGATCTTTTGAAACGTTTAGAGAGAGATAAATGAAAAAGTGATGTAAAAAGTGCTTTACAAACTGATATACGCACATCTCACTTGAGCGCAAGAAGTCTCGCTCGAGCGACCAAACACAAATAAGTTTTCTCGCTCTAGCGCAAGAAGCTTCGCTCGAGCCAAGAATACCAACTCTCAGAAGTTGTACAAACAGAAGACCGTTGCTCGAGCACAAAAAGTGTCGCTCGAGCGAAGAACACTTCCCTCCCAGTATCTCTGCAGGCCTGCAAAAGTACTAGGAGTTCACAAAGCTCACTCAAGCGCAAGAAGTTTCGCTCGAGCGAAGAGGCCAAATTCTAGGCAACAAGATTTTTGAAAAATGAACTCCCAACTTATTCCAAACACAACCAAGACATTTCAATAAATAACTCAATGAAGAATACAATGAACAAGAGTATGAACAATCGTTAAAGGCAAAGAAACCTGGATCCAAAACGTCAAATAGGTCGGTTCAAAACTAGAAATGCTATAGGTGTTATTGGGTGACAGTATAGGTTCACCAATTGTAATGTTGAGTACAAAATGAAAAATGTAACGTTGGTCGTGGGCGGTGTAAAGTCCTACATCGTTTGGGAAATATGTTATATAAATTAGAGAATGATTTCAATGCATTGAGAAAACAAGGAAATATTCTTTTAAGCAAACTCGAGTTGTTAATTTTAGTACCTTGCATCTCTGTGATGTGTTAAGATTTGGTTTGAGTTACTGGTTATATATGTATATTGGTATGTTTGATTATAAAAGAAGTTTCATATGATTGGGGTGGTTATATTAGGTTGTGTTATTGGGCCATACATTTTAGTGTGTTTTCTTCTTTTGCGAGTGTTGACTAGGATTTGTTAGATGGTGGTTTTCTTTCCTTTCATATCCTGGTTGTGATCACTCAGTGGTGGTTATGTGTGTCATTGTTGATTGGGGAGTTGTTGCTGTCTTTGGGGGTCGATCTGAGTCGAAATGTTACACTTTAAGGCTCCATATCTTATGGTTTTAGTCTTTGAGTTTGTGATATTTGATACAATAAAGTGTTTTTCATCCTTTTCAGGTTAATATCACTCCGGAAACAAAAGGATTGCAAAAAGACAAAAACAGCGAAAAGTTTGTCACTGAGTGAATCCGCATAAGTGGAATTCACCAATCCGCACGAGCGGATTTCCCTACCAATAATTGCTCTCTGACTGGATCCACTCGAAGCGGAATTCCCAATCCGCATGAGTAGATTTGCCTCGATATGTGTGCGTGTGTTGTTGACTCTAAATGGACTGGAGGCTATAAAAGGAATTTTGGGGACCTATTTTGGCATTTGAAACCCTAGAGAAGACAGCTAGAAGCTAGAGAAGAAGAGCAAATCATCAATCCATGGCTTTCTCTTCAACATCCGAAGTGTTTAACCTCTCCATGAATGGCTAAGCTTTCTTTTTAGGATTAAGATGAAGCTCTAATCAAGTATCATGTTATTTTGTATTTTAATTCTAGTTTGTCATTGGAATTGGATAATCATTGTATGATTGTTTTAGATCTTTTATTCAAATAGTCTTTTCATTCAATTTTTGTTGTTGAGAATGCATGATCATACAACCGTTTTACTTTCTTGTATATATGAATCGTAAGACGAGTCATGCTTAGGGGAGATGAATCGTGCTCCAACCTTAGTTTAGTGTAGACGATTCGTGCCGACCAAAGATGATTCGTGCATACGTTTTGAATATACTCATCTTCTTGACGATGATATTGGGGCTTGTAGCGACGATGATATTGGGGCTTGTAGCCACGATACATCATTATTATCCGGGCCATTGATTTACTAGAATTAGATAGTTTAATTACATGATATGAGGTTAGTAGTGAATTTGAAATCCTAAGTCTCTCTCTATATTCAGATTATTTTCTTTATTTCACTTTGGCGACTAAATTTTTAGTCACCAAAAGTCATCTTTTAGTCGCCGAAACTTTTTAGCGACTAAATTTTTTGGTTGCAAGAGTAGTCGCTAAAGGATTGCCAGGAAAGATAATTGGTGACTAAAATTATTTTAGTCGCCAAATGTACTGAAATGCCAACTTATTTTTTAGTAGTCAAAAGTATTGAAAAAAAATTAAATATCACCTTTTCAGCGACTAAAAATATTTTGTTGCGAAAAATCTTATTTATATCTAACTACTAAAGATTTAGTCGCCAATTTTTTTTTTTGTTCCTCCTATTATTTTTTTATATATTAGTCACCTAAAGTATGATTATGTTTTAGCTACTAAAAGTTTAGTCGCCTAAAGTCTCACATTTTTTGCTACTAAACTTGCAGTCGGCAAAGTGTTTTTGTTGTTCATCAAAAATTTTTTGGCTACAAAATATTTTAGTTGCCAAATGTTGGATTGTTTTTGGCTACTAAGGTTTTAGTCGACTAAAGTCTGGTTTTCTTTTTGGCAATTAATTTTTTAGTTGCTAAAAGTCTGACTTTTTTGGCTTCTAAGCTTTTAGTAGGCAAATATTTTGTGTTTTGCCTACTAAATATTTAGTAGGCAAAAGTCTCACATTTTTTGCTACTGAACTTGTGGTCGGCAAATTTTTTATTTTTTTGTTACAAAATGTTTTAGTCGCCACTGATTATTTTTTAAGTTTTAGTCGCCTAATGTTTGCTTTTTGTTGGCACTAAGCGTTGTAGTCGCCATTATTGTTTTCTGAAATTTTTTATTTGGTTTTAGCTACTAACATTTTAGTTACTGAAATATGTACTTCCTTTTTTTACTACAAATTATTTAGTCGCCAAAAAAATGTTTTATGTTTTATCACAAAATTCTAATTTCTCCACAACATGTCTGTATTTCGTGCAACCTATAGTATGAATATAACCAAAACAATACATATTTTATCAATCATTTCACAATGTAAAATTATCAATCATTCCACAATCCATATTACTTCCAACCATCCAAAAATGAATAACTTTAAATGTATATATTCTATACAAACCAACTATTGTCCAAACTAAAATTATATTTCCATACAAAAATCCAACCCTCCATATACAAAAAATATATTTACTACCATGCGATATGGCCATTTGGCGTGGCACAAATTACCATTGTAATCTGTACCACGACCAAAGGTGATCCATATGCCACGCTAGCAACTATCAGTTAGATTACAAAAGTTATATGTATCAGTAATATTAATCTACACAAAAGTAAAGGACGACATAGTTAGCAAGATTTATACAAAAGTGTCAAGTGTCCTCTATAAACAAAAATATAGACTATCCACAAGTCCACGCCAAAAGCCATCTACAAAAAATAAAAAGAAAATTGCACCCATTACAAAATATCAAACTGATTCAGACATAGGAAAAAGGTTGTAATAACATGTATTTAATGTAGAACAATCTATAAAAACTTTTTTTCGAAATACAATCATATGTATGTATTATGAAAGGTTTATTCCAAACTTGATTTCAATTTACAAAAAATACAATTTTTAGAAGCATACCTCTTCATAAAATAAATGCTTATTACTAGAATGCTTTAGTTGTAAATTTATTTTAACCCTTCTTCATTCCCATTTTCCTAGTTAAAGTAAAATAAATGAGTAATCTACGGGGTTATCTCCATAACCATATCATGCTTTCTTAATACATTTACCAAACAATTAACCACCTTATATGATGAAACAATGGCATCATTTACATCAAAATGTTGAACATTTATTGGATATCATACACTCTCTTTTTGGAATAAGTTTATGGCGTTTTTGGCAGTAACTCTCAATCTACACGTGCTAATTACATTTCGTCTATTGTCACAAGTCCTATTTGTCATAAGGAAAGCTATGACATTCTTATGGTGGTTCTGGGGCTGTTTTTCATTTTTGCCCCCCCTTAACGCCCATTTTCGGTTAAGTTTTAGGCGTTTTCGACACTAACTCCCAACCTACGTGTGCTACGACATTCCGTTTGTCGTCACAGGTCCTATATGTCACGGGGAAGCTGGCCGTGACATCCATGTGGTGGTTATGGGGCTGTTTCACATTTTCGCACCCTTAATGCCATTTTTCAGTTAAGTTTAAGGCATTTTTTACTCTAACTCCCCACTTACACATGCTAATTACAATATGTAGAGATGTACTTCAATATGTTGTAACTAATTTATGTTTAATATTGATTTGTAAGCCTGAGGGCATTCTTTGTTATTCTTTGTATTGGAATGATTCATCATTTGTATTATACGAGAGAGGACATTGTTGATTATTCCTTTATACTTCTTTTGACTCATATACTTTGTAATTGGACTTAATGAGGATTTTGGTATTATATTCGAGTACCAGAATTTGGGGGTGTGACAATTTCGATTTCTGAAATCATTTTAGTTATCAATTTCAAATTCTGAATAGAAATCATAACAGATAGTTTTTGAATCAGACAGATATACACAATTAATCACATGACACATATCACAATTAAAAATTTACACATAATTAAATAAATATAATTATGATATGTATGTTGGGATTGTCACAAAATGAACAATAATAAAATATATATAAGTATGTATTTTGTAGAGCTTAAACTCAAACATTTGTTAAAAAGGTAAAAATCATTTTCAATTGAATTTTACTAATGGTCCAAATTGAAATTGTTATTAAAAATAACAAATTCATTTAAAAGCACTCCACGACACCCCAAAAAGTATAATAATAATAATAATAATAATAATAATAATAGTCTATGTATAATGAACTAATAGGGCAGATTTGAAATTTAGAAATTTTTTAGGACCGGGTTTAAGCAAGGACGGAGCCAGAATGTTCATATAGATGGAAGCGAAAATATATATATTAACAAAAAAATTTAAATAAAAAGTATGATTGTAATATCAATTTTCTACCGACATATAAAAGGTAAAAATAAGACAAAAACATATACAAATAAATATTTTTTTTTATCCACATTGAAAAAGATAATAATTGTAAAAAATAATATATTTAGTGAAGTTAGATATTTTGAGTTGTGCTTGATATTCTTTCATGTCGTTAAAAACATCTATAAAAATAATTAACAAAAAGTATTTTAAAATCCTGCATAATGTCTTTCGCAATGAATATGATTAAATAACTAGCTAATACCTTATTTTATTATCTGAAAATAGGGCTTGTTATCAATGGTAGTTATAAAAATTATTAATTTTATTATATTTTGTCTAATTTGTTAATTTTATACTTTGATTCAATATTTTATAGATAGAGAGGAGCAACTATCCAGTTAAGATTTGTGAAAAAAAAAAAAAATACTTAAGAGGGGACAAACCTCTATAATTTAGAAATAATAATAATTAATACTATTATAATAACGGATGTTTTTGAAATCATAAGGGGACGATCGCTCCTCTAGGTCCATCCTTGGGTTTAGGATGGATATATTAATAAGTTATGTTATGTTGGGGTTAAGTTGACACATAATCTTTCTATTTAATTCAGCTCAATCTAACCCTAGCCCGATTAATGCCCCTATATCAAATATGCTTAGTAGACAAATCACCTAAATAATATAGAATATAATAGTCTTTAACAAAATTTGACATTCTTTTAGTAATTATAATTAGATAATTATAAAATATGCTTCGTTTTGAGATTTATAAACTTTTTGACAAATCTAAAAAATTATAATTAGATAATTATAATTAGTTTAAAATTATTGAACTTTTTTTTTGTTTTAATAGAAATTGTTTTTATAGTGTTTAAATAAATACGATAAATTATTTTTATTTTATAACATTTTTATATTTAAAAAAATACAAAATTTTCATTTTATGCATAGTACGGGTTTGTTGCTAGTTTATATTGATGCAAATGCTTATACTATTAGACCATCTCCAACGATTCATCAAACCCAGCATCATATTCAAAATTTGGTAAAAAACCTACTGTTCACTGCTTCAACGCTTGCATCAAATCGATATCAGATTGAGATTTCATCAAAAAATTCATCAAACTGAATACAGGTGAAGCGTTTCACCAAATCACTGTTACTGACCGTTGGATTTATACCAACCGGTCGACCAGCTGATTGACCGGCCGGTTGACCAACCGGTCAACCAGTAAAAGATTCAAATAGTTCAAAAAAAAGTTCAAACAGTTTTAAAAAAAAAAAAAATTTCTCCCTAACCGGTCAACCGGCCGGTCGACCCGGAAAAAGTTCAGAAAGTTCAAAAAAAAGGTTCAGACAATTCAAAAAAAAAAAAAAAAATTTTTTTGCCTAACCGGTCAACCGGCCGGTCGACCACCCGGTCGTCCCGGGACAAATTTGGTGAAAGGTGAACCGTTGGAGCATCTCATCCTAGATTTGGTGAAATGAGTCATTTTGGACTCAAATTTGATGAAAAATCTGAGTCACCGTTGGAGATGCTCTTACTGAATATGTATTTTTTTTCATGTGAATGTTTATATTACGTTTTTTTTTTTATTATTTTTTTTTTTATTTTTATTCATGTGACTGCTTGATTTTGAGATTTATAAACTTTTTTAATGGAACATAGCAAACAATCTTGAGATTCTTTTAGGAGAATATAATATTTAAGTTGAATAATACTAGATGTATTAATTATTATACTAACAGATGGTATGATATAATTTTAGAGGTTTTAAATATTTATAATTTGTATAATAGGTGAGGTCAGTAATAATGACATAACATTAGTTGGTATACTAGTGCCTACATTAATAGAGTTGATTGGGAGCTCTGAAAAACATACCACTAATAGTTCTAATGAGTTGGAAATGTAAGAAAGAAAAAAAAAAAGAAAAAAAAAAGACACCCATCACATCATGAGGGAAGTCAGCTCATTAATGCTCTCCTCTAGTGCTCCTTTTTTAGTTCTCTCAAGTATTTTTGGTACATTAATTAATGCATGTAGCACTATCGATTTAAGTTTTTTTTAAAAATAATTTTAAAACAAGATTTATAGTATTTACTTATTTTCATATTTAAATCATTTTATATAAAAAAGAACTCAACCAAGGGCAGCCCAGTTGGTTGAGGCCAAGGGACTTGGGGCCTAGGAGTTTGCTCCTCTCTAGGTCCCAAGTTCGAATCTCACTCCCCGCTGGGCTCCTGGCGGGCCACTGGAGGTTTGTCCGGTCGTTAACTCTAGGGCCCCGAGATTAGTCGAGGTGCGCGTAAGCTGGCCCGGACACTCGGTTATCAAAAATATAAAAAAGAACTAATAGGGTTACGAGAATATGAACATGACCAAATGGGCATAAGTTAGGTTTGTGAGATTTATGAAAAAATATCCAAAATAATTTGATTATTTAATAGTGGAGAAATAAAATAATAAATAAATTTCTCACATTTTGTAAAAAAAGGTGTAAATTGAAAATCCACCTGGGGTGATTTAGGAAGTTGGTTAAAAATTATTTTTTGATTTTTTTAAATTTATTTTGTTCTTTTGTGTGTAAAAAATGTGAGAAATGGTATAACTTAAAATATGTTAAAAGTTAAAAAATATGAGAAATGATATGACCCAAAATTAATTACACTATTAACTGATCCTTGACGGTGGGTTTATTTGATATGAAAATTCAAAAAAGAACTGAATATAATTATAATAAAATTGTGCGAGTGATTGTATTTTTACCAAACATGCGGGGAGGTCATTGGAATTTACACTATATAATTCTATATATATAGGCAGCACTAAGGTTAGGGTTTTGGTATGGTATTCTCAATTCTCACTTTCTCCGCAGCTAGGTTCAGAAAAACAACATTCATTATTATTGGTTTCTTTCTCCTCTCCCCTCTCTTTTAGCGAATAGTCAGTCAGGTCAGGTTCATCTCATAATCAATTCTTTGTTGTTTCTGTAAAAATTTCCGTGATTTGTTTATTTTATGGTAAGGTTCTGTATAAAAAAAAAGAAAGAAAGAAAGAAAAAGCTACATGTACCAAGGGAAGGGTTTGAATGAGAGTACCCTTGATCTTGAAATTGGCCAAAGTGGCTGTAGCTATATAGATCTATGTATCATAGAGAGAAGTTTTACTGGCCGGTTGTTGTTTATTTCCGTCAACATATCTGCTTACCGAGCTTCTCACATCTTTTTTTGCTCTCTCTATATATCTACATTTTTGTAGTGATATGAGGAGGGGGAGAAGAAGAAGAAGAAGAAAGTGATGGACTAATCTTTTCCAGAAACCCTTTTCTCTAAAATCAAACCTTTCTATTTAGTAAAAAATTTGATATAACATTACTTTTTATCTTATTTACGAGGTATTATTTTGTTTTTTAAGAATTTTATTTACAAAAAATTATTAATTTTGTTTGATTTGAATTTTTAGAATTTATTTTTTAGAAAATTATTTTTTATTTTTATTTTTATTGAATTTTTTAATATTTTAAATAATTTTTTAAATTTTTAAATATATCTAATATAAATGTATTTAAAAAGTATAATATTTGTGAAAATAATTTTTAAAAAATTTAGTAAATACTAAAAAATATAATAAAAAAAATAAGAGAATTTACTATATTTTTCGTATTTTTGTATATTTATTAATTTTTTAAAATAATTTTTTATAAATATTTTATTTTTTAGATACATTTAAATAATGTGTATTTAAAAAAGTAAAAGAATTGTTTAAAATTTTAAAAATATTCACTAAAAATAAATAAAACTCAAAAAATAAAAAATTTAATTTTCAGAAAATTGAAACTATAAATGCACTGATTCTGTCGTTTAGGAATTATTTCAATTTTTTTAAATTAAAATTTCATAATTTTTTTTTTTAATTTCACCTCTATTTCACTTCTTTTTTCTTTTTTTTTTAATAAATTTTTTACAAATATTTTGATATCTGCTCAAATCAAGTTTTATTTTCTCCTCATTGTTGACAAAAAATTTTGCAACTTTTTTTTCAAATTCAACGAAGCCCATTTGGAAAGTGAATTTTTTTTTTTTTTGGAACTAAAATTAGTGGTAAAAAAAAATAAATTTTGAAAAGAGTTTTCAAAATTTGACAATTTGTTTGATTTTATATTTTGAAAATAGTTTTATAGTTGAATAAATAGATATGAGAGAAAAAATAATTGATTGATGTGTAAGATGTGGGAGAATGAGAGAACGGAACAAAATTATTGATTGATGTGTAAAATATGAGAATGAAAGATGAGATTAAAAAAAAAAAAAGTGATTGAAAACTAGTTTGGTTTAGTTTTTAAATTGAGTTTTGAGTTATATTTTAAAATGTAAATTGTTGAAAAAAGTTTTGAAAGTTGATAATTTGTTTAGTTATTAGTTTTGAAAATAATTTTAAAATGATTTATAGGATTTTTTTAGTTGAATAGATAGTTGTGCGAGAAAATTTAATTGATTGATGTATAAAATCTTAGAGAATGAAAGAAGAGAGAGCAGAAAGAAGAGGGAAAAGTAATTGATTAATTTATTAATAATAAAAAAAAGAGAGGAGAGTGAAAATTGAGTTTTGAGTTGTATTTTAAAAATTTGTTAACCAAACAAAACTTTTTTATTTTTGGGTGAATTACATTAATAGTCCATTTTGACACATTTGATCATGAATTTTGAATCTTGTTTCAAATAAGGACAATCGAAAACATCATTACATTTTTCAAGAGTAAAATCATTAATTTGATAAAATATAAACTAATTTGATAAAAATAAATGTCAAACAAATATTTTTGAATTTTTAAAAATTATTTATGCCTACTAAAAATAAAATTATGTAAAATTGATAAATCTTTTAAATATTTATTTATTTATTTTTATCAAATTAATTTTTATTATATATTTGGATGATGATCGTGTACAATTAATTTTTAAAAACTAATCATGTAATTTTTATTAATTTTTATCAATTTTACATAATTTTATCATTGGTGGATAAAAATAATTTTTAAAAAATTAAAATATTTTTTTGACATTTGTTTTTGTCAAATTAGTTTATATTTTATTAAATTGACGATTTTTTTCCTTGAAATTAAACAATGATCTCTTCAATTGTCCTTATTTAGAACAAGATTCAAAATTCATGGTCAAATGTGTCATAATTGAAAAGTTATGAACCAAAATGGCACGAATCTCAAACTATAAGGACTATTAATGTAATTTGTCCTTTATTTTTAATCTAAATCATGTTTTAAAAACTAAACCAAATTTATGTGTTTTGAGTTCTCAAAAAATAATTTGAAAATTAAACCAAAGACAACAAATATGTTTGGAAGGATAATTTGACATTTTTTTTTTAAAGAAAAAATGCAAAAAAGTAAAATGAATAATAAGGAATTTTTTACTTATTTCTATGAATTGAAAATTTGTAAACTTCTTATTTTTTTGGTTTTTTTTTGTTAACAATTGTTGGGGGCATTTGTTGAGAAGTGTGTCTATAGGGTGTTATTTTAGAGGGCTCTCAATATATATTATTTATGAAAAAATTAGTTCAATTCAGTAATTGTAATTTTTATATTTTATTATATTTGTTTTTTAAACAATAGATAATAAAATATATTTTTAAAATAGACCATCTATTTCAAAAATAGATGATATATGAATTGATTTAAATTTTTTTTATAAATGATATATATTAATATTCGTACAAAATAAATGATTTTAATTATCTAAACGAGGCGCGGCTCTACAGCACTCAAGTTTTCCAATGTTGAGATTTCAACATTAGGAAGCTCAACCCTATTAAAAATGTATTAACGTATTTACTATTATAGAAATTGAAAAGGCAATAAATGTATTGTACTAAAGGACTCAAAACATTTTTCTTATAAAACTTTCATTTATTAAGGACACATAGAAAGTTTGTCTTGAAAAGGTTAACACACCATTATTATTAAAATATTTTTAATAACTAATTTTATATTTAAAATTTTAAAATGATATTTTTTAATCTATGTGTCGGTTTTTAATAAAATTGATATTTTTAGAATTTTTTCATAAAAATTTATTAAATAAGATCTATATTGGCCATAATTTTTTTTACTGTTTCATCTAAAAAAATATTTTAGCCAAAAAGTCATTATAAGTTGACACATCATTCTCTGCTTTTCTGCATATCTTTTTATAAAAAAAAAAGTTATTAAAATATTATGTTCTCAAACGAGCCGAAATGCACATCTCTTGTAAGGCTCAATTGCAAATTTTGATCCAAACAATTATTGAAATATAGTAAATATAGTTCGAAATAGAGCAATTATTCAAGTTTTACAACTCGATTATAGAACCATCTCTTATAATTTTGTAAGAATTTTTAACTTGGAATATTGAAAATAATATATATATATATAGATTTAAGTAAAAATGTATATGGAGAGAGAGAGAGAGAGAGAGAGAGAGAGAGAGAGATGTTAACACGCTGATGGCTGAAATAGGAAGAGAAAAGTAATAAAAGAAAAAGACAAAATTGTTTAAAATTAATATGCATAAGTTTTTTATGTCCTTAATCAATGATACATAAATTTTAAAAAACTTTATGTATTAAAAAATGTTAACTGTATACTTATCTATGCTTAGGATTCTTATACACCTAGGTTTCTTGTACACATAGGCTTCTTAGCCTATATATACAGGCTTCTTTTATTGTATTGTATTGATTTTAATAATACAGTTCATATACTTTTTTTTTCTTTCTCTCTCTCACTCTACTATTCTAACATGGTATTAGAGCCTAGGGTTTCTCCAGCCTCATCTTCTTCTCACGTTGGTTTCTGCATATCTCTTCCTTCCCTTTGGACTATACCAACTTCTTCGTCTTTTCAAGACGAAGCCAATGCCACCAGAACCATCTCCATCCGACGTTACACACGTTGCTAGAAGATTGGACATGTACTCTGCTGTTTCCTATGCGCCTCCATGCGCTTCTGCTCTTGTCTAGCGCTATCTTGCGCCGTGACCTCATCTGTTGACGTGAGCTGCGTGTTTTGACGTCATTGCTAACGTCAGCCCTGGTTCACATTGCGCCGTTGCTACCTTCTTGCTATCGTGTGCCACGTGCACCTCTGCTAACGTGCCCCCCGCATTTCTGATGTCAGCCCCCCTTGCTGTGACGTCAATCCTAGTTCTGGTTGACCAGACTAACCAATTCGCCGCCTTTCTAGTCATTTTTGGGCCCGTTCAGACCATATCCCACTTGTTTTCGACCTCTTGAATTTGCTAGTGTGTTTTGTTTTGACAAAATTAGCCTCTACAAAGAACCTTCTCCTTGTTTTTGCCCTGTTTGAACATCATGGATCGTTCAGACAACATCCATTCAGTTTTTGTTAAACTTGATGGGTCAAATTATGTTAGTTGGGCCCAAGCTCTCTCTAGCTTCATCAAAGGGAAACGACAGATCCTTATTGGTGCTCTTCTCAAACCTACCCAGAAGGAGAATGAGACTGACTCTGCATTTGATGACCGTCTTGACAAATAGGAAAGTAAGAAATATCAAATTATTACATGGTTCTGGGCAATCTCAGTTCCCTCCATTAATCTCCAGTTTGGCTGGTTCCAAGATGATGATCACATTGCTTCCCTTGCCAAAGCAATTATCAAGCCACTAGACATGCTCTTCAATATCAATAGTTGCAAACTTTTCATCACATACGCCAGACATCCGGTCAGTCTATCAATGAATTCTTATCCTAGATGTCGACTGTTTGGGACCAACTAGCTCTTTCTGAACCTACATGGGCATATTCTAAGGATGCACAACTGTTTATTACTTATCGGAATCATCAGTGACTATTACAGTTTCTTATGGCTCTTCATAGCATTTTTGAGCCTGTGTGTACTTCTTTGTTCCATCGTTTGCCCTTGCCTACATTAGAGTAAGCCATTACCGAACTATTATTAGAGGAGACTCATTTTAGGACTCTCAAATCTCAGAATGTGGATTCTGTTCTTGCTACACCATCATTACGGAGTTCCTCATCTTCACAGCCCGCTTGTTTATGCAATTATTGTCACAACTGTGGCCTGCCAGCCACTTATTCTTTTGTTCAGTGCCAGGTTGTTCGCAAATGCTCTACTTGCTACAAGACTGCTCTAGGTCATCTCCAACACCATTGTCCTCAAGGCCACTCTAATACTTCATTCTAGGTACTAGTCCAAATCTGGCCAAGGTTCTCGCTTTGCTGCTGTTGCCTCTAAGGGTTCTTCTACTCACCACTCCACTGATTCCATTACTCCTTTTTTCTCTATGGATGATGTTGAGTCCATCATTCAACAGATGCTTGCCAAATCTGGTACTCCTCCCTCTACTGCTCTTTTAGTGACCTCAGGTAACTCTCCATGGTATTTTGATTCTGCATGCTATAATCATATGACTTCTGACTCTACTATGTTTTCTTCTATATCACCATCCTCTTCTGTCCCCACCATACACACTGGTGATGGTTCTCGTCTGATTGTTCGTCACATTGGTCAAATTTCTACTTCCACTGCGTCTCTTTTTGATGCTTATCACATTCCTGCTCTTTAATTGAGCTTTATCTCTATTGGTCAGTTATGTGAACTTGGTATAACCGTTACCTTTTTTGCTAATGGTTGTTTGGTGTAGGACCTTCAGACGAGACAAATCCTTGGGATAGACTGCAAGCATGGACGTTTGTTCGAGCTTACCCATCTTCGTATTCCCCACAAATCATCTACTACTGCTCCACACAAATCATCTATTGTTGCTCACATTGCTTTCTCTTTTGCATCTACTTCTGCCATGTCTTTTTTTTCACCTTTGGCATTGTCGCCTAAGACATGTCTCTTTTAATCATTTTTTGAAAACTTTGGTTTCTAGTGGTCAGTTAGATCGTGTCTGTTTTGAAAATGTCGATTGTTTATCTTGTCAAATTGCTAAACAACTTGCCTTATCTTTTAATAAAAGTAATTCTATGTCTACTGCTCCTTTTGAGCTTGTAAACCCATTTACAACTAACAGTACTCTTGCCGGGAGGAAGATCAACCACATCCCAGGTATGAGTTTTATCGAAAGTCTGCAGTTCATCAGTCATAGCTAGTTGCCAAAGAGGGTTAAAACAAGCTTCTTGATAGGAAGTAGGTTCATGAGAGGAAAAGGCAGTGGAATCAATAAGATTATCACGGAGAAGAATGGAAGGTTGCCTTACCCGTGTGGAATGACGCTCTGGTGGAGGAGGAACCTCAATGGGAGGTGGAGATGGAGGAACCTCTACAAGAGTTGAAGAAGACGTAGGGCCATTAGCAGACACAGAATCCTCAGGATGGACGATAAGCATAGGCAGTTGTGGAAGCATGGAGTCAGAATCTGCATCAAATGCATCAGAGAACATGTCTATAGAAAGATTAGTAAAGATCGGTGAGTGGTTGGATTGAGGTAGGTGAAACTTGGAAAGATGTGAGAACATTTTGTGTTCCCAAAAAATCACATGACGGAAAATACAAAGTCGCTTGGAGATAGGATCCCAACAACGATACCCTTTATGTTCTATACCATATCCCAGAAAATACTAAAGACGAGAACGATGTTCTAGTTTAGTGTGTTCATGAGACTGAAGTAGAACAAAACGAGCAGAACCAAAAACTTTAAGAGTGGAGTAGTTAGGAGGAAAACGATACAAGTGCTTGTAAGGAGAAGTATTAGCTATGACAAGTGCAGGGACACGATTTATGGTGTGGATGACAGTGAGGACAGCTTCCCTCCAAAACTGTTCAGGACAAGAAGATGAGATGAGAAGAACCCGGGTAGTGTCTAGAATACGACGGTGCTTCCTTTCGGCTCGTCCATTTTGTTGGGACGTGCCTACACAAGATCGATGAGATAATGTACCATTAGCTCGAAGAAAATAAAGAAATTCAGAATCCAAGTACTCCTTATCATTATGAGAATGAAAGATTTTAATAATACAATTCACATACTTCTCTCTCTCTTTCTACTATTCTAATATGATATCAGAGCCTAGGGTTTTCTCCTAACCTCCTCTTCTTCTTCTTCATCACGTTTTTTCTTTCTTTCTTTCTTGTCTGGCAGATTGATTCCTTCTCACATTAGTTTCTACGTATCTTGTCCTTCCCTGTTTCGATGATTGGACTATATTAGCTTCTTCGTCTCTTCAAGACGAAGCCAACGCCACCAGAATTATCTCCATCAGACGCCACACGCGCCGCCAGAAGATTGGGCACAAGCTGTGCCCGTTTCCTACGCGCCTCTACACTTTGATCTCCTTTCCAAGCTCAAGTTGATATCTTCTCTGATCTCCTCTCCAAGCTCAAGTTGATATCTACCTTACCACCTTAAACTTGAGAAGGGGTGTTAGCTGTATACTTATCTATGCTTAGGATTCTTGTACACCTAGGTTTCTTGTACACTTAAGTTTCTTGGTCCATATATATATACATGTTTCTCCTATTGTACTTTATTGATTTTAATAATACAGTTCATACACTTCTCTCTCTCTCTCTTTACTATTCTAATAGAAAACATTCAATTGTCCTTTTAACACTACACAATAATATTAATGAGGTTTTGACTTGGTTTTTTTTTTTTTGCATTCTTTATAGTTACGTTTTTAACTACTTTTCTTAACCATTTTATCTTCCACCGTTTGTTTTTTCAACACTTGTACATTATTTTTTCACAAACAAATTAACGAATTAATGAAGCATAAGTGTATCTGCCATAGCAGCTAGTGGTCACCAAAAATTTTCTTGTTAATAGCATTTGACATAAGGCACAATAATCAAATTTGCCCAACAAAATGGAAAATCTAAACTATTTAGAAATATTATTTTAATTACAGATAATATACAAACATGCATAGAACTTAGGTAATTGTGCCAATGAATCATGAGCTGCTTATATCCATAAGATCGGGATTCAATTTTTGGTGGCCTAGATCACCACGTCATCATGATACTTGAGATTCCACCTTTTTTGGAATGAAAAAATGTGAGCTTTGGCTCAACCTTGACTTGTTAAAGCATATTTGGTCAGAATCATTAATGATATAGTAATCTCAAACAATCAAAGATCTTGTTCTTCTATCTCTGATTTTAGACCATCTCCTATCAACTCATCTTAGGTTACAGAGTTAATTTGCAGACAAAATGGGACATAAAGTCTTGTGCCCGCTACTAAAAATGGACTCTAAACCACAATTTTGAAAATCAGACCTAACGGGTTGACCGATCCTTGGTCATGTTCGGATTTGTACTAGAACTGCTCTCTTAAAAAAAAAAAAAAAAACTAGTGTATTTTATGAGATTCTTTTTAAATTGCAGTTAAGCCGCTGAACCGGTCATGAGTTGGCTGAACTGATCTGGTTGTGTTTCTTGTTTCCTTGCATCAAAAATTATACATCAAATAGTTTTGCCAAGGTTTGAAACCATGACCTATGATATAGGTAAAGCCTCCCTTGCCATTGCATTATATATATATTATTTGTATCAAGGTCCTATAATATATAATATAGGATAAATTACAAATACATTCCCTGAAATTTACTTAAAATATGAATTGCCCTCTGTAGTTTAAAAAATTGTAAATACCTCCCTATCAGAATTTTTTATTTAACAGAATTAATTAAAAAAGTAAAATTTCTAACTGTTCACGTATACAATAATAAAAGTATCTGAATTATTAATTGAAATAAAATTTTAACATTATTAAAAACTATTAATTAACTTAATGATTTATTAATAAAAGGACCTATTTGTTATGAAATTAGAAACCCGAAGAGGCATAATGTAATTTTTAGAATCACAGAGATAATTTGTAATTTAAATAAATCTCAAGGAATGTGTTTATAATTTACCCTATAACATGTTATATATTACTTTTTAAAATTTAAGGAGTGTGAAAATTACTAATTAAATTTTAATTTGTAATATTTAACTTAAAAAACCTATTACCAATATTTGTATTTATATACTGATCAAAAAAATATTTATATTTTTTAATATTTATAAAATAATTATAACGTCACGGTTCAATCTGTTTTGACCGGACAGTTAAACCAATAACCCATTCAGTTCATTTTTCAATTCGCTCACCAGTCCAATTTTTAAAACATTGTTATAAAGTTATTAATGCACTAGAGTTTAAAAAGTTACGAAATTTACTCACGTGTCAGGATCAAATAGTAGATCCTTTAAAGGTGAAGAAATATTGTTTATAATCATTGTTCAGAAATTGGTGAAAGAAATTCTGAATCTTGTACTTGTATGTATGAATTCACCCTACTTCAATCTGGATAGTTTCATCTCTTTCCTTGGCAAATAAATAGCTCTCCCAGTTCATTGGATCAATTTGACCAGGTAGCAAGAGGTTTACCTGAGTGACAAAACACATCAGAAAGCTGCCAAGTACAAAGCAAAGCGCAAGCACGAGTGAAGCTCCAAGGGAGGTTATGCACTGTCCACCGACAAATTTATGCATAAAATGATACGGTCGATGAGCACTACACTGAACGTCTGCTGTAATCAACACCTCCAGCTAAACAACTTTCGTTGCACATAAGAAAACAGTTACATCGTACAAAGAATGCTGGAGAGAGACATGCAAAAAATTACAGAGGTCATACAGTTTTGTGAATTTAGGACTCTTCGAACTGCATTTCCTGGATGATCTGCCCAAGCTTCATGTACAGAGCTCTCTGCTCCTTAAAACTGAGGTTCATCAAAATCTACATTCACAGAAAATGCCACCAACATAAAACTCCGCGTGTTTATTGATTGATTCTGAATGAGAAACATATCCATGAGTACATGAACATGAGTACACAATCTTACCTGATCCAAAATCATCTCAATTGATAAACTTTGTGGCCCAACAAATGACTGATGATAAATGTATGCGAAAACGGCCATCACCATCTGCATGAACAGAGATTAAGCACAACACTAAACAAACATATGCAAATTATCCATTCCGACAACAGTGACATTTCATTCTCATGTATAAGATTACATAAGAAGATTGTCGGCAAAAAATGGACATCCAAGCCAACCCATCCCATCTAATTTGGGATTGACATTACTTTCATCCTGCCAAATTTGTCTTTAATTCAATGCAGTTCTTAGGAATCATATTCAAATTGAAGAATAGTTCAAAGCAAAAGGGCAGTGACCCGTCACAAATACACAACAGCCTAAACATATTGAAACTCAACACTTTGCTGCATAATCTTGACAGTGAAAACTAATGAAGCAAAATTCTTACTCAACCATTCATATTTGGAACAATGATTGAGCAATGAGCCATGTTTGTCAATGCAGTAGTAACAACCATTATGTAGCATGTGTGAAGCAAAAGGATTCAATGGACACAACAAAAAGTTAACAGGCGCTTTAAAAAAGGAATAGATTATCCATGTTTATTAGCAGCATAAACATGCCAAAGTATATGTAGACATTTTATTCAAATAGTAACTCAACACAGCAACATAGGCGCTGTTTGGGAAGTTGGGTTTTTGTTTTTTTTTTTTTTGTTTTTTTTCACTAAAAGACAAATTTGTTACAGAACTAAAAAAAAAACAAATCCAAATAAAATATCACATCAAACCCCATAATCATTTCACTTTTTCTCTCACAAACATCACATCTAACTACAAAAAAAATCCAACTATCTTCCCAAACACAAAAAAAAATTTCTCCAATAATATCCTACAACTAAAAAAACCTACAAAAAAACCCACTTCCCAAACACCCACATAATATGATAGATTTCTAGTAACTGGGGATTGGGAGCACTTTTCTCAGATGATTCAATTGAGATTGCAACATTCTGTTTCTGATCATTGGCCAATTTTATTGGATAGTTCAGGTGTTGCCCCGGGGGGGGGGGGGGTGTTTCCAAATGATCCGACACCATTTTGGTTTGAGAATATATGGTTGTTAGTAGAGGGGTTTGTGGAGAGGGTGGCTGGTTGGTGGGGCAGCTATAGTGTGGTGGGGATGCCGAGTTGTCGATTAGCTCAGAAGTGGAAACTTTTAAAGTCTGACTTGAGACAGTGGAACTTGGAGGTGTTTCCTTTCAGTCTTACAGGGGTTGGATGAGAAGGAAGTTGGGAAGGGGCTCAGAAGGAGTCTGGTCAAATGGAGGAGATTAGCTTTTGTCAAAGATCCAGAAGTTTGTGATTGAAGGATGGGGACCGTCATACGAAGTTCTTTCATTGGATGGCAAATGCTCATCGGTGAGTGCATCAAATAGGGAAGATGCGTCTTAACGGGGTGGTTCTGTCAAAGAAGGTTAGGGCAGGTATAGCAGGTTTTTATTAGCATTTATTCCGGGATGAAGGGGAGGTGTGGAAGCCAAGTTCAGAGGAGGTTGCTTTTGATGCTATTTCAGAGGCGGATGTTCTACTATTAAAGAGGTCTTTTTCAGAGATGTTGGAGGTGTTGAGGAGCATGTTTGGTGATAAGGCGCCAGGGCCTGATGGTTTCTCTATTGCCTTTTCCCAGTAGTGTTGGGGGGTGGTGAAGGCAAAGGTTATGGCCATGTTTGATCAATTTCATCAAACGGGGCAATTTGAGAAGAGTTTTAATGCGACCTTTATTGCTTTGATTTCTAAGGAGGGGGTGGAGGATATTCAGGATTTTCGCCTGATTAGTCTTTTAGGCAGTGTCTATAAGTTACTGGCAAAAGTTTTAGCCAATAGGCTCCGGGGTGTTCTGGAGGGGGTGGTGTCAGAGTCCCAAAATGCTTTTGTCGGTGGGCGGCAGATTTTGGATGCTGTGCTTGTGTCAAATGAGTGTGGAGATTTGAGAATCCAGCAAAGGAAGTGATGCAGAATATAAGAAGTTCAAGGACAGCCAAATTCAAAGAAATGATGATATCTGGACATTGGCATGATTTTAAAGAGATCCTAATAGGAATCTTATATACTAATATTTCTAGTATTATTAGAATTTTATATCATGATTTCTAGAATTTTTAGGTAGAGTATTTTGGTAATTTTCATTATTGTTGTCATGGGTTGTAGGGGTCGTCCATGGGTTGTCTTTGGGGTCAAGTTATGTAATTGGTTTTATTTAGGTTTCTTATTTGATTTTAAAGTAGTTTTGGAAGTCTAAGTTATTAAAGTAGTTTCCTTTTTTGGTTCTAGTTAGTTTAGGAAGTCTCTAAAGTCTACATAAAATTATGTAATGCTTTTAATTCAATAGAGTTAATATTTTAAAGAATTTGAAGAGCTTTTGAAACTTCTTTATGGATAGTATGATGCAATCAAACTTTAGGTGTGATGCCTAAGGGATTCTAAGAGTGATTCCTGAATCCATCTTTTTCTTCTCCTTTCTCTATTTTATTTTCTGCACATTTAACAGCCCATAACACTGTTCACGGGTACTGTTCATAGTCCCCAAAACAATCTCATCTTTCATGGTTAAACTCTTGCCCGTTTATTACCCTAAACGAACTCTACTTGTACCCTATACTCTTATTGCAATTTCAATCATAAAATCCAATTAAAATCAGCCCTGAAGCCCAGATTTGCTGCTGTCCTAATCATCCTGCATCAAGGAGGAGGTTATCTGTAAATTAGCCATTGAGAAGTCGCATGACAATGTGAATTGGAAGTTTTTATTGTGTTGGAAAGGATGGGTCTTGGGGATATATGAAGAAGATGGATTTAGTTTTATATATCTACTGTGTGGATGTCGACTTGGTTAATGGGACGCCGGAAAGCTTTTTCCCTACATGGAGGGGTTTACATCAGGGTGATCCTTTGTCACCTTTATTGTTTACTTTGGTGATGGAAGTTCTGAGTTGGTTATTATTTTGAGCAGTTCAAGGGGGCCTGTTGGCGAGCTTTGTAGTGGGGACAGGTCTTACTCTCTTGGTTCTCTCACCTTTTTTATGAGGATGATGTGTTTATTTTCTGTGATGCGGATGCGGATGCAGATGCAGATGTGGATCAAATTGGTCATTTGCGGCATGTGCTTCTGTGTTTTGAGGCTATATCGGGGCTTCGAGTAAACTAACAAAGTTAGAGTTCATTCCGGTGGGTAAGGTGGCCCGGCTTCTAGTGTTGGTAGCTAGTTTAGGGTGCAAGGTGGCTACGTTACCGGTTTCTTACTTGGGGTTACCTTTGGGTTCCATTTTTAAGGTGAAAAGGGTTTGGGATGGGGTGGTTTATCATGTGCAGCGGCAGTATTTGTCGAAAAGAGGGCGGATCGCGTTGATCAAGAGCGTCCTTATGAGTATTCCGACTTATTTCATATCGATGCATGTGATTCTTGTGGCAGTTGCAAAGCATTTAGAGAAGTTGCAGAGGGATTTTTTGTGGAGTGGTGGGAAGGAAGGGTTTCATTATCATCTAGTAGCTTGGTATAGGATTTGTGTTCCTAAAGAGAGGGGTGGTTTGGGAGGTTTGGGAGTTAGGCGCTTGGTTACGTTTAATGTGGCTCTTTTGGGGAAATGGTTGTGGCAATTTGTAAGGGAGAGGGACCAGTTGTGGAGGAAGGTGGTGGTGGAGAAGTATGATTTGGGCAGGGGGGTGGTGCTCGGGAAGGGCGGGCCAATTCATGGCCGAGGTTTGTGGAAGGAGATTTGATTAGGTCGGGAGAGTTTTGGAGGGTTAGGTTTAAAGTAGGGGTGGGGGATAGGGTTCGATTGTGGAAGGATAGGTTGGGTGAGGTGCAAACTTTAGTTACGATGTTTCCATTGATATTTGGTATTGCAGCTGATGTTGAGGAGGTGGTGGCTTCTATTAGGGTGAGACAAGGGCAGTCATTTGTTTGAAATGTTCATTTGCATTGTGCTATTCAGGATTGGGAGTTGGATCAATTGGTGGATCTTCTAGGATTTTTATATGGTGTGCAATATGGAGGAGTTAAGGTGGATTCTCTAGTATGGGATTGTCCAAAGACCAAAGAGGTTTTTTTGGTGTCGTCGTTTTATTTTGTGCTTGCGGGTGGAGATATGTCCCGTTTCCTTGGAAGTGTATTTGGGTGGTGAGGACTACATCCAAAGTTTTGTTTGGACGCAGCCTTAGGGTGTATCTTGACTATTGATAATTTAACTCGCTATTGACATATTTTGGTCAATTAGTGCTATTTATGTTGTAGGGATGCAGAGTCGGTGGATCATTTGCTTATTCATTGTCTAATTCTGTCTCGGCTTTGGATGTTGATTGTTGCAACTTTTGGTCTAGTTTGGATGCAACTGGGCTCAATGTTAGAGGTGTTGTAGAGTTGAAGAGGGGGTAGGGTTGGGATAAGGCGTCATAAGGCATGGTTGTTGGCTTCCCATTGTTTACTGTGGTTGATTTGGTTGGAGCATAATAGGCGTGTTTTTTGGGGTGTCTCATTCAGTTCCTTGGCTAGAGAGCCGGCTTCTTATGGTGCTTCATAGTTGGGTTATAGGTTCGATTGATCTAGATGTTTTGGCTTTTGTAGATTTTGTGGAGGATTTGATTAGTTAGTTTTGTTTGTGATGGATTTGCTTAGTTAGTTCTGTTTGGGTCCTTTGTGGAGCCGATTTTTTGTATCATTTGCATCGTCTTAATACTTCTTTAATCAAGTATGATTATTTATCCCAAAAAAAATATATATGAATGTCATATTATGTATTGAGAATAAAAATTAACCAATCATCATTCATCCATCTTACATGGAAGCTACTACAAAGCCAAACCAAGAAACCAATTATTATTAACCCTCGAAAACTATATAAACATATGGTCATAATCACCTTTAAGATATGCTAGGATAACTTTCAATGGTAGGGCAAGGGACCAAGAGATGTTTGCTTGATCTGAACTTTGTTCCGTGGTTAATATGAATCCAAATCTACTAATGGTTGGTTTGTGAATAGGCTATTTTAATAACTTTTTGGCTTTTTGGCAAAAATATGAGGTGAAAAATTTAGTATATTTGGGATGATTTTTGACTTTTTACGAAAAAAATGTGCAAAAAGTAGAGAGGAAAGAGAATATTTTAACTTTTTTTGTATAATTCTTTGACTTTTTAGCCATTTTTAGTGACTTTTTGGCTTTTTAGCTATTATTACTAAGACACCCAAAATACGCAGGCACGTGCAAAACACAAGCCCAAGAATGAAAACAAGAAAGAAAAGATAAGATCATTGAGATAGAAGATGTAATCATGCACTATAATTGCCCTGGACAATGCTCATACGTGGCCTATGAATTATCCATCTCGGACACTCCATACTTGGATAAGAGTATGGGATTGTGTCCAACATGTGTAGACATTCAACTAGCAAGCATATTTAATAATTCAAGTTTACCACAAAACTATATCTAAAACACTCATATTATGCATGAAATGCTCTATATCACCTTGTGAGCTTCATTTTTACCTAAGGAAAAAAAAAAGGAAAAAAAAAAAAGTGTATATTAAGAAATATTAAATTCTCGCCATGTCCCCACGTATTGAACATGAAAATTAAATGAATCAAACATTTAGACATATACTGAGCGGCCAAGTCCATGTAACTACCATGTTGGTTGATAATATAGTTTTAGGCAGACCATTGTGAAACTTGAAGTATGTCTTGCATAATAACAGAGTCAAAAAGATAACTTTTGTAATACCAAAACACTTTTCTGCTCCCTTCTTTCCTCTTCTCCAGATAAGTGCTTTCTATCCTTTTCCCCCCCAATTTCTCCTGGCCTTTTAAGATTTCTTTGGCTGATAAAACCAACTTCTCTGACCTAGATTTACAAATTTTGAGGTTGAAACTAAGAGTGAAAATCTATAACTCAGATAAAAAAACTTCAGTCTCCTAAGTTTATGAAATGGAAAAAATAAGACTTCACTCTGGTGTGTGGGAATCAGAATAAAGTCATTTAGCAAATAAAAGTCCCTCCCAAGTTGGCCCTTTGTTTTGGGATGGCGAGCAACTCATGGGAGGGTTCACACAATGGACATTCTTATTAACAAGAGGAAAATAATTGTTAATTGGTGTCGTATACTTATATGTGTAAGGAGGAAGGAGAATCTGTGGGTCATCTCCTAATTCATTCTATCTACAGTGGTTGGGGAGATATGAGTGTTGGTGTTGTCTCTGTTTGACATTTGTCAGGCATTCCCTAGCACAATGTAGGATTTAATTCTGAGTTGGAAATGGGTAAAGTGATGGTGAGTAGGACTCCTTGAATGGCTACCAATGAAACATGGATCCGGCTGTAGAAATTTAATTGCTTATCTAATTGTCAAAATCTGATTTCGTATAAAAACATGCATGACACATTAAGGATATGTTAATTCGATAAATTCTGAAAAAAAAGTAAGTACTACTTTAATCCCATTTTTTTCTTAATTGGTATATATAAATAAATAAATAAATAAATATTGAAAAACTATTCTTGTATTTATTATAAGTTATAACAATTATATTCTAATATTATGCAAAAATTATTATAATATCAATTTCATAATAGTTCAAATATATGATCTAAAGTGTCCGAATAAAAGTATCCAATAGTTATCAAAAATAATATCAAGTATCGGATATGTTTAAGAAGTATCGACTATGTATCTGAGAGTATTTGTATCCAATATAGGTATGATATGGATAAGACTCCCTTCTAAAAGTATATGTGCTTCATAGATAGCTACTCTGTGGATCATCTTTTAATTCATTCTATCTAGGGTGGCTAGGGAGATATGGTTGTAGGTGTTGACTTTGTTTGACATTTGTTGGGCGTTCCCAACCACAATGTAGGATTTATATTAGAGTTGGAAAGGGGTGAAGTGAGGGCAAGTAGGACGCTTGGATGGATACTCTGTTGTGTCTAATGTGATATCTTCGACATGAAGTGCATAGATGTTCTTTTGAGGATTTGGGGATCTCAATTTATATCAAGGAAAAATAGATCTTTGGGTCAAGGATGAACACCCCCGACACATATTTGGATTTTGTTGACACTCTAGGTACTTGAGTTGTATAGAGGTTTTGACTTGGTATACTTACACTGTACCCCCTCATGTCTTTTTCTTAAAATTTATTTCCTTATTTTAAAAATAAAAAAATAAAAAGAAGAAGAAGAATTTAAAGCTCCTCAATTTGCTTCTTTTAGTTTGACTTGAAAATAGCTTAGTGCAAACATTGTGAAATTTACTTATGGTTTTTCAGTCCATCCATAAACCTTAGTTAATTTTTTCCCTATTTGTACTATTTATGCTTATTTTTCATTCATTCTCTACAATTTATCCTAGTTTTTAATACCACAAGATGTCACAATATTGAAAAACACAAAACAATGTATATTGATGAACTTGTGTTGTGATCTGGCAAAGAGAGGCCTCTTATTGAATTTTGTCTTTCCTGTCATCGTATTCTCACATTGCCCCTTCAAGGCCAACGAATCTCTCCCACATATTTAGCACCAAAATAGGGAAGATAGTATGGGAAACATAAACTTCAATAGGTTAAATACGTAAGATTAGTAATGCATCTCTGTTAGATGTTTATTTTTAAAACGTGCCAATCTTCTTAGACCAGATGGAGTAACATTTTTTTCTCCAAAATAAAAAATTCATGGAATAATAAGCTCATTAGTCATAACCAAAGGGGTACGTGACAAGCAATTAGATTTTTTTTTTTCCTTTTCTGGCATGTCACCTGGCAGTACATTCCATCCTCACCCAAGTACAAAACTTATACAACCTTTTGTACAGCTTACCTGGCAATCCATTCTATCAGTCATTCCACCATGTCCAGGAATACTATCACCAAAATCCTGAAACAAGAAAGAAATTAAAAAAATAGAATCAACATCTGTGACCTTCAATGCCATCTACAGTAATTTATAGAATGAAAAACAATAGTAGACCTTAATCTTGAAGGCTCTTTTAAAACCACTTGCGAAAAAACCTCCAAAAGGTGCTATTATTGATGCAAAAAGACCAAGCCACACCGCATGCCATTGAACAGGTAAAACCTGGGCTTCTCTCCAAGGAAACTGCAGAAGAAAATGACAAATGTCAAAGCATTATATTTTTCCATATATAAGTAAATGAAAATTGCAAAAAAAGGAAGGGGATGCAGGCCAAATACACAAGTATAGACAAGAATGCAAGCATTCTAATCAAAAGTCCAATGAAAACACACAAGCATTTTAATCAAAATCCAAGAATGCAATGTGGACAACAAAACTCCTAACAGCTTATGAGCTGGAACATCTAACCCTTGGAAACATCTTCTATTCCTCTCCCACCACATGCACCACATTAAGCACAAGGGGCCACCTCTCACATTTTCCTCACATACTCTTAATTCAACCTTTATTCCAACAAGCAACAAACTCTTCCATCATGCAACAAAAATTGGCTGACACCAGGCCAAGAGGACTTTTCCCAGCATCTCAAGTTATCAATCTTGAAAATAGCATCCCAAGTGGCAGTCAAAGGGAAAAAAGCAACCTTCATTGGAGCCTTCGTAGGCCACATCCTTTTCCAATGAAAATTGGACAGACCAACATCCCTTAGTTCCTATATCAAGAACACACAGAATATCCTACTCTTGTGAGGCTTCGACCTTGAACAATCCCCTTCTCAAGCATTTGTCCATACAGCTTTTCCAAAAACAAATTTGTAGGCTCCACCTCCCAACCCATCAAGGTCAATTTAATTAATTAATGAAGAATGGCTTAGCAGAAAATGGAAATGTGGAGACATATCTTGTATTCGAAGTATAGAAACTTTGGTAATGGAAAGCAAATTGTTGGTGAAAATTCTGGTGCACATATGTTCAGTTAGTGTTCTCTTACCCATTTAGGAACCCACACTGGTAAAGTGAAGTACTCCGGTTTGAACAACGGACCAGGATCACAATGAAGCCAACGAGTTGACAAATCCTGTATATATTATCACCATGGGAACAGAGACAAATTTCTTCAATGTTGGACACAAGTTTTTAAATAAAAATGCCATATTATTGAATCATAATGTTTACCTTCCTTGGACATGTTAGCCACTCATAGCGACCCATAATATTTGCAAGCTGTGTAAACAATAGACATTGCAAAATCTCATAAACACAAGTATAATACTGAATCTTCTGCATTTTATTTAATATGTATGCATGGAATGAATAAGCTTTTTAGTAAATTAACATTGACTAATAAAATCTAACGAAAAAGGCACAAGCACTAAGACTGCGCAGCAGATTTAAAAAGAAATTCTGACATCATTTAACTGTGACTGCTAGAGTCATGACACTATTTATGGTTAGATATGAATAGAAGTACAGGATCTGTGAGACCAATGCAAGGCAGCCCATTTTTTTGGAATCCGTAGAGAAGGGAAAATAAAAGTTTATCAGGATGGAGTTGGAACCCAATAAAAAGTCAAAACTATACTATAAAATGAGATCTACTCTCAAAGTAATGTACCTTCCAATACTAATCAACAATCAATATGTGCATTCAAAATTAAAGTGCTTCTCATTCCCACTTAAAAGGAGTGCTCACCATAAATGCAGAGATGATAGTTGTAACAGAGGCTCCAATGAAACCTTCCCATGTTTTCTTCGGAGATAACTTGATCAAAGGGGTTCTTCCAAAGAAGAAACCGAAGAAATAAGCAGCAATATCATTGATAACAATAAGTGATGCTGGAAGAAGAAACCTGTGTTAAAAACAAAGACATAATTAATTTTTTGTTATTCAAGAGCAATACTCTCACATTGAAACAGGGTAGGGAGGAAGAACAAAGAAGAAACAATATAGAATTCCAAAAACTTGGCACTCACACAATGAAGCCATCTGAAATGCAAAAAACTCATGGTGCATAAATGTCAATTACTCACAGAAGACAAAAATAGAAAATTGAAATTGAATGCAGTGGCTATGAATTCCCAAAATTCCAAGGAGGGAAAAAAAACAGGACCATTATTGCTATCGCCTCAAGTGATACTCAAATGCCTTCTGGTTTTCTGTTCTTTTTCCTTCTTTTTGGTATGCTTTGTGTGTAAGTGTGTGTGATTGTTTGTTTCCCATTTCAACTAAAGACTTCATGCCCCTTAGCCTGATCACTTTGTTACTCAATTATAGAAAAAAAATTCAGGAAACAAGACTAGGACAGAAAAGAGCATGTAAAGCGCCCTCCCAAATGTATTTTACATGAAGGGTACACAGTATCAAACAACAGTACACCAACAACATAATGGGTTACACATTAGAGTTTGATATAATTACAAAATCAAAAAAGTTTCTAAGATACATTACCAAAAAATTCCTTCAAAAATGTTGGCTACTGTGAAGGAGGCCTGCGTGGACACCACAATTAGAATCATGTGTGTCCAAGCGTATTGGCTAAATTGATACTTGTACATCTTCTTCTTTAGTGTGAGAATGAACCACATAAAACCTGAGTTCAGCAGAAAGGAATCACAAATGATGTCAGGGAAATACTATACTAACAGCAATAAACCAGTAACATAACAGGGAAGCCTTTTTCTTTTTTCGTTTTTGATAGGCAATATAAACAATTTTTTTAAAGGCAGCCAACAAAAAGAGGGCACAACCCTGTATACATGAAGTATTCAAAAAAACAAGGCCCGTATACATGAAGTATTCAGCAAAACACAACCCCGTATACATGAAGTATTCAACTCCTTGGGGCCACGCCCGCTTGCTCTGCCCAAGATTTGCCCGATCCACGTGGAGAAGATGCTTTGCCTGAGTCCCGGGATTAGTCGAGGTGAGCATAAGCTGGCTCAGACACCCAGTCATAAAAAAAAAAGCATATAAAAAAAGGGTAAATTACACTAACCTCCCTTGAGATTTAGAGTGAAAAAAATATGGTAACCTCACAAGTTTGGCATAATTATATTGGGCTCCCATAAGGTTTTAATTCGCATAGCACTTAGTCCCCTCTTCATCAATTATTCATTAGGCATATGGATGAAAAAATGATGTTGTCATATTCTTTACACTGAAGTGTATATTTTACTTTGTTTATTTCCGTGTCTTCACAGCTTTTGTATTAGTTTCAATCCCTTTATCCTTACTAGTTGTTTGGAATGATCTAAATAAGTGCACTTTTTGACTTTTTACGAAAAAATGTGTAGAAAAATAGAGAGGTGATGTAACCAAAAAAAGATTAAAAAAAAACAAAAACAAAAAAGTGTGCCAATATAGATCATGCCAAACAACCTCTAAAAGGGGGTTATTGTAATTATGCTAGAACTGTGAGGGTTGGTGTATTTTCTCCAAACCTCAGTAGAGAACAGTGTAATTTACGAAAACATAATAGAACAGAATGGGATCAAAATTCCATGCATAATGAATCGTGCCTATTTGTTTCCAAAATGACATAATTTACAATCAAGATACAGATCTGCAATGGGTAAGATTCCTCAAACCCATTGCAGAAGAATAAACATAATAAATAACTCACCTGCAATATATAAGAAATAGCAGGTAACCATGTGATACTTGATAAAAATGCTCACGAGTTGATATAAGAATTTGTCAGATGTAACAGTGTTGACAAGCCGTTGACTGAGAATGCGGCCATATACAAACAGCATAGCAGTGAAGAAAAAGTGCCTGGAAACAAACAGTTGAAATTTAACACGAACAGGAGTAACCTATCATATTTTAGCAACAAACACTTGAGATCATGACAGAAATATTGTGGACATTGGCGAACCTCAAAAACAGGTCAGACAAGTACAAGCTACCAGTTTAAAAGATACATCATGTTTTGCTAAGCATTATACAGTTGCACCAGCTAACAATTCAAAGAACTGATGCCTAAATGCGCCCAACTTCAAACTAACATAAAATGCATACTTATCCAAACAAGATGGCTAGAATTGTGCAAGGCAGGTAGGTCTGATACAATAACAAAAAGATACAACATGTTTTGCTATGTATTATATAGTTGCGCCAAAGTTAACAGTTCAAAGAATTGTTGCCTAAAAGCGCCCAACTTAAAACTAACAGAAAGTGTGTACTTATCCAAACAAGACGGCTAGAATTGTGCAAAGCAGGTCTGATACACCAAGAAATTAAAGAACAGCTCAGTAGTTGTCATTCATTCAAGTAATGAGCTCTCTCCATGAATTGACTCTCCCAGAGAAACACCAAACTTCAGTTGATAAGGTTGACACACTACAAGAATCTGTTTTAACATACCAATTCAATAGCCTAAATCCTGGCAGGTGACTATCTTCATGCGCTTTCCTGAGTAGATTGAACAGCTCTTTTGCCATAAAAATTTGGATAACAACCACCATGGCCCAAATACAGAGATGACCCATGTAGATTATGAGTACAAAGCCCCCAATCATCCAAATTGATGAATATACACGAGTCAACATTGATCTGTATTTGCTTTGATCATTAATAAGTAAATGCCTTCCGTTTTCTTTGCTATCCTCTGTAGGAACCTGACAGCCAACCGAGAAAAAAGAGAAAAGAAAAACATTAACCCCTATCATTCAGAAGAAGCCATACATGGTAGATCCCTTTCAATATTTTTTTATTGTAGTAGATAACCAGAAAAAGTTTCTAAAAAGCAACCATTTCCAACTGTCTTGCTCTAAAAATCAACACCCATGGCTTCATGAAGAAGAAGAAGAACCCCCAAGCCCAAGCAACAAGATAGATTTTAGCTTTCCTCAATAAAGTACTAATGATCAAGTTTTGTAAGGTTAAGCATTATTTTATAGATATTTGCAACCAACAAGGATGACTATATTTTTCTATAAGAGATTGCAGTAAGTAAATAAATTGTAAAACAAAGTTACCAACCTCATTTGAGCGTTTACGATGCCGAAGCCGTCCAGTATTTGCTGCTGGGGCACTGCCATGATCCTTCTGCATAGCTCTTCAGCTTACTTTTTACACAGCTAACAAGAAACAATATATAAAAATGTTTTTTCTTTATACGTAAATATGGTTATACACAAAGCCCTGAAACAGCAAGACAAACAATGATATTCATGAGGAAGATATTCTTAATAGCATTGCAAATTAATGGAAAAAATTTCAAAGGTAAAATGATTTATGAAGCCAAGCTGATATTTATTTATTTATTTATTTTTTTTTTGATATTTTAATGTGTTGACACTGCAAATTTGAGGCACAACAATCCCAATCAACATCATAGAAGAATTTGTAATTTTTAAAAGAAACCAAATTTACATGGGCAACAAGTTCAAACTAGAGCAAAATGATAGCAATTACAATTAACAAGTAAATGCGATGCAAATAAATAGGAGTAGACCAATAAGTGTTGTTTTGCCACCGTATAAAACCACACCTAATAAGGGAACTAGAAAGGGAATTGATCAAAAACCTCTTATGGAAA
The DNA here is from genome assembly GCA_036172215.1 of Camellia granthamiana. NCBI lineage: Eukaryota > Viridiplantae > Streptophyta > Magnoliopsida > Ericales > Theaceae > Camellia > Camellia granthamiana. The sequence goes on along the minus strand of CM069909.1, from coordinate 34,029,822 downwards.
AGATAACATAATATTTGTAGCAGGAGCATCATTCATATAAAGCAAGCAATAAATGTTGAAGCAGGAAAGAAGCTGGAGATGACCAAGCAATTATTCCAGTCTTATCCCTCACTAAGAAGCACGGACAAGAACACGTGATACAACACGGACACGCGGACAAGTTAATTTTTAAAAAATGCAGGACACAACATATTGGGGACACATGTGAAAAATATAATTTTATATATTTATTATATGTTATGTTTTTAAATATCTAATATGTATTTTATGTCAAATATTTAATTTTATCAAATTTATCAACTTTAGGTATGTTATTTTGATAAAAAAATTAAAAATTTTAATTTCTCCTAAAAAACATAGTCTTTAGCGTGTCCTTAACGTGTCCTCAACGTGTTGTGTCCCAAGTGTCCCAGCATGTCCGACTCTTTCCTACGTGTCCGACACATGTCGGACACTCGTACGTGACCTCCAAAGAGGTGTCCGTGCTTCATAGCTCCCTCAACAACAAAACACCAACTCAACTCTACGACCAATTCATAATTTTTATTTAACCCATCCACCAAATACAACGCAAATTTTGAGCAGATATATAGGTCATTTTTTTTTTTTTTTATTTTAATTTTTTTCCTTTTCTTGTCACTCAACTTCCGTCTTTTTCACTTTCATCTTCATTGACCCACCTTAAAACTAGATCATCTCACTCCTCAGTAGGTCATTAACCAAACTCCTTCACAAATCTGAGATGACTAATTAACATTCACTTATTTGTTTTCTACTTGGTAATCTCATTGTTGTCGGAGAGAAACAATTCAGAATAATAACCAATATTGCAAATATATATATGTATATATTTACATTAAATTGCTACAAGTCCTCAAGCCTTACATTTTCAATGAAGAAAATAACTATGACTTGTTAAATTACACCAAATGTCATATTAGTTCATCAAAACTTGTTTTGAATTGTAGGGTATAGATACAAAGAAATCATTGTAAGATGTGAGAAACCGAGCTTTGTATTTAAAGAAAGTTAAAGAAACTCAATATGTTATAGTAAACGTAGGAGGACCATAAAAAATGATATCATTTGATTGAAACCCTAACAATAGGATTTCAAAAAATAATGAAAAGAATTATTTGGCTTACCCATAAATGAGGTAGAGGCCATGTATATATAATAGATTCATGATACAATTTACAAAAATGATATAAATAAGGAAACAATATTAAATCAGTGATTGACACAATCACAGATTATATACATAATACTAAAAATAAAAATATTCTATGTACTCTAATTTCTATATTCAACAACAATAGAGCTTTTGAAAAAGGGAAGAAAGAAAAGTTTTAGGCAAATGCTTTGGGAAAAAGATAACTTATAATAAATTCAACAGATTAGATGTAGTGGCCAATCCAAGAAGAAGGCTTCTCTTTTGCCCTTTGTTTAGAAAAGGTAAAAAGTGTAAAAAAACAACGCCCAATTAATACACATTAATGCGTGTTTGGGAGGGAAAGATTGAGTACACACCTTTGGCATAATACACAAAGTGTAACAACTCAAAACCTCTTAATTTACATTTGAAGCGCAAAAAGATCAAGGAAGTCATGTCCCATTTAGGGAGGTAAAATCTAGTCAAACCACATGGAAAATATAAATAAATATGTTAATTAAACCAGTCCTCAAGTGATGCATCAGATGAAACCACTTTGTAGATTGTCGAAGACTCGAACTGTGAAGGAGCTCAAGACACACACGTCCAAACTCATCTCACCAGGGACATTCGAAGGGGGTGTAATTTGATGGAGGAGAGGGAACTGAGGAAAGCAGAAAAGATAGGTAGTGCGATGTATAAGAAACTAGTAGAGAGATAGAGAGCAATAATATGTATGAATAGAGAAAATATATGTATCCAAAAACATAGATCTCTCACTCTCTCTCTCTCTCAGTATATATATACATATAAGAAGAAAAAATCTTGAATAAAATCAATTGAGAGAGATAAGATAAACCAAATCAAACCAAACGAAGCCTCATGTCATGTCCCAATCAACTAGGGTCGGTTATATAAAAAAAAAAATTCTCCATTCTGCTCAATCAAGGGTCATATGTTGACTTAAATTAAATAAATTCATACTCTTCTTTACTATAGTATCCCATGTCAATTTAGGTCTTCCCCTCCCCTTAGTGCTTCCATCAACCATGGTCCTATCGCACTTCCTCACCGTTGCCTCCGCTAATCAATAGAGAAAGAGATAACATAGAGATAAAATACAAGAACATAGTATAGAAAGAATAAATCTCATAATTGACTAAGAATCAATAAATAAGATATAAGGTATAGATAGACAAGGTCATATGTAAAACCTATACACGTGCAAGGGCTACCAATAGTTAGGAGACATGTGCCCAATAAGTTGTCCACATGAGAGGGACACATATCACTAGCCTCTTTCTCATTCTCTCCAACAGATAAATTCTTGCATAGCTAAAGGTGTACATGTAAGCACAAAATGTGATGGAGTCTCTGTGGCATCAACCCTTAACTCTCCCTCATGACCCACTAAACCAAAACCTTCGCAAAGTCCTTCAGGTGACATGTGACTTGTAGATATGACCATCTACACACTCAAAATAGCATCGGTGGAAAATTATAAATTTATTTAAAAAAATTACCTAGGTGCCAGTTATTTTGCGACACACTGGTCAAACAATATCAAACTTAGGAAATGCAAGCAATTATTGAAATACTATCAAGTTTAATTCTATCTTATGGAAGCTACAATACACATTGCATGAGAATAACTCAGAAAAGGCAGGGAAAAAACACCTAAAAGGAGACAATCACAATGTTAAACAAATGACCTAACTCAATCACTACAAATCTTTGAGCAAGCACAGTTTGAACTAGGACCCTTTACTGGCCTTTACTTCCATGATCCTAACAACCCAAAATACACCTTCAGCTACTAGTTAATGCCTACATAAATAACAAGTAACTTAAAGATGTTCAAACTAAAATTTATCCAAAAAAAATAATAAAAAAAAAAAAAGAAAAAAAAAAGGATGTTCAAACTAAAAGTGCCTACACACATGGATTAGTTCACCAAGATCATGGCTGAGGAAGAACTAGTCTCAAGTTGGACTCTCCCTAAGCTTAGCCAATGCATATGGTTTTGGGTGATCTTATGCATCCACAAGGTTAACTCTCAATTCAAATGGATCATTGACAGCGTAGTGTAACAAGCAATGATGCCAAATTTGGATAATCTAATTCCTATCAGTTAATATTGTCATCAACAAAATCCCATACTCTTGTGGAAATTCTATCAAACATGTGACTTCCATGCCTAGATACCCATGGTTTGCTTATATTATACTACAGTTTCAAGTTCTATATCAGCATAATTTCAAATTTTACTCAAAAGTCCCAAATCTTAGCCTTTACCATCAACTGCCTTCTCAACACAATTATATATGGATACCAATGAATATGTTGGATAGCTTCATATACATTTCGGGTCTATTTCCTAACCTGGTTAAAGGGCGTTTTGGGTTTTAAGTTTTGTGATAAGTGTTTGTTCCAATCTATGAGGCATGGGTATTTCGACAAATATGCTATAACCCTACCTGTACCGAGTATCGGTACTTCGTATGGTACTTCTACATACATACCAGTTACACGAAACATGCATCAAATTTTTTTTTTTAATTTTTGCCGTATCCAAACGTAGCTAGTGTGTATCTAAGCCATACCGTACCTTAGTTAAAACAATATTTTCTTCTAATAAAGAGGTAAAACAAATTTCATTAGACTTTATTTATTTATTTATGTTAATGCTTAGCATGATTTTAAAATTAAGTTATGATTTGTAAATTATTTAATATAATAACATTTAATTTTTGTTTATACCTTTACTTTTTTGCATTAGATGTGAATTGTAAATTGGATCTCAACAAACTAAGTTATTTAACTAATTTTTGTGTGTTATTCCAAATTAAAAATAATTTTTTTTACAAACATATCAGCCTTGCCCGTATCTACCATACCCGTACACGTGCTTCATAGGTTCCAATTATTATGCACTCTGTACTGTTTGTGCTTGTGTACCCATTCAGTTTAGGTCAGGGTTGTGTTGGATAGTTTGATATATTGTTGGGTAAATCTGCTTATAGGTTAGGATAATCGGTCACTTTAACCGTACATAATAAACACAATGAATCTCAAAATTAACATTTCAAGTGTAAAATGTGAAAAAACCCTTTTGAAAATACAACTGAAACTTAAATGTGAGAAACAGAAGCGATTCTTACTGCAAAATCTGTACTCCTGCAGACCTCGTTTTTCAAATTTTGAACCTGGAGATTCAAACCACAGCAAATTTAACCCCCCAAAAAATAAAATAACAATCTTTGTGTACAATAAAATCATATAAGTACATAAATATGGGGGGAGAGAGAAAGAGAGAGAGAGAGAGAGAGAGAGAGAGAGAGAGAGCAGCTTCGGTTGAGACAGTACACCTGAGGGAGGAGGGAGAAAGAGGGTATCTCAAAAAACCAAAGTAGAGCATCGGGACGCGAATATTTATCAAGTTGTGAGTGGAAGCAAAAAGAGTATTCGTTGGTAATTTTAGGGAAAAACAAATGTTAGTTAATAAGGAAAAGAGAAATGCATCAGACCCCACCACTGGGGTGGCCCCAGGACCCAGCGGGATTTGATTGGTCAAAAAAAAAATTTATTTTTCTTTATTTTTTTGTCTTGAGAGTACAGGGAGCTGGGTCATCTCACTGGGGGTCCCAGCACGGTTGTAAGGAAAATTAGTTGTGTTTGGTAAAGTTTACAATTTTTATTTTTTTATTTACAGATATTAATAAACAAGTTTATGATTTTTTTTTTTTATAAAAATGAAAATAAAAACATATTTAGGGTTTGTTTGGCATAATTTATATAATCCATCTTTTTATCTTTTTATCTTTTTTCCATCACATCACCTCTCTATTTTTTTGCACATCTTTTCGTAAAAAGACAAAAAGTGTACTTTTTTAGGACACCCCAAACCAACCCTTAGTACACATCTTATTGAATTTTTTTTTCTTGAAAACGAGTCGAAATGGTGATCGCGTGAAAGGAGATGGTTGTTGACAATCGCAAATTATGGTTGGATGTGGTTATTGGATGTGAAAGGTGGTGATTGGAGGTTGTTATTGGTAGTCGGAGGCGATTGGCAGTAGTTAGAGGTGGTTGTCAGTTGTTAGAGATAGTAGTCGAAGGTGATTGTTGACGATTGGAGATGGTGGTTCGTCGCTCCAAGTGGTTACTCAATGTGGCTTCCAAGATGATGTGGTGACCAATGGTGGTTGCTATCGGTGAGAGATGATGGTTGCAGATGGTTGTCGGAAGATGTCGCCGACGATGGTTGGAAGTGGGACTAGTCGATGGTGATGATGAGTTGTGGGTGAAGGGGTAAAAAAAATTAAATAGGTGAATTTTTTTTTATGATTATAAAAATTTAGTAAATTTTGTAAATTGTTTATAAGTTTTTGAAAATGAAAATAGATACTAAACAAGTTTTTGTTTAGATTTAATTTAAATTTTTTTTGTTAATATAAACAAAAAAACTACAATATACAAAGGCGGGTTTGGATTTTTTTTACTTTTTACCCCTTATTTTTTCTATTTCATTTTTAAATTTTCAATTTTATCTGTTTAATCTTAAAGTATTTGATTTCAATATATACGATTCAATTGGAGACAATTTATCTAAATCGGTAACGGTGAAAACCTAAACTAATGAGCAAAAATATAATTTTACAATGGATAAATTATATTTACCTTTTTATAAGGTTTAAAAAAAAATTACAAGCAACCTCATTATTTTGACATAGTTACATTAAGTTTTTTTAAAATTTTAATTCATATAACACTTAACTCCTTATAATGGTTAGAAAAAATTTAACATGGATTGGTTCATAACAAGATGGGGCCAAAACATAAAGCCCAAAGGAGAAATGTGGGGCCCATGATAAGAAAGGGTAATAAGGCTACATCCGCATCCAATGGGATAAAATAATACAAAAGACTTTTGGTCGACAAGGAAAAGGATACATAATTGTTCAAGTTAACATGAATGATGGCATAACGACGCCACACAACAGATATATAACACTAAAATGGCGACTAAGTGATAAATTAAATGATATCACACCAAGGGAGCATAATTTAATGATAATATTTGAGATAAAAGGGTTTGACAGAGTAAGACAATGGTACAAAAACAATCTCCACAAAATGTATTTTTACAATTTTAGTCCTTTATCCTAGAAGAAAAGATACTGACTTGACAGTTGGAGTACTTTTCTGGCCAAACACTTCTGATAGAGCAACCCTCATGGTTGTGCGAATTTGTAGGAAAACTGAATTCTTATATCATCAATATATTTTTTCATTAATAATTCATTACTTATATCGATGAAAAAAATATGTTATTATCTATTTTACACTAAGATAGAACTTCTCCAGTGTTTCTTTGCTTCTTGATCAATCCATGGCTAAAGAAAACCATAAGGAGGGAAGTGCATGCCCATGAGAATATCTACCAATATCTTAGTTTGGCTCCAGATCATCTGCCACCACAGAGTTTTGGGGTTTTGGTTGGAATCGAGGTGCATATACCATGAATAAACCAATGCTTTCTGGAATAAGCACCTCAGGCTTGAGCAAATGGGAAGGTGTGATGTATATGCTAGGGTTGAAAGTGGGTGGTAGTGTATGGATAAGGTTAAGATGCACTACTACAAGAAAGGCTTTTTGCGACTAATTTTTTGCGACTGATTATTTGACCATCGCAAAAAAAACTATTTGCAACGGTAAATCAGCCTAAGCAAAAATTTATGAACCCACTCAGCCGACGGTCAAAAACTTGTTAACCCATAGCCTAAGCAAAAACTTGTGAGCCCACTCAATTTATATTTTCCGTTTTTCCTCAAACTCTCATTTCCCCCTAAATCTGATTGTGTAAAACTTGCCCTAGACTCTCATTTTGCTCGATCGTGTCTGAGTAAGAGAATCTGATTTCCCTCTCTTGATTTCGCTCTATAGATCACCATGGTCGTCTGAAGAAGAGATCTCCAACGGTATGAACTATCTCTCTCTCTCTCTCTTTTTCTCTCTCTCTCTCTTCTCTCAGTGAGTCTCGTCGAATCATTCATTCGTATTTCAACTTTTTCATCTCTCTACTTCGATCACTTGTTTCTTAGCATTTGAACTCACTGTAATTCGATCACTTTTTTGTCAATCTATTGATTTTTCCACTAGGTAGTTTGATTCTGGAAACAAGCTTTGGTTTGAATCAATCCTTTCTTATTTGTTACAGGTACAAGCTGAACCATTCAATTCTTAATTTTTATCGCTTCACTTTCCAATTCTCACCTCTATATATATATATAGCATTGCTCTCACATACTTGCTTGATTTCACTTTCTTTAATTCCAGATAATTTGGTGAGCCAAGAGGCAGTTTTGCAGATAGAAAAGGAAACTGCAAGCGCTGCAACAGTTTGTAGCACAGGGAGCTTATTTCTAGAATCAGACTCCATATCTGTAGCAACATCTGTAATTCAGGTCTGAGAAAGGTTTACAACCCCATGACTTCTTCAAAAGAAAAAAAAAATGCTATAGTTTTGTATTTAACACCATGATCTTCACTACAAAAATGCTATAGTTTTCGAATTATTATTATTATTATTTTCTGTCATGTTTAGTTTGTAAGTGTTTTGTGTTGCAATAGAATTGCATTGGTGGCAGCAGCTGTTGCTAGCTTAGCCTCTGTTGAAAACAAATATCAAACAGGGCTATAGAATTGCTGATTTCTATAGCCTCTGTTGAACTCACTGTAATTAATTCCACAATCAAACAGTGCTTCATATTTCACCTTGGTCATTATATTTATTTCCTACTACACTTTCAATCAAGCTCAAATGTGAATCCTTATTTTGCTTCTCAAAACTTGAGATTAACAATGTAAACAATGACAACTGCTTTTAGGAAGTGAGATGATTCTATGTATGATGAACATAACAAATTAGGGTAAAAACATTGTTCCATGAAAAGGAAAAACATCTCCATCTCTCTCTCTCTCAAGATGTTAGATTGAAGGAATCAGTAATTCTATAGAAGTCTGATTTCACCTTTTCAACATTGTTCATAATACTTGTTAGATAACACTTAAAACAGTATTTAAGCTAAACACAAAACACTTGCACCTTTTCAACAGTTGTTGCTAGCTTAGCCTTTTCAGCACGTGTGGACTTTATTTTCTCAGTTAGCTAAGTAATCTGTTAGTTTAGTTTTTAACTAGAAAGTATACTACTTATTACTTAACCTAGAGCACCTTAACAAAATATAGAAAGAGCAAGTGGGGATTGGGACAAATCTATAAATTGGTGAGAGAAGAGTGGGGAAAGAGAGTGAGTGTGAATGTTTGTTTGAATTTTAATTCCAGTATTTAAATGATGTTGTAGGCAAATTGATAGACAAAATGTCCCCTTGATTGACTATGCACGGCTTCATAATGAGTTTAGTAGCATTGGAGACTTCTATCAAACTAATTAAGCAAATTTTATATTGGTTCTCCAAATTAAAGGGCCAAGTAATATATTATTACTTACTATATAAGCTTATTGGTAGAGGGTTTAATAATTTGTCTTTTGCATCAAACAAAAATAATTAATATGTCATTCAGCCCCTTTGGTCAGAAATGTTGCTTTGTTAATTTGTCAAATGACTCACCAATTAATAGGCCATTTATATATTAATTAAGCCGTGACAGTCTGAGTTGGGTCCCTTAGTTTAAATAATTTATACTCGTGCAATATCATTGGGGTTTTTTTTTCTTTTCTTCCTAATACAAATTTTCTATACATAAAATTATGTTTGTATAAATAATAGGTTTTTAAATTCAAATAAATGAATGCGGCTATGACACATAATTCTATATTTAAATTTGTTTATTGATGTTGTTTTATGTATTTTTATGCTCTTGAATTTATCAATGAAGTCTTGCTGATCAAAAAGAAAAAAAAAATAAAAAATAAAAAAATAGCCAAACTATTTGGATGGCAGTCGAGTAGGATATGTGGAGGATGTTTGAACAAGGCAACCAGTCAGCTTTCCGAACATGATAAGTAAATTAGATAGCCAAACCTGAACAATGGGTAGAGTAGGTCTCTTCCTAGAATATTGTAAATATGTGAGACATGATTTCACCTCAAACAAAGCAATAAAGGAAGCAGTTGCCTATCTCAACAGTAAAACTCTCACTTATAAGCCTGCCTTAGGTACTACTTGTATTCGAGCTTACTAGCTTATCACTAGATCTAAGGGGAAAAGAAAATGAGGATCACCCCAACACTTCATATGGAGCTCAAACTCACAATCTTATGTGATGACATATGGAGATATGTTGGAAAGCTGATAGAAGCTCAAAGGAGCATGTTAGATGATGGATTTAAATGGAAGGTTGGTGCAAATTTACACTAATTTCTGTGTTTAAGTGTTTCTGCTTTTTCCATTAAATGTTTCATGTACTATATAGGTTTTTAAGTTCTGGAGGGTTTCAATTGTACCATTTTTTCCTATGGTCTTGTGGAGCATCTTGTGCATGTCCCATACAGGTTAAAGTTGTTTTCATTAGACCTTTAGTTTGTTTTTATATCTTTTTTCAGATTTTTTCCCCATCCCAATTATGCACTTACTATGCTAAATTGGAATGTAGGGATATCAAGCTCACCCGTTTGCTTCGCGATTCGTTGGATGCAAGAATCAAGACATGCATTATTACCACAGTATCACCTGCAGTCCATTGCCTGGAGGAGACCTTTAGTACACTAGACTATGCACATAGGGCAAAACATATTAGAAATAAGCTTGAGGTTGATATTGGAATCTTCTTAGTACAAGGGGCGAAGTGTCCCTGATTTGATAAATCATTTTTCATATATGTATCCTTCATCGTTCTATCAAAGGTTTCTAAAGTCTATTCATCTGACATTCACCTCTAATCTTGTAGCTTTTTTCTTCATGTTTAGGTAATGGCGGATCAGACTGAACAAATGGCAGTTACAATAGAAATCCACTAGAAGGTCCGTTTAATTTAAGCAACTGTAAAAACAATAGAATTTGCTATGACCAGCAACTTGAGGAATTACAAGATAAATTCGATGATCAGGTTAAAAAATGCTCTAACATAGACAACAAACTTGATGCCACCCAGGTAAGTTCTATCCGTATGTGGTTATGTATGGTTTTAGGATTCATCCTTAGGTTCTTATCATGTCATTGAAAGTTTTGTAGAAAAACTTGAACGAAACAAGCAAATTGTTGGCCAGCATTGAAGAAGAGTTAAGAAGATGCTAGTATACTCTCAAGGAGTGTGAATTTATTATCTCTAAGCAGAAAAAAGCAGGCATGCTTGAATATTTCTGTTGTTCAAATTTCTTTGCTAGCTCCATCTAAATAATGTTGGTGAAGAATTGAAATGGTTCCCTACATTCACCTTGTTTGGTTGAACGATTGAAAGTAGTTTGAATTGAAAATGTAAGAGTTGAAGCTTCACTTAAATGTTTGACAAACTCTGTTTTAATATGAAACATATTTGGGTTCAAATATATTGGACTTGTTAAACATTTTTCTAAATGAACCTGGTTGAAATAATGCTGTTAAGTCTGAAAGAAGAAACATTGCGCTGCTTAAAACGTGCATAGACTATCTTCTTGCTGGTTTGCTCCTCATGTTGGCCTCAGTTGCATATAGAGCTTATGTTTCTTCACACAATAGGCCAACTAAAAGTACCGTATCCTGTACACCTTCTGTGGATCATCAGATTGATTCAATCCAACTACTGAGCCATGAGTTGACCTGTATTTTAATTTTCTGGTCAACTGATGTCATATTTGTTTCCCTATGATGCAGGTTCTTCCAAGTACTATATATGATGTCGACCTTCATTGTTTTCGCCAAACATGAACATAAACATGTTCAAAGTTTTTTTAATTTTTTATTTTTGAAACAAAAACATTGTACCTTACCAAACATTAGTCTCAGTCAATTTGATCATGATGGTGAATTAGATTTAAACCCTTTTCACATTCATGCAGGAGAGATTGATGCTCAATACACTACAGTTCAACATGTCAATTCCAGCCCCATAGGTCTTCTTGATCAGATACCTTAAGGCTGCTTAATCTGATAGGAAAGTAAGCAGATAATCTCAATTTCGGTCCATGTGTTGTGTTATTTAGTTTTTATTTTTTCATATCACAATCAGCCTAAATGAGAAATTGTAATTCTAATGTGCACCTTGCAACAACTTGGGCTCCTATCGATCTTCTTGATCAATCTATGCCTCATGGAGTATGAGATGCTCAAATTCCCACCATCTTTCTTGGCTGCCACAACAATCCACACTGCTAAATGTACCATTTCTGGGTTTAAGCAATGGAGCAAGACCTGTGAGTGGCATACTAGCTACTCAGAAGATCAGCTCCTAAATGTTTGCCGCCATGTTCAATTGTGAACATGCATTGAACTGTACTTGTGTTTCATTTGACAATATTTTTAAGATTATACATTCTTTTATCTGTTCTCTCTTTTATTCATGTGATAATAAAACATCATCCATCACTTATGAGAGTTGTGTTGGAGTCAGGAAAGAATTGTAGCAAAACAAAACTAGTCCAAATTGATTAAACCTTGAATACTGTGTTTGATTTAAAATCACTACCATACATGAGTTCTAATATTGTGCAGCAGATATGAGGATCAATTTTGAGTGCTTAATGTTACGCTTTTTTTTTTTTTTTTTGGTGATAGTAACAAGATGGTCACCAAAAAATATGTTACCATTTTTCTTTATTTTTTGCAACGGAAAAATAGCTATCACCATATGTAGTTTAGACGGTCGCAAATAATTTGTAACCGTTGCTTTACCGTCGCAAAAAGTATTTGCCACTCCCACATGCGCGACCCTCATTTGCCGTTGCATGGGCCATCGCAAAAAGTCTTTTGTGACTGTTTTTTTATTATTTGCGACGGGTTGTAGTGGTCGTAAAAAGTGCTTTTTTTAGTAGTGATGGGAAGGTGGTGGGACTTTGTCATGGGGTGGCAATGGGTTGGAGGTAAGCTTGGCTTTTTGGGGTGGAGCTATGATGTTATTATCAATAAGATCTTGAATCCCACAATGAAGTTGAAAACAACGGTCAGTATCATGACTGTGTTGTTGGTGGAAGGCACAATACTTGGTGGGATCATGGCTACGTGGAAGTGGATTAGGAAAAGGTTGGGGATCAAGGAGCTTGGGGTACTCCTTTTTCTCCAAAACTTTCATGGCTCGGATTGGGGACATGTGGAGAGGGTGAAACCTTCAGTTTCAAGGTCGGGTTGAAGTGGTTGGCTGTGGATAGATATCAGCAAACGGGTTTGCCATTTTAGTAAAAGTGGTGACCGTGTTGATTTCTGAGGGTATTGAATTGGCAGCATTGGCAGCTGTGCTACTACTAGGAGTAGCATTGAAACTGCGATTGGACATCTTTCTCACAGGCTCATTTCCTTCTGTAATGATCCCTTGTTTGATAGCATCCTCAATTTGAACCCCAATCTCATGGAGGTCCTTGAAGTTGAAGAGTGGGAGAACTATCATTCTCTGCAGTAATCCTCTATGCAGATTTTTGACAACCATGCGGACTTGATCTTTTTCCAAGGGTTGGCTTGTCATCATGGCTGCCTTTGCTCTCTATCTAGTGAGAAATGCCATGAAGCTCTTGTTGGGCACTTGTCGGGTTGCCTTCAGTTCCCGGATGCTTACCTCAATCTGGGTGTTGTAAGAATATTGGGTGACGAAAGCCTTGGCTAACTTCTCCCAACTCTATTTTACTGAGTCCTCCAGCTTGGCATACTAGATGGCAGTTCAGCATTTAAAACTGAATGTATTAAGTAAAAATCAATTAAACCCATTTGATAAGCACAGTATCTGTAGACACCCCATTTTTGACCGTCCTCAAGACTCGGTTGTGCTTGCAGGTACATCCGGACACAAGTTCGATTGCTCGTCGGGTATTCGACTTTCGCGGTGGAACGTCACAGGTTCGAGCTTTCCAGACCCTGTATCCTTTCTACCCCTTTTTTGGACCTTGACTTGGTCCTTTTTGCACCTTTCTCCTGGTGCACTGCCGGCCATGGTTTTGTTGCTGCCGGCCACTGTTGAAGCCTGTCGGCCATCAATGAGCCACTGCCGGCTATCACTGATGGCCGGCATCCCCCTTGTCTCAACTGGTTTTACTCCAGATATTTTGAGCCAGCTGGTTTCCTGTTATCTGCCCTCCATATACGTGTATGGAGGGATGAAGCTCTTGCAAAGCTTCTTGAAGAAGCTTTGCATTGCTTTTCTCCTATATAAAGAGAGAGCCTCTCTCCTTAGCAGAGGTTCAGCATTTTGAGAAGAAATATATATATATATCTCTCTATATTGTTGTTGATTTGTGCCTTGAAGTCCATTTTCCTTGCACTTTTACACTACAACACTTAGAGATACACCACCATCTTTGGATTGAGGTTCTTGGGAGGACTTCTTGAGCTCTGAAAGTGAGGTTTTACCCCCTGAAGTTGCTGGTTTCGAAGTTGATCTTCAAGGGTGAGCTTCTTCCACTTTTTAGCACTTTTTTGTACCTCATTTTGGCCATACTTGCATATTGTTTTAGGCCTTGATTTCAACTGAAAAAAGTCTTGTATTTAAGTGTTTTTAAAGTTTGTTTGAGGTCTTTTGGCTGTTGAGGGTCCTTAACCCTCTTGTTGGCCTTGTTTGGCCTTGTTTTGAGCCATGCCTTAAGGCCTCCGAGCTAGCCTTGGTTTGGCTTTCTAACCACTGAAATCCAGTGGATTTTCAGTGGTAGGCATAAGGTTTTGAGGCCTCAAATCAGAGGGGGTGGCCCCCCTCTCTTTGTGTTTTTGTTTACTTGCATTTTTGGCCTTCCAAAGGAGCTTGCCTCTATGTATTTTTGAGGCTTTGTTCAGGCCATTTTTTGTTTCTTTTAGGACCTGCCTTAAGTCTTTCCATGGCTGGTTTGGTCATATTTTGCATGCATCTTACATGTGTAGTGTAATCCCATTTATAGCTCATCAAAGTAGCACATTTTCCTAGCTTGTGTTGAGTCCATTTCAGTAGGTTTTTGGTGATTTTTTTACCATGCCTTAGATTTTTTTTGGGTTGGTTTTGTCACTCCATGCATGCATGACACACTTGTAGTGTAAATCTCCCTAAACTAGTCTTGTATGCTTCTTGCTTTAGCATGTCATTCTAGCTTATGTTGAGCTCATTTCAGCATGTTTTTGGTGATGTTTTGCCATGTCATAACTCTGTCTAAAGTGGGTTTGGTCATCCTTTGCATACTCCATATACTTGTAGAACAAATCTTGCTTACTAGCTTCATGTGCATGATGTTTTGACTCATCATCCTAGCATGTTTTGGCTTTGCTCCAGCATGATTTTTTCCTTGTTTTGGGCTTTCCTAGGACTGTTTTGGGCTTCCATGGCCATATCACTCATGCTTTGTATAGCTACAGTGTAAATGGTTAGGCTAGTCTTAGGTTTTGAGGCCCCTACCATGCCATGCATGTGATGTTTGAATGCTTTGCCATCATTCTAAGTGTTATTTCAGTCCATGAAATGTGGCCATATACTTGCATTTGCCATGCTTTTAATGCCTTGGAGGTTTGGCTCTTTATGTCTCAAGAATGAACTTTTGTGCATGCCATTAAGCCTAAGCCTTTGGCTCATCTTTTCAGTGCATTTTTGGTCCTGTTATACCATGATATAACTCTATTTTATGCTGTCCAAGTCATGCCATGTTTGGTTTCAATAGGTGTAGTGCATTGCCTCTTTTATAGCCTTGCATGCTCCATGTTTTTGGCCTTGTGTTCTAGCTTGTGTTGGCTAGCTTCGAGCTTGTTTTTTGGTCTTGTTTGGACTTGCCTTGGGACTATTTTAGGTCCCCTTGGCCCTTTGGGGGCTTGCTTTGTATGGCCATGGCTTAAGCCCCTTTACTTATTTTGAGCTTTGAGCATCCTAACATGCCAGAAAAAGAACCAATCATAGCAATACCGCAGCAATCAGATTCTATTGTGACGAGGACGTCGAATAGAGAGACAAAAAACCAGCAAGATATGCGAATATCATATCTTATGCATTTCCAGCAATTGGGAATGATATGTCAACAACTAAAGCAGCCAAGAAGAACCCCGAACAAGAAAAGCTAGCTGAAAAAGAAGAAGTACAGAATCTTCACAAGAATAAGACTTAGGATTTGGTACAACTACCAAATAGAAAAGAAGGAAATCGGTTGCAAATGAAAATTCACCATCAAGAATGATGATTTGAAAGAAGTAATTTTCTTATCTCAACCTGGAAGGTTTCGAGTAGCTAGAAAGGAAAATTTCATTTGGAATAAGAAATCTCTCTACAGAATTAAGCAATCACCACGACAGTGGTATGATCGGTCTAATCATTTTGCACAAAAGAAGACTCTTGAGACAGAGAATCCCCAAGATAGGGTTAGGGTCAGAAACATAGTACATCTCTCCCAACAAAAAAAAAAAAAACCCAACAGAAGAAGAACATAAATGGAGTTAAGTTCAAACAGAGTTTGGACTTAATTCACTTGGAGCAAATGTAAGCACCTTCAGGTGCATGGCAGTGCTGATTGCTCGCTATATAGTTTAGATGGAGAACTTTTGCCAAGGTAGAGAATTGTGAGGAAGTTGTCTCAACTTCTCCATTAAGAAAGAAGAAAAAAGAGAGAATAATGATTTCTCTTCTCTGAAGAAGACTCGAAGGATCAAGATGGAAGCTCCTGGATGATAAAAAAGCAACGGAAGAAAACCATCTTGAATTGAAGCTCCTAAAGGTCAACAATGGAGGCGCCTTGAAGCTTCTCAAACGTGTCCGAAACGTGGTGTTTTGGCATCATCACTTGCGCATCTCATCCTCAAAGGAAACCTGTAAATAGATAGGTAATGAATTGTATTTGGTATACAAACATGAATTGAAGAAGAAGAGAGTGGTGAGGAAACATGAGTGAATTGTAATATCTCCAAGTATATAGAATTTCGTTGCCTGTGGATGTAGGCAATTACTGAACCACATAAGCTCAGTGTGTTTCTCTCTTGTGTGTGTATGTTTGTATCAATCTGTGGCTCCCTGACCCAATATACACATATATATATATATAAATTTATACACTAACAAAACAAAAATCAAAGAAAAATGAGGTGGCAACAATAATAAAGGAAAGAGGTAGTGACAAAAGGGAAGGGGCTAAAAAGAGCTGGCAAAAGCTTGGGTGGTTTGTCCAGAGTTGGAAAGCACTGGCCGATGCTAAAGTTATGGTTTGTCCCTTTTTTTTGTAATTTTTTTAGAAGTAAAACGGTATTAAATTTTGTTTTTGTGTTCTTTTTATTTTATTTTATTTTTAAATGAGGTGTCTGAATAAATTTCTGAGATGTATTTACAAACTCCTAGTTTTTTTGGGTTTTTAATTAAAAAATGATTATCTTACCCTTCGCATAAATATATTTTGTACTTGTGACGTAGTGAAAAAAACAAGAAACTCAGCCCATTTTCTAAGCTGGTGCCAAATAAGGTTGCAATTAGATCTGTATGATAATATGAGTAAGATGTTAAAAATAAGGAGATTGAGAGATATTGCAATTAATATATGTTATATAATGCATACCTATCACTTCCATATGAAAAAGGAAAAAGACGCAGACCCGTGTGATTGGTGGATAATTTTTTTTTATTTATTTTTTTCGTTGGTCCACAACCTCCCATGTGGAGGTGGGAGTGCTAGGGTCACCCCCACTAGATATCCCAGCACCACTGTATGAAAAATGTCTAAAAATAACTTAATTTTAATTAAAAACAAAAATTGAATTATCACTGAAATGTTGAATACATACAGTGATAGGTAATCTTTTTTTGTTCTCTATTTATAATATAAATTATAGTATAAGATTGAGATTATTAATTTATGAACTCCCATTTTATTATTTGGTTGTAATTTTTGTTATTCGAATTAAATTTCGATAGACATTTTATCTAACAAAATTGATAAAAAAAAATTTAATTCTACAACTAATAATACAAAGCAAGCATATAATTAGAATTATATATTTCAATACCATTGCAAAACAAACGTGTACAAAAGAGAATTATGTATCTCATTAATTTAACTGGATAGCTAATTCTACACTAATTTTATAGATTATTAATCCCCTCGCTATTAAACCTCCTAATCAAACATGCCTTTAAAACTTAAAAATGTTTTTGAAACTTAATTTTCAATATATAACCCAAACATGCAAATACAAACATACCATCACCAAGCTAGGATTCTCAAGGCTGCTATAAAACATGCAGCAAAATAAGCAACCAAACCTACAATAATAGTAAAATATGTTTTTTTAAAAATAAAAAATAAAAACAAAAATAAAACAAAGCTACAATAGTGAGTGGGCTGGATATTACAAGTAATTGGGGTCTAAAGGCCCAAATAACAAAGCAGGAGCCCAACAAACACTGTAAGAGAGAGTCCATTGAGATGAGTTGACGCAGATGCGGGCCCATCTGCAGCCACTGCGGATGATGCTGAGCCGTCCGATGTGGTAACAACTGTGTGGTTCACGTGTTTTGCGTGAGGCTGGACCTCCACGTGTAGCTTCAAGCCGTTCTTGCAACTCTCAGCCTTCCCGCTCGCGAAGTAGCGAATCCCCTCCTCGTCCAAAGTGACTCTATCTAAGCCGTCCGTGTACATTTTAATGGGGTTGCTCACATCGCACGCCTCGTATTCCTCCTTGCTTTTGACTTCCACAATTTTATCCTGTGCTGCGGAGTAGGTGAACCCTGCCCAAGTACACAACCCGATTTAGTAGTTAGTTGACGCACTCGTGACTGCTCCCTAACGTCTACTTTTTGCAGGAGAGAGAGAGAGAGAGAGAGAGAGATAAACCCGTTTGGCAGAGAAAATGCGGGAAAGGGGTTTTATTGAACTCAGAGTATTTTTTACTTGTTAAAATATAAAAGCACCAATAAATCCCAAATTTAGAAATGTTAACCTATTTAGTCCCGAATGTTTTTTGTTGGACTAATAGGTCCTATTTCTGTAAAAGCTTACTATAGGCCTTTTTATGTCAAACATTACTCATCAAACATCAAACATTAGTAACGTCAGAAATAGTTATCAAACATCAAACATTACCAACGTCAGGATTATTCGTATAATTTCGGTGAAAACATTATGAACGTTAGAATTATTCATCCAACATCAAACATTATCAAACGTCAGGATTATTCATCAAACATCAACCATTAAACATTAGGATTATTCATCATACATCAAACATTATTCATTAAACATCAAACACAACTATTAAACATTAGGATTATTCATCAAACATCAAACATCATTCATCAAACATTAAAACATCAAATTTATTTAAAAAAAAAATTAAAACTAAACATCACAACATCATCATCAAAACAACATCAACATAATGATTAAATAATTTTTTTAATAACGATTAAACATCAAAATAACGATTAAAATAACCTTAATGTTTAATGGTGCTCATCCGATGTTTGTGGGTGTTCATCCGATTATCATCAACATGAAACATTATAATCATCAAACAAACATCAGATTATAGACCTTTTTTTATGATGTTTCAAACACCCACAAACACAGATGCTAAAACATGAACACCAAAACAAAAAATTTGATTGTCAGATTATCACCAATGATCATCAAAAACAGAACATCTGATGTTCTGCTACTGTTATTGTCTCTTCATATAAAGGCAGCCCCAACATTCAACCCAAATCACTGTCATGTTTTCCACCATTGGCGCATATGAAGAGGATGAAAATTACCCAAAACAATACATCAAAGTAAGAAAATCGAAGATGGGAGAGAGATAAAATCTGTGCTATTTTCTGGTGTAGAAAAAGTGAGATCTCATGGCCGATGTTGCAAATCAGCGATTGTAACCCTCTGACGAGTCTGCACTTGCAATGCTCGCACCAAAGATTCGGCGGTGATGGGTCGAACCCAGAAACCGATTCTCGGAGGGGAGGGAGGGGAGGGGGGTGGGGATCGTAGGAGGAGAGTCCGGCGTCGTTGCGGAGCGAGATCTGGACTTGGCGGATCAAGTCTGTTGGGATTTCACTCACTGTTACTCTCTCTCTCTCTCTATATATATCTATGTGAAACTCAACTAACAATCACAAATCTTCAAACAACAAATCTGAATTCCAAAGCTTCCAATTTTCTAGCAAATCTTTCTGATCTTTCTTCATCACCAGCATCAAGAACAGTGAAGAAGGTGAGTCACGCTCAATTTGATTTTGCTTTCATCTTCTCTCGCATCAGATTTCATTTTCTTCTTGATTTTCACCCACTGCCTCGTTCCATGGATGATCTAACTAATAATTGCTCGTTAGTTTCGAATTTGATCTAATTTCTGTTTATTTGATCTAATAACTAATGTTTGATGTTTTTTTTTTTTTTGACGATGTTGTGATGTTTTGGAATGTTGTTTTAATGATGTTTTACGATGTAGTTGATGATGTTGATGTTTTTATGATGTTGATTTTTTATGATGTTTATTAGTGATGTTGGTGATGTTTTTTAGGACTAAATGGTTTAATAAAAAACATTCAGGACTAACTAGAGTAACATTTATCAAAATGGGATTTATGAGTAATTTCTCCAAAAAATAATTCTTTATTTTATTTAATTCTTTTTTTATTTATATATTTCAACGCTACTATTTATTTATATACATAAATTGTTTAAAAAACTTTTTAATCATCTTCAAATGTAATTAGCCTCAAAAAATTTTATTAAAATAATTATTGTAATAATTAATTCATAAACATGACTAAAATATGATAATAACATTACTTATAATAACTAATAAATCTCATTTCAAAAAAGGCTTAGAGATGCTCTAATGTGGTGTTTGAGTTGGAGATTTCGAAAAAGATTTAGGAGTTGCTTGAAAAGTGATAAATTAATACATTCTTTAATTTTTTACAAAAAGAACATGAAATATAAATTAAGGGGTTGTTTGGGGTATCCTAAATAAGTGTACTTTTTATCTTTTTAGACTAAAAAATTGAGGTTGAAAATATGGATGTTTGGGTTAACTTTTTGACTTTTTATGGAAAAATATGTAATAAAAAATTGTAAAAATTGATTTGTAGGGAAAAATTCGAATTGGGAGTTGTGCAGCCGTAATTGTTGACTTTTGGTGAATAGTGTTAACTTTTTAACTTTTTGAGTAACTTTTTGACTTTTTGACTTTTTTACAAGTTCTCAAACTTGGCCTAAATTTAAAGTGATGTAATAGAGAAATAATGTGACTTAAATAAGATAATTGTGACTTAAATAATATAATGGGTTAAAATAACATGAACTATTTAACACATGCCAAACAACCACTTAAAAATAAAAAAATAAAAAATAAATAAAATATATCTATATTTTATTTAATTTTACACATCTTCTCTTCTTTAAATTCCTTCACAAATTTTTCAACCAAACAGAAGCTGTGGGTAGTTTTACTTTTTTTCAAAGCCAGAGGATAAATGCCGTAATTTTAGGTTTCTCAGCAACCAAACATGGAAATTTGAGTTTTACTTTAAACCAGTTAATAATTAAAATCTAGCTCGGGGTATGGACCATGGAATTAGTTCTCATCGTTACAAATTGAGAGAGGTCCCCAAAGAGCTTTAGCATCAAATAAAAGAAAAATCACTAAGCGTATTTAAATGGGTGGTTACTTTTTGCCAAACTAGAAAAGAATATATACTCCCCATAATTTTCCATTGCTCAGTTTTCTCGGCAACCAAACACGGAAACAAACTGAAACAAAAAAGTATAAACCTACTTTCTAGACTTAATAATATGTAAAAATATGATTCGCTGATGATTATAAAATATATAAAAAGAGAATTACTTACATATTTTAAATATTCTAATAAATTAACACAACACTAAATCAAAAAATAGATCTAATATAGAAAGTATGGAGAAGATAGAGATTTACAGATTTTGTCGCCGACAGTGAAGATTCGGCCGGAGGACCAAGCGGCGAGGTCGGAAGAAGGGTCCCAGCCGCGATCGCCTCCGACGACATGATGGGTTTGGGCTACAACCGATTTTCCCGCAATAGCCACTGAGAACACTACTACTACCAGACCTATCATCATATACAACTTCCCTCCTGCCATTCCCACACTGTTCTCAGCCCCCTCTTCTTGATATTTCTCTCCTATAAATAATACTAGTAGTGAAAGTGAAAGAGAGAAAACAAAAAAATTAGAAGATAGTGGGCCCAGGACTGATTTAGGCCTTGTTTGGGAAGAGCCAAATAATCTAAAAAGCCAAAAAGTTACTTAAAAAGTTAAAAAGTTAACACTATTCACCAAAAGTCAACAATTACGACTGCACAACTCCCAATTCAAATTTTCCTCTAAAAACCAATTTTCACAATTTTTTATTACACATTTTTTCATAAAAAGTCAAAAAGTTAACCCAAACATCCATATTTTCAACCTCAATTTTTTTGTCCAAAAAGACAAAAAGTGCACTTATTTAGTCTTTCCAAACAAGGCCTTAAGCTTATCCCTGTGAGACCGTGAAAATATGTTAAAAAATTTGTCCATTATCAATAATTATTCATTAATGCTATATTTGGTTGGGAGATTTAGGGACGAATTTGGAAAAGAAAAGGAAAAAAATATGTAAAGTTAGATGAAATATAGGTATATTTTATTTGCATTTCATCTAACTTTTTCCTTTTTAAATCTCTCTTCAAATTCTCTAACCAAACACAGCGTAAGTATGTCCACATTTGTCAATCATTTAATGTAAAATTATATAATTTTATTTTTTTTACTAATTATAATATCATAAAATAATATGTAATCATAGTTCAAAAATACCCAGTACTCACATGTTTAAGAATATAAAGTTTTATAATTTTAGATTTTTTTAATATGATATACAATAAGGTCTTGTCGGGAGTTAAGTTTATTTTGATAATTTTTTAATATTTTATAAAAAAAAATATGTAAAAAAATAAATAAATAAAGAGAGTGATATAATAACTTATAATAATTTTTAAATTTTTTAATTAAAATATATAATTATCAAAACGAGACTTAGTGGTTGTTTGACATATGTTAAAAGAACACATACTATTTTAGCACATTATCATATTTATGTCACAATTATATTATTTAAGTTATATCATTTCTTTACCACATCACTTTAAATTCAACTCATATTTCACATTTTTTTATAAAAAATCAAAAAGTATATTAATCTAGAACTTTCCAAATAACCTCTTAATTTTCAAATTTTTGGAGTGACTCTCTCCCTAGGTCCATTCTTGAGCCCACGGGTGATTATTCAATATTTTCGAAATATGAATACGTGGTGCTTTATAAAATTTTGATTGGTAACAAATGATATAAACCCATAATTTATATTAGGAATAAAAAAATACAACTATGCTAGAGACCTCTAAAATAGCATCACTAAACCACCTCTAATGAGGTGGAAAACCAAAAAAAAAAAATAAATAAAAAATTCAAGGCATCTGATTGGCTGTGGCAGTGGGGGACCCACTGCCACATCACTAGTGGTACCTCTAAATTAGAGGTCCCAATCATTTTTCAAAAAAATAATATAAGACTAAATAATTAATAGGGGGATGCACCAATAAATCCCAAAATTGTATCTTGTAACCCATTTGGTCCTATGAATTTTCTTATGAACCGTTAGGTCCTATTCCAATGTTAATGACCATTAAACATCAAACATCATCAACATCAAAACAATATCATTATCAAAACAACATCAAAAAAACATAACATCATTATAAAAACATCAAATATCATCATCAAAACATCAACTACATCACTAAAAAACATTATCAAAATTCAACATCATAAAAACACCATAAAACATCGTCAAAAACATCACCAACATCACTAAAAAAATCATCAAACATAAAAAAAAAAAAAAAAAAAAACCAACATCAGACATCAACACAAAAACATCAAACTATACGGGCCTTCTTTGGTGATGCTAACCTCCTCCACCCCTTCTCTGACATCATCCTCCCCAACCTCTTCTCTAATGTGCACGACTCCTTATTTAACTTCGCAACCTCCTCCAATCTCTCAATAAATCTCATACACCACCACCCAAAAAGAAGAACACAGAAAAGGTTTGTACAAAAATAGATCGGCTTGGTGTAGACGGTGGGAACCCAAAAAGAAGAACCCAATGGGAACAGAGGATCATAATGCGAATCACCCACATTCATGGTGTAGACGGTGTCTTCGTAGTCCGAGGACTGAATCGGAGCGACGGTGGTGACTGCGATGATCCTCATCCTCAGGATATGGGCCTCAATTAACACCACCACAACGCCGCCACAGCACCATTTTCTGTTGATGGGTTCGAGTCGGTAGTCCGAGACGGTGGTTCTGGCATAAGCAGCACCATTTTTGTTTTTTAACATTGATTGACATTTAGGGCTTTTATATATATATATATATGATCACGTGTTCAATCTGTTTATGTTTTGAATTGTAATCGACATTTAGGGCTAATGTTTTGATGATGTTAATAATGTTGTTGATGTTGCTGATGTAAATAGTGGGACTAAATGGTGCATAAGAAAATTTGCAGGACTAAATGGTTTACCTTTCTATCATATAGGATTTACTGGTAATTTTTTCTAATTAATAATTGATTTAAAATATAATTACGGAAGGTTCCAAAATTATTGGATAATTTCTGACAGCAAGTATGGAGAAAAGGTGTGCTGCTGTCGTAAGGGATTGTTCAAAAAAAAAAAAAGTGGTGAGGGAGGGATCGGATTATCCAGACAAAAGATACCAACTTTCCACGTAATTTCGTTGAAATAAATTCAAACAGAGACTGGTTGGTGGGTGCGAGGCCTTTCGAGATCTGTGTGGCCTCTATTCTATTTCTATTTTAGTTTACATCAAAAAAAAAAAGTTCGGGATTCAAAATTTGGAAAGCTAGAATTAACGGTTCACATAAATTGATAAATTGTGAATCTATAAATAAAATAAATTTAAATTATTAATTTTTATTTTTAAATAAGTAATTTTGAATTTGTAGTGTATTAGGTCTTGTTTAGAAATATATTATTTTAAATTTTTTTTAATTTTTTAATTAAAATATGAGGTAAAATAAATTATATGTTTAGAAAAAAAATTTATTTTTTATAAAAAAAATATACAAAAAGTAAAAAAGAATTTTTTTAAAAACTTTGTTGTATAATTTATTAATTTTTTAATGATTTTTTTATATTTTAAAGGAGGCCTAATTTTATATAAGTTTACTGGGGTTGGATGGTGGTGGATTGGATTCGTGGTGGATTGGATTTGTTCCCTCCACCCACGTGCAACTGGTGCCACCTCTCTAATATATGAGAGATGTGGCCACGTGGTGCGTACGCTAATCAATGTTATGTTTGGTTAGAGTAAAATAAAAAGATAAAGAAATAGTTGGTTTGTCCAAAAAAAATAAAATAAAATAAAATAAAATAAAAATTAAAAATTTGCTGTAGGATTTTATTTTGGGGAAATTATCAGAAAGTCCCATTTCACAACCTGTTGCACTATATGGTCCCACGTTTTTTCTATTAGATTGGCAAGTCCTACTGCTGTGTTCTTTTAGTCAGCCAAGTCCCTTTTTGAATTTTTTGGATTGTTGCTGGACGAATTTGTCCTTTTTGTTAATCAATTGATGGTATTGTAGGAGTAACAGATATTGGGGGATACGTGGATGCCATGTTTGGTAGTTGAATCCCATAATTATAGGGAGTGAGAAATCAGTGGGTCTACCGGCAGTGTAGTCGACACATTTGGATGCCACATCGCCGAGGGGAGTGACTGCGGAGAACACGGCGGTCATTTTTTTTTGGTGACGTGGGTTGTGACGTGTAGTCAAACTTGTCTTTTTTTTTGTGATGTGTAGTCGACTCCTCCGCCGCCGGCGACGGCGGAGAACACGGCGTCACAGCCGAGGGGAGTGACTGGGCTCTGAATCGTCGGCGAGGACGAATTGCGGAGAGAGGTGAGTCTGAGCTTGATCTCGAGCTTCCTCATGGTGTGTCTCCTCTCCTGGAGCTTGAAGGGTGACCGGCGAATGCCGGTGGCATCGATTGGGTTGTAGGGTCTGGAAGAAAGCCTTGTGGGGAATGTTACCGGGAGTTTGTCCGCGGGGTCACCGGTTGCGCCGGTTAACTTCTGGACCAGTTCTCTGAAAGTAGTGGTGTCTGCTTGGACGAAGGTCGTTGGTGTTGGAGATGATGGTGGCATCATTGGGTTTTGATGTTTTTCCATTATATATATATAGAGAGAGAGAGAGTATCTGGGGATGTGTTTTGTGTGTTGTTGAGTGATGACGAAGAAGTTGGGGGAAGTGTTTTTAAAAGAGGGATTTGGGAAATGGTGTGTTTGGTAATGGTGACAGGGGAGTGAAGGAGTTTCTGTAAAACTTCTGGCAATGTAGTCGACACATTTGGATGCCACATCGCACGTTCGCATCATCCCATCACTTCCGGCAGTGCGATTCTTCACACCATAGCATCACATGCACTCATGGACACAAGTGCAAAATGAAGATGTGGTTACCGTTTTGGGATGAAAATCCGAATGTGAATCGGTGGTCCAAACGGGTGCGGCATACCCAAACGGGAATGATGAAACGTTGCTACACATGCCACCATCACTTCCGGCAGTGTGGTCCTTCACACCACACTTACGGCAGTGTGGTCCTTCACTTACGGAACAGAGACCCAGACTTACGGCAGTGTGGTCCTTCACTTACGGAGCAGTGTGGTACTTCGTGTTCACACTCACACATCTAGTTCACACACACACATCTACTTCGCCCATACTTCGAAACATTAAAACAATATTAGTACGTTTTATTCGGTAACGTGAAACACAGGCACCCTTACTTGTGTTCGACCCACATCACAAAAAAAAAAAAAAAAAAAAAAAAGAATGTGTCAAATTACTTGTGTTCACGTCACAACCCACGTCAAAAAAAAAAAAAAAAATGGTGTCACATTACTTGTGTTCACGTCACAACCCACATCTCATGTTTTGAGTGTTACACACTTACTAAATTAAAAAAAGTATTAGTGTGCTTTTTTGATCATCGTGACATACAAACACCCATTCACGTCATGGAAAAAATAAAAATAAAAAAGTGTCAAATTCACGTCACAACCCACGTCACAGAAAAAGAGTACTATTACCTTTTTTTGGAACGTGAATCTCACACACCCCTTCCCATAAATACATGTGGGTCTACAAATTCAAATTAACACTTTAATGGCAAAATAGTAAACAAACAACCCAAAGGACTAAACGGTTTAAAAGAAAACAATTAGGACTACATGATCTATAAGATGATAAAATGGGATTTACTGGTCAATTCCCCTTTTATTTTTGTTGTACTCTTAATTTCTCTTACCCGAAGGTGAAAAAAATTTAATATAATTGTAATACCACATTATCATATATATATATGGTATTATTAATTAATAAAATCTTATTATTTGCTCATTATGCATAGATCCCAACTCTACCATGATGATATGAAAGTTACATGGTAATTATAAAAATGACTGGGATAAGTAGTTACATTTAAAAGGTGAAGTTCATTCAATATGTGTTAGGTTATATTTAGTTAAGAGTTTGGCTTCTTTCAAATTATCATCTCAATTTAAGAGAGCATTTGGGTTTAATAGACCCATTTTAAAATTGATTTTAGGATCTAAATTGTTTACTTTTTTTGAGTCGTTGAATAGAATATTCATGCAAAAAATAAAGATAATTAGACAATGATGGTTATATGTTTGAATCATATTTGTTTTTAAAAAATAGACGACAAATATAATTTTAAAAATAGCCATCCATTTTTGGTAATACGAATTTGATTCAAATATATAGCTACTAATGTTCGATTATCTTGATTTTTTGCGTGAATATTCTATTCAATGAGTCATAAAAGATGAACGGCTCATATCATCGAAACTAGACTTATAGTGGGCTCCACGAGCCTCTCAAATTCTCTCATGTTGAAATGTGAACATGAGAAAAGTCTAATCCTTTAGTTAATGACATCGCATGTGCATAATTGTAACAGGGCTGCGTGGGGCCTCGCGCTACAGCTCGGACTCCATTTGTTGTCGCAGTTCTTAATCTGAACCAAAGAGTCCAAATCCGGCAAATCGTTTTGAGAAAACAGATTTTTGAAAGAAGTGCCAAAAATGGACTGCTTTGCCAGATACAGAGTCGCCACCTAAATATTTTATTTTGGGAAATTTAGGAAACCCTGACTCGTTGCCTAAGGCCACGTGTCCGTCATCACCAAAGTTGCTTCGGGCTCGGGAACTTGGGTACGATTGGGGAAGGTCACTTCGTGAGCACCCCCGCTCGGCCGATCAAAGATCGGCCTCTACTAACCATGATATCTAATTTTGAAAACATTATGTGCTCTTATTCCGGTTATTAGCCTAGAATTACTATGTTTTGCGCACAGCATACAAGTATAGACTGGATCGCCTGAATTGGAACAAAACATTTCCTGTTTGTTTGAAATATGGTTTGCTACTCGCAAGTAGGCTTAAAATGCAGATTTTGCCACCCTCGGGTGGGCTTAGAAAAGAAGGTTTTGCCACTATCTAGTGAGCTTAAAACTCACAGTTGATGATTTGTTCCAATCCAAATAACCCAACCTTCACCCACAGGCATTCAAGCAGGTATATCACATAAGCAGTTAGCCTCATGGTAAGCATGCTATCATGGCAGTCACTCACACGCATGCAAGGATGCTAAAGCATAAAACTCACCGAGTATTCCAAGCCAAAACAGAAACCGATTAGAAATCCATGGATGATCCTAAGTATACAGAAATGCCTAATGCAACACATGCAAAAATGCAACTATAGCAGACTCGGCTATTCTAAACATGGCATATGAGATGCAACAGCTATCAAGTATTCAACTCAGAATTGAAATACAGATGCAGTTAGTATGATGCGCCGAGCCCGGTGCATGCAAGACAGATGAATGGGTGCAAACATGCTATCATACTGTATGCTAATTGAAACATGCCCTAATCTAACCATCATAAGCAGGTAAATAAAAGGGAGAAAGACGTGGGGTTGGAAGACATACATCACACACACGCACACTTATTACAACATTGCCCTCGCACAGAGGGTCCAAATAAATAGTACAGTCCAAATAATACAGTCCAAATATGTACAAATCCCTAATTAATTTACAAATTAACTAAGAAAAATAATAAACTGGCATGCAAGCCAGGGACTGTCTTGACTCTTCTCTAGATGATGAATGATGCATGTCCGGGTTGCCTCGTGCAGAAATCCACTGCGATGCCCCAATTAGCTTCTGTTTGCAATTATTTTTGGAATGCGTGCCAAGCTCCGAAAGGCTGCTGATTCTTGATTTGCTGCAACAGAGAGCAAGAAAGGGGCATGTCAATGTATTTTCACATATGTATGCATACCTCGATCCTCGTGCCACCAATTATGCATCTCGATGCATGATGGCCGAAGAGTTGAATTGCACAACTCAATATAGAATGAATGCACGTGAAAACTCAACTAAAACCTAACTCCATCACGGATAATCCGGAATGTCGGTGACTGGGGAATTGAGATATGTTCCGTCACTCGGAGTACGAAACGTCCCTCGTTTCCCGTACTCGGGCTAACTCCTATCCCGAACACAATGCAATATGCATGACATGCATGAATGTAACTAAGATACAACCTAACATGCGCAATGCTATGAAATGGCATACACGATGCACGAGGTAACATGGCATACACAATGCGCTAACACACAACCTAGCATACACAATGCTATGAAACGGAATGGCATACACAATGCATAATGGGCTTACACCAACATGAGTGGACCTCAGCCACACTCACATAGGAGGCCATTAGATGAAAATGAGACAACTCGAGACGCGTGCACGCGTGCACGCAAATCGAGGACCGACCCTAAGGCACGAATGCCACTCTACCAAAGCATGGCAAGGCATGGAATATGACATACTAGCATGCAAATTTCAGCGCTAAAATATGATACAAAACAGCCCCGAAACATGGCAAAATGACACCCGATGCATGGAACGAGTCCCGAAACATGAAATTTGGCTCATGGAATGACCCATGGCTATGCAATGCATGCATTATTTGAACATGAAGTGTAAATACAGAAGCAAGGCAGCCCCAAAACAAGCATGTTTACAGTTTTAAGCGAGGCCAAAAAGGGAACACAAATGGGGCTAAGCTAGCATACAAAAATGGCCCCGGGAGAGAGGTAATGAAGCAAGTAGCAGGTGCTGGCCCTAAATGGCAAAGGGCCCTTCAAAAATGTTGAAGAGGGGCCCAAAATACGGCATTTTACAGTTAAGGACCAGACCCAAAATAGTGTACAAGTAGGCCTAAAATGCTATGCAAAATAAGGCCAAAAAGAGGTTTGAACACAAAGTATACAAAAGGTGCCTCAAACAGCCAAAGATCCTGAATGAAACATGAATATAGGGTCAAAATAAGGCTATTTTCAGTTCGGACCAAAGTCCAAAAACAGAAGCACAGGGGGGCTAATAAATCATGCAAAAATGAGGCCAAGAGAGGGGTAAAGAGACAAGTGACATATGAAGGCCCCAAACAGTGATGAGCCCTTCAACAATGTTGAAGGAGGGCTCAAAATAAGCTATATTACAGTTTACAACAGAGCTCAAAACAGTTTACATATAGGCCAAAAATGCTATGCAAGAAAGGGGGATACAAGAGGGGTAATGAAGCAAGTGTAAGAAGGAAGCCTCAAACAGGTAAATACCCTTAAACAAACATGAAGAAGAGCTCAAAATAATGCTACTTTCAGTTAGGGTCGGAGCCCAAATATGCAAGCACAAGGAGCTAGAATATAGATCAAAATAATGCACAAAAGAGGGACAATGGGACTCACCCTTGTAGAACCAATCTTTAGCAACCTTTGGACCAAGTTTGGGAGCTTTTAACCTCTGGAAGACAGCTCCAAGTGGCTGGAATGGAGGTTGGAAATATGGTGCTATGACTTGTAGTGTAAAATGGTGTAGGATTTAAAGGGTTTTGGTGCTTGGAATATAGAGAGAGAGATATAGTGTAGGAGGCTCAAACCAATATGTCTAACCCTTCAAAACACAGCTGGGAGGCTGGTTATATAGACAAAAAGGGTGGAAAAAGAGGGGGGGGGGGAAAATGGGGGGGAAATGAAATTCAAATTTCCCCCCAAAATTGGCCTACAGGGAGATAAAGGGGCAAGTGATAGTAGGAGATCTCGAACCAAAGAGAGCCCTTCAACAAAGTTGAAGAGAGACTCAAAATAAGATACTTTGTAGTTTATGACAAGCCACGAAAATAAATACAAGTAGGCCTAAACTATCATGCAAGAAAATGGCATACAAAGGGGCGAAGAAGCAAGTGGCAGTAGGAGATCTCAAACAGCAAAAGGTCCTTAATTAAACATGAAAATGACCTCAAAATATGACTATCTCAAGTTCGGATTGGAGCCCAAAAATGCAGAATGAAGGTTCGGGAGCCAAAACACGCAGTTCGGGGCCCCGAAAGTGGGCTGTTAGGCACCGGAAGTGGTGTCTGACCACGAAGTTGGTCTCTCGGACCACAGTGTCCCTCAAAAGGGAGGAAATAAGGTGTGTTCCAAAAACCGGAGCAAACGGAGGTGGTTAAGCGGTCCCGAACCAAGGCACACGGCCGACAGCTCCGAAAAATCGGGAACCGGGCTCCAAACGGGAAAAAATGGCCTACGACCACAAAACGTAGCCTAAGGCCACTGAGAGATGGTCTACGAGACCTCTCCCTCCCTTCGGGAAGAGAAAACAGAGAAAACAGGGCCTGGTTCGCAAACCGAGGCAAAGCACAAAAGAGTCCGGAAGTCCGGAGGCAAGGCTCGCAGTCGGGACTCCGCAACCTCAGAACGAGCAAAATATGCAATATCACCGAGCGCTCAATCGGTGATGTCTGAGTCTTAAGGTCGGTCAAAAATGGGGTGTCTACAATAATGTATAACGATTCTGGTATAAACCTGACAAATTTGATGTCCCGATCCAAGTTTCATTGTCTTATATAATTGTTCATGTCTTGTTTCCTCTTATTCATCTTTGGGTTTGGCTATTGGGATGTGTTAGTTGCGTTTGGGGCAAGTTGGTAGCTTGTTTTTCAAATTGTTATTGCTCAGAATTTTGCTTATTCACTCGAACGGTCTTTATGAACTCTCAGTACTTTTTGCAGGTCTGCAAAACTATTAGGAGTTGGCATTCTTCGCTCAAGCGGTCATTCTTACGCTCGAGCGGTCTTTCTTGAGCTCGAGTGATGGTTGTTTGTTTGTAAAACTTCTGGGAGTTTGTATTCTTCGCTCGAGCGGTCACACTTATTATGTCTAGTCGCTCAAGCAACACTTCTCGCGCTTGAGCGGTCTGCGCGTATATCAGTTCATAAAAGTCACTTTTTAGATCACTTTTTCATATATATATATAAACATTCTAAAAACCCTAGATCTACACCCTCTCTCTCTCTAAAACTCTACTTCTCTTTACAAATACACCTAGATCCGTCGAGTTCTTCATCCGTGTCCCTTTGTTAAAAAGGTAGAGCACACTGTGGGCTTCCTTGGGCGTTGTTGAAGTTTCTCCATTCTTTCTCTCTTCTTCTAAGCTTGAAGTAGGGATTCTCTACACTTTCTTATGATTTTTAACTTAGATATTGGTCTTTATAAAATAACATTGTGATTTAGAAGAATTTTGGACAAACCTAGGGTTTGGCTTGATTTCAAAAAAGGGGTTTTCTAATCCTTTGTTGGAAATGATTAAGAGAATGTATTTATTGTTGAGTCATGGTGAATTAGTAGATTTTTACCTTTGAAATTGGTTTATAAAGAAATGGGGGTTTTACCCTAAATGTATCAAATGTTGATTTTGAAAGGATAAATGAATTTGATGTTGGAAATGTGGAATTGGGTAGTAGGATATGTATCATCACTCACATCTTGAAATTTGGAAGATTTATCTTTATTGAAAATTGTTTATCTGTTTAGAAATATCAATTTTGGGCTATCAATGGAGGATAACTATGATTGTTGTAGAAATTGCATGAGAATTAGGAGAATCGAAACTATTGTCTCATCCATTTGCATTGAGCATTATTTCATATTTACACATTGAAAATGTTTATCGTTTTAAGAAAATTGGTGAATTTGGGAAATATTTATTGTCTCGTTGAAATAAGTTGGCTTGAGTGTCCATGGTAAAAGTCCAAAAAACCGCGCGTATACATGGTTGTCGATCCCGCGGACAAAATTTTTATGAAATGGCAATAGTAATGTTTGTAGAACCTACGTTTACATGGGTGCCGGTCTACAGTTTCTTGTAATGACCCCAAAATGTATGACGTCATTATCCGTACTTAATTATGTATTTACATGATTTACTTGAAGACTATCTGTTTGATTTTGAAAATTATCTGTTGGAATTACAACTTCGGGACTGAAATCGATGACTGTAATGGGATCAGAAAACGAAATTGAACATACCTATGTGATACTGGGAATTTGTAGAACCATTTGGGACATTTAATTGAAGACTGAATTTCGTCTGATTCATAAGCCATGTTTGGCTCAAGGTTTTTGGTATCATTTGATTTATGTGATATATATGTAGATAGATAAGGATGAGGCCTCATTTGACCATTTGACTCAAATCAAAGAGAGATAAAATATCTAAGAGAGAGAGGGAGAAGAAATTCGGGGAAAGGAGAGAGACCAAGGGGAATTGAGCTTAACACCTCCATTGTTGAAATCAAGGTAAGAATTATGCTCTAATGTCTTGAATAAGGTTGATTTCTTCATGATCTCTTGGCAAGGAAGTGAATTGGAAAGGAAATCATATGTAA
This sequence comes from Camellia granthamiana, assembly GCA_036172215.1. Classification (NCBI taxonomy): domain Eukaryota; kingdom Viridiplantae; phylum Streptophyta; class Magnoliopsida; order Ericales; family Theaceae; genus Camellia; species Camellia granthamiana. The sequence continues at coordinate 33,996,663 of CM069909.1, read as the reverse complement.
ATGATGGGGTGTTATGTTGTAATTTCCTTTACATGCATCTTTGAGCATCCATGGCATATTGGCATGAATTTATGCTTTAAACCATGTTTTCCTTGCGTGATTTTCATATTTGAAGGAGGGAATTCCATAGTTTTGAAAAGAAGCTTTCCAATTTGATTTATGGTTTAATCTTTCAGTAGATTCATGTGAGTTGGGTTTTGAAGTTTAAAGCAAGTTGTTTTCAAGTGTTTTGAACCTGATATTTGATGATTTGGGAGTTGATTTTGGTAAAAAATGGAGCCACGGTTTTGCAGAGTTTGAACTGATTTTCCCTCCCAGATTTTCACTGTCCGCTCGAGCGTGGGTCTGGCCGCTCGAGCGGAGTTTTCGCACATCCAGTATTTTGCTTTGATTTTCAGTCCGCTCGAGCGGAGGTTGGTGAGCTCGAGCGGGGACCTGTTTTTGGGGAATTTCATGAAATGTTTTAATGCATGATTTTGGCATCCTCATTTCATTTTTAGCATTCTTAAAGCCTAATTAAGTCATGTTAATGGAGTTATGAGATTGAAACGTCATTAAGAGATACGTGGACTTGATTTGATAATGATACGTGTTAAAGGATCATGCTATACTGTTGATATTTGCAGGTCAAGCTGAGAAGACCGTACAACCGGTACTGGAAAACCACTGTAAGTAACATTTCTGTAAAGTTATGTTCGTATAAAGTATGTTCTGAAAACGTTATGCTATGCTATGATTTCTGAAATGTTAATGTTTTCTGTGAACGACTATCCTGTTTACGAATCTAGTATGGCATCCATAGATAGTCCCAAGTCATGGGGGACGGCACATTAGTGCGGGTCCATGACCAGTTTACGAGATCTCGTTAGTCACTTCATTGTGACGATGTGTGTTTAATCAGTATCCGGAACTGATTACTCTAGTCGGAAGACGTTCTGTTGTGTTGTGTTCTGTGGAGTATGCCATTATGTGTATGATTATTTTACGGATATATGATATGTGGATTTCGTTCACTAACCCTTTACCTTAATGTTACTTGCTGGGCTTTAGCTCACCCCCTGTATATATGTATTTATAGGTGAGCGTTCTGGGAGCCAAGCCTAGGCGGAGTCTGAGTCGAGCCGCCGTTTTGAAAGCCTACCTGAGTTTTGGTGCCCCGAGCTGGGCTAGGCCTGGAAGGCCGTATGGTGGATTTGTGTTGTAATGTAATTGTGGCTTGTGCCTATATGTTTTGTATGTGGACTTCTGATACATGTTATGTAATATGGTGGGTGAATTAACATTTTTGGCATGTATACACTTGTTCATATAAATGCACAGCTCTTTGGACTATTTGTTTTTGGTTATGCTTCCGCGAGCCCCTGTTATGTATGTTTTGTATTGGAAGGCCTTTGGTAATCTAGGATTACTGGCCGGTCTCGTCACCGAACTTCTAGGGGCGGGTTCGGGGCGTGACAGAATGGTATCAGAGCGCACGAGTTAATTTACCCACACACGTGTCCATAAGAGCTGTAGGGTGCATTAGAAAAGAAATAGAGCATGGCATGAGCATATGTGCATGTGTGTGTGTGTTTCTGAATATGGAGAACAAGACCTGTATATGATGAAACTACAGAGAAATGGTTATGTTGAGAATGAAATGCTCTATCTGCTATGGGTATAGATCAATGGAGAACCCCAATGTACAGAATGTGAATGAGACAGAAGCATCTAATGCTAGACTAGATCGATTGGAAAGGATGGTGGAAGCTTTAACTGGAATGGTAAGACAACAACAAGAACAGAACCAGCAACAGCAAAGACAGCCATTTCCGCCTCCTCCACCACCACCTGTTCAAGTGGAACCAATGAATAATGATGATGTGATCACTCTGACACAGAAATACAAGAAACTGAAACCACCAGAATTTGCAGGAGGTATCGAACCCTTAAAGGCAGAGGCCTGGGTATTAGAGACAGAGAAGATTTTTGAAGTATTTCCGTGTACTGATGTATATAAGGTGCTGTTAGCAACATTCACTTTGACAGAGGAAGCTCGAAGATGGTGGATGCTCGTGCGAGGGGAGCATAGGGATTTGACATGGAACCGGTTCAAAGAGATATTTTATGAGAAATACTTCCCACAATGCATGCGAGACAGAAAAATATCTGAATTTGAACAGTTTAAGCAAGGCACTATGTCAGTAGCGGAATACGAAGCAAAATTTACAGAATTAGCTCGTTATGCTCCTCATATGGTTGATACCGAATACAAAAAGGCGAGGAAGTTTGAGGGTGGATTACATGTTGAGGTGCTTGACCGGGTAAATGTGCTGGAATTAGAAAAGCATGTTGATGTACTTGATAGAGCCTTGATGGCCGAAACAAATATTGCAGCTTTGAAGACATCTCAATTAACAACACTGGCTGAGGGAGAAAGTAAGAAATTTAAGAAACAGAAAATAGAAACGGTTGGTGACTCAATAACTTCTGTGAATGACAATTCGATTTCAAAGTTTAGTGCCAACACAACAAGGGAAAGTGGAGGAAGTATGGGTATGACCATTTGCAAGGAATGTGGCAAACAGCATTGGGGCGTTTGTCGCCGTATATCAGGAGCATGCTTCAAATGTGGACAGAAAGGACATTTAGCTAAAGCTTGTCCACAAGGTTACCCAAGAACTGAAAGACCTGTTGCTAGCGGAAATACATCAACAGTGACACCGAAGACAGCTACAACCTCCACGCCTGAGGGGACTACTTTGCGACAAGGAAGGGTTTTCACCCTAGTTTCAGAAAAGACACAAAATAGTGGAAAAGCGAATACAGGTACCATTTCAATTGTCTATTATGATGTTAACTTTATTACCTATGCGATGGAGAACAATTGAATATGAGACTAGGGCAGAACAAATAAAAATTTTCTAAGTGGTTTTCATACCTATGCTGTGATAGAATGACTGAACATGATTATGGACTATTATGCTTGACAACTTGACCTATGATTTCTGACTACATTGTGACTTGAACTTATGAACATTACCTTTGCTAGGGATTGATATCACTACGTTATTACCTGTGCATTGAATACTATGGAGTTCATTACCTGATTTTAGCCCTATGAGAACATCTTGGGAACTACTGTATGACTATGGAATGAACAATGATATATGATTTTTGATTGAACTTCTGCTAAGGTAAGCAAAGTTTGGAGGACCAAACTTCTTAAGGTGGGGAGAGTGTAATGACCCCAAAATGTATGACGTCATTATCCGTACTTAATTATGTATTTACATGATTTACTTGAAGACTATCTGTTTGATTTTGAAAATTATCTGTTGGAATTACAACTTCGGGACTGAAATCGATGACTGTAATGGGATCAGAAAACGAAATTGAACATACCTATGTGATACTGGGAATTTGTAGAACCATTTGGGACATTTAATTGAAGACTGAATTTCGTCTGATTCATAAGCCATGTTTGGCTCAAGGTTTTTGGTATCATTTGATTTATGTGATATATATGTAGATAGATAAGGATGAGGCCTCATTTGACCATTTGACTCAAATCAAAGAGAGATAAAATATCTAAGAGAGAGAGGGAGAAGAAATTCGGGGAAAGGAGAGAGACCAAGGGGAATTGAGCTTAACACCTCCATTGTTGAAATCAAGGTAAGAATTATGCTCTAATGTCTTGAATAAGGTTGATTTCTTCATGATCTCTTGGCAAGGAAGTGAATTGGAAAGGAAATCATATGTAAATGATGGGGTGTTATGTTGTAATTTCCTTTACATGCATCTTTGAGCATCCATGGCATATTGGCATGAATTTATGCTTTAAACCATGTTTACCTTGCGTGATTTTCATATTTGAAGGAGGGAATTCCATAGTTTTGAAAAGAAGCTTTCCAATTTGATTTATGGTTTAATCTTTCAGTAGATTCATGTGAGTTGGGTTTTGAAGTTTAAAGCAAGTTGTTTTCAAGTGTTTTGAACCTGATATTTGATGATTTGGGAGTTGATTTTGGTAAAAAATGGAGCCACGGTTTTGCAGAGTTTGAACTGATTTTCCCTCCCAGATTTTCACTGTCCGCTCGAGCGTGGGTCTGGCCGCTCGAGCGGAGTTTTCGCACATCCAGTATTTTGCTTTGATTTTCAGTCCGCTCGAGCGGAGGTTGGTGAGCTCGAGCGGGGACCTGTTTTTGGGGAATTTCATGAAATGTTTTAATGCATGATTTTGGCATCCTCATTTCATTTTTAGCATTCTTAAAGCCTAATTAAGTCATGTTAATGGAGTTATGAGATTGAAACGTCATTAAGAGATACGTGGACTTGATTTGATAATGATACGTGTTAAAGGATCATGCTATACTGTTGATATTTGCAGGTCAAGCTGAGAAGACCGTACAACCGGTACTGGAAAACCACTGTAAGTAACATTTTTGTAAAGTTATGTTCGTATAAAGTATGTTCTGAAAACGTTATGCTATGCTATGATTTCTGAAATGTTAATGTTTTCTGTGAACGACTATCCTGTTTACGAATCTAGTATGGCATCCATAGATAGTCCCAAGTCATGGGGGACGGCACATTAGTGCGGGTCCATGACCAGTTTACGAGATCTCGTTAGTCACTTCATTGTGACGATGTGTGTTTAATCAGTATCCGAAACTGATTACTCTAGTCGGAAGACGTTCTGTTGTGTTGTGTTCTGTGGAGTATGCCATTATGTGTATGATTATTTTACGGATATATGATATGTGGATTTCGTTCACTAACCCTTTACCTTAATGTTACTTGCTGGGCTTTAGCTCACCCCCTGTATATATGTATTTATAGGTGAGCGTTCTGGGAGCCAAGCCTAGGCGGAGTCTGAGTCGAGCCGCCGTTTTGAAAGCCTACCTGAGTTTTGGTGCCCCGAGCTGGGCTAGGCCTGGAAGGCCGTATGGTGGATTTGTGTTGTAATGTAATTGTGGCTTGTGCCTATATGTTTTGTATGTGGACTTCTGATACATGTTATGTAATATGGTGGGTGAATTAACATTTTTGGCATGTATACACTTGTTCATATAAATGCACAGCTCTTTGGACTATTTGTTTTTGGTTATGCTTCCGCGAGCCCCTGTTATGTATGTTTTGTATTGGAAGGCCTTTGGTAATCTAGGATTACTGGCCGGTCTCGTCACCGAACTTCTAGGGGCGGGTTCGGGGCGTGACATTTCTCGTTGACGAAATTTCTATGAAATGTTGGAACTGTTTTGAGAATTCTCAAAGTGTGATTCACTACTCTATTTTCTATTGTAAAGGAAATTATTCAAAATTGTGATAACCCTGGCATGACATGGTTTTAGGAAAGTGATGTAAAATGTTTTGGCACAAGCATTGCATATGTATATCACCTTATATCTTTATTAAGATTCATATACTGTGTTGCATTATTTCTACTGGGCTTTGGCTCACCCTATGTGGGAAAACCATTTTCAAATACTAATGATATACTTCCGCCAAGGCAATAGTTTGGGAGGACTTGGAAGCAAAGGCTTCATTTTGGTTGTTTTGTTGTATTTATTTTGTACAAGCTTATGGCTTTGACTATATTGGATTTAAATCCATTATGTTGTAACCAAGCATTATCTTGAAAAGCTGTAACCCTTTAGGGCATTCCTTATTTGTTTATAAGAAATGCCCTTTAGTTGCTTCTACGTTACCAAATCTGAATTTAATTCGGTAATTTGTTTCAGATTTGGTAACCCAGAAGCAACCATTCTCTAAACAATCAAATTCATGATAGCAAAGGTAATACTGAGGCATTCAATCTTTAACCTAATGCATGTGTTCCCAATCAGTCGAAGATATAAGTTCAAATACTATTCATAATCGAATAGCCCGCTACTAATAGGCACAAAAGATCTTAAGTGTTCAAATCATTTTCAGGTTCTTGGTCCACCAACTCCCTTAGCAAATATAACCCAGTCATTTGTTCATTAACACTTCATAGTCCCTATAAGCAGAATCAAGTCAAATAAAGGTTCTATCTCATTATTCCCAAACAAAGTTTCGTTTCGAAGGTCACAATCAATTCATTAGATCGCCAATCAACAGTTTCAAAATAAGTCCCATATGCAGGCGTACAAATTCACAGTTATGCCTAATATCAAGTTTATTGTCCGAGTTATTCAACGAGTTTCTTCGTCACAAAATCATGGTCTTGAGAATCTAGTTCAGAGGGTCAAATATTATAACAAATCATTCCGAGGAAAGATACATACACATACAAGTTTAGAATCAATTATCACATAAGCACTCGGTCATAAATTCGTAAGTCTGTCAATAGCTCGTTAGTAGTGTTCAATAACAAAAGTTTATTCTCCGATAAACAACATAGGTTCCCAATTCAAAAAGTTCTATACGTTGAATAATTCAAGGTGTATAATACAAGTTCATAATTCTAATCATTCAATGAGTTCACGACGTATATCTAGTGAAAGAGTGTACGACTCTCACACTAATTTCCAAATAAACATTTTGCACATAATGGAGGTCATACTTACGTCTACGGTCTTAATATTCTGGGTGTTCTCTGACACTAGGGTGTAAACCCTTCTTGCTTTAAGCTGCTCTTCTTAGGAGTAAAAGATGAAGTTGTGCTTGGTGTCATTGCTGATCCAATCCTACTAGTATTTGGGTGAGCTTATGGACAAGATTTAGCCAGGTGTCCTTTCTTTACACATTGACAATATTTATTTCATATTCCATAGCATTATTCATAGCATATACAGATCATGTATGCATATCATAAGGAAGCAACATGAATGTGACATAAGTCTTGTCTAGACTCCTTAAAGCTCAAATGGACACGTGTGTGAAGGAGTAACTCGTGCTCTAATACCAACTGTCACGACCAAAACCCGCCCCTAAAAGTTTGGATCATGACCGGCCAGTAACTTCTGGATTACTTATGGCCTCAGAGAGATTACAAAGAAATTTATCATAACGGGGCTTGAATGGAAGCAAATAAAATTACAGAACGTTCATTAAGCAGTGCTTAAGTGTCAGGATCTTAAAACATCATATCATATATAGATAGTTTAAATACACAATTCATATAAATACAAGTCCAAGTCATATAGGTATATACAAAGAGTTAACAACCCAAAATTTACATATTAACCAAGTGTTCAATAAAAGCCACCAAAGACTTAACAAAAATGTAGCATCAAGGAACTCCTCAAAAAGCCAAAAGGATCCAACTTTGGAGGCTTAACAAAACAGGTTCCTCAGAAGTTTCTTGAAGCTGACCTAGGGCTGGCTTCCGAGCTAATCACCTACATAAATATATATAAATACGGAGTAACGCTCAGTGAGTAAAAATAATTATATACATGTCTTATTCATAATCACATCCCAGAACGGCCTCGGGTCCACATAAAACGGAACAGCCTTGGGCCCAACATCATATGGAACGGCCTTAGGCCTAACATATCAACAGTTGTTCTGAACATTATAAGATAGATGGAATATCGGCATGTCTCCATCTCCCTCAGCCTTAGGGCCATTAGTCATAAACAATCCATATCAGATATAACGACCTAGGGCCCATCATACATAACAAAAACAAAACAACGTCGAGTCCATTTCATATGCCATTGTAATCTAATGCTCCATCATTTCAAGCAAAACGCAAGTTATATAAAGTATGCCATTCACGATTAAAAATACATAATCATGAAATATCGTTACACTACTATTGCTCACAGTGATTTGGTCGTGCAACGGCCCCTTCCGGCGAGTGACCTACACATGATACACATACAACTTGATAAGCAATTCATTCTTTTCTAACTTCTTCACTTTAATCATTCTTCCATTTCGTTCAATTTCTATTCATCTTTAAGCATTTCGAAGGGCTTATAGACACATTAACAGATTCAGAGGGTTGAAAAGATGAACAGAATGCAACAATTTTTTCCTCTGTTTCCCGTACGTGCGAAAGACCTTCATCACACGTGCGGTTCTGGAGTCCGAAAATCCAACAAATTCAAGCTTTCCAAATGCATTCTAAGGCTCAATTTAAGTAATTTCACTTCAAAAACATGACATAACAGGACATATGAACATAGTAAACATAAAACCAAACTCAATTAGATCATAACTTACTTTAATTTGACATATAACTTTCTAACTTCCAAAATTCCTTCATTTTCTTCATCTTTTCATGTTATACATGTTTGTATATGTTTACATGAGTTCACAACATGCAAAGACCCAAGATTAGATACAATTTCTCACAATCCAACTCCAATTGTATATATAACTTTCTAACCTCTTTATTGGCCTTGCATACTCCATGTTTTGACCCTTCATGCTAGCTTGTTTTGGCCTTGCTCCATGCATGTTTTGTCATTGTTTTGGCATGCTCTAGGACTGTTTTGGTTTGCTTAGGCCATTTGCTTCATGTTTTGTATAGCCTTAGTGCAAGTCCCTTTGCTAGTCTTAGGCTTTGAGCCTCATGCATGCTATGCTTATGATTATGTGTGTGATTTGACATCATTCCTATCATCATTTCAAAACATGTGGTGCTATCACATATCCATGCTTGTCACTCTTTAAGTGTGTTTAAGAGTTGCATCTTTATGCCTTAATCCTTAAGCCAATTGGCATGCATGCTTGTCTTGCCTTTTCATGCTTTTCATACCATCATTTCAGCACTTTTGGCCACTGTTTTTGGCATGGCTGAGATCTGTCCATTTTTGGTTTAAGTCCATCTTCGCATATTGTTACATGATTGCCTTGTATGTTGTTGCATACTTGGCACATTATATGTTATCGCATATTAGTTCCCTTACATGTTGTGGCATGCTAGTCCTATTACATTATGCTTACATGCTTGTTGCATGTTTGCTAATTGACATGTTGTTACTTGCTCATCCATCTTGCATACTTGTTAGATTACATGTTGTTGCATGTTTGTTATTGGTATTGTTGTTGCATGCCTATTACATTGTATGCATGCATGTTTGCATGCTTAGGTTGCATATCGCTTGCTTGCATCCTCATGTTGCATTAGCTTGCTTGCATGCTTAGGTTGCATTGCATTGTGTGTGTTCCCTTGCCTCTTGATCAAGCATGATAGAGGTTGGGGCCCCTTATGTGTTTTGTGCATTTCATTTGATATTGAATTGCACACTTGGCTCCTTTGGCCATCATGCATTGAAATGCGTGATTGATGGTCCGAGGGTCGAGAACTACACACCTTTGAGTCTTAAACATGATAAGGGGTGTAGTTGTGCAGACATTGTCTTGTAAATGTATTGTCATGCTCTGTTTGTTCTCTATTGCAGCAACAGGAGCAGTCTGCAGGAAGAAATGGTCGACCGACCATATTCAGTGCCGGTCGGCTAACTATTTTTGGCCGAGAGCATTATATTTGGTCGACGACCAATTTCCCATGGCTGATGGCCCTATCTTTTGGCCGATGGCCTCATCTTTTGGCCGATGGCCTCTCAGCATGCCCACAAGGTGGTTCAGAAGTGTCACAGAAGTTGGCACAGTTTTCAGAGGTACAGAGCAGTGCAAACAGAGGCAACATGAAACATGGCAACGGATTTCCGAGCGAAGCCAATCGAGCATGCATTCGTCCCTCTTCTCGAGGCCTCTTTACTGTTTTTCGTAGCTTAATTAATTTGTTAATTATTTAAGTGTTGTAATGATTAGTTGTAGCTAGTTATTCATTTGATTGTGTAATAATTAATTAGCTTGTTAGTTAGTTAATTAGATGGTTTGTATTATTCTTTCGGTCTCTCCCTCGAGAGAGCCAATTGGTGTAATAAGCGTGCGTGTGTGTGATGCATGTCTTCCAACCCTCACTTCTTTCTCCCTTTTATATACATGCTTTCAATGGTTAGTTCTAGGGCATATTTTAATTAACATCCTTATGCTATGCATGTCTGCATCATTCATTTGTATTGCATGCACCGGGCTCGACGCATCATACTAACTGCATCATATTTCAATTCCAAGTTGAATACATGTACCGAATTGTCGCATCTCATATGTCATTTTAGATTAGCCGAGCCTATTCTAGTTGCACTTTGCATGCGATGCATTAGCCATTTTAACATGAACTAGGATCATGCATGATTTCTAACTAGTTTCTTGTTTTGGCTCGGAGTTGTAATAACCCTCACCACTGCTTACCGATTAACCACTGATTACTACTAAACTAAGACTGGTTATAATAAGTAATTGAATTAATTGAAATACTGAACTGACTAACTGAAATCTGAGACTGATTCATTGAGTATATCTGTTCGAATTGCATTCTATCTGTTTGACTGTTTGATTATCTGTTCATGTTTTTATGTTTAAACTACAAATTGAAGGCCTTATCGACAGCCGAATCTGAAATTGATTAATGTTCTGTGTTCATTAGAATTTATGTGATTTAGTGTTGTATTTATCTAAAATTCGATTAGGTACGATTAAATTAGATTAAAATAAGCTTAATGTTAAGAGTTGGCCTAATTACCATTTTGCCACATGAGTGGCCCACTACCTAGACTATATTTGAGCCTCATTATACACTTAGGCAACATTTCATCAGTCCATTCCTTGTTCTTGCCGAATTGAGAGTGAGAAAGGTAGAGAAAGCTTGAGTTCTTCACAAATTGGCTTAGAGACTTGTAGAGATTGGAGGAATTCTTGCATGTTGTGCTTCCATTCTTGTAATTGAGGAACCTAGGTAAGGATTTCATCCTTTTCATTGTGAATTCAAGTTAATTGTTGCATGTTCATGGTAGATAAGAGCTCTAGATCATGAATTGGTTGTAGATTGTTGAATTATAGCTTAATTCATACATGCATGTTTGTATTGTTGGCTTTTGAGTTGATTTCATGGAAAATTGTTACATGCATGTCCAAGTCTAGCTAAGGTTCATGAAATCATCTTGTTTTTGAAAGGTTTGACTCATTAGAGCATGAAGTTGAAGCTTTGAATTGAGTTAAACTCATGCATGTCATGTTTGTAGCATGTTCATGAAAACTTGGTTTGAAATTGAGGTTGTTTAAAACACCCTTGGGCTTTGATTTTACAAATTGAGCTTTGAATGATGTCATTCTATGTGTTTACTAGTGTTTTCTGAAAAATTAGCCCAAGAGGATCGAAAATTATGCTTTAAAACTTGGTTTTGAGCTTGAACATGCAATCTGGATTTTCCAGATTTTTTACTCCCGCTCGAGCAGGAGAAGTTGCGCTCGAGCGGAGAATTCTAGCTCCCAGCATCTCTCATTGTTTTACAGTCCGCTCGAGCGGAGGATTGCACGCTCGAGCGAAGGCTTGTGTCACAGGCTCGAGCGGGGGTCGAGCGCCCGTCGAGCGTGAAATTCGAGCATCCAGTACTTTTGCCATATTTTACAGTCCGCTCGAGCGGAGAAAGTGACGCTCGAGCGGGGAACCTTTGTCTGCATGTCCGCTCGAGCAAGGGAAACCTGCGCTCGAGCGGGACTCAGTTTTTCTGAAAATTCTGAAAAGATATGTTCAATTGTGAATATTTCTTACTGTTTAATGGAACTATTTTCTGAACTGATACTGTTAATAGAATGAATGTACGTCCTATATTCTGAACTGTATTCTGGCATCCTTAACAACTACTGTTTACTGTTACTGTTACAGAGATCTCTGTCGGTTCCCATGTTGGAACCAGTACTGTTTACTGATTGATGGCCACCATTGACTGTTCGGTCCTTTAAGACCTACTGTTTACTGTACTACTATGCTAATGGATGTACCACATATGACTGTTTTGACTGAATGACTGAATTACTGAATCAATTGAACCGTTTTCACTATTGTAAGGACATTCATTCTTAACCTCTTTACGCATTATGTTATTCACTGGGCTTTAGCTCACTGTTTATATATATATGTAGGTGTTCAGGCACCAGACCGGAGCTAGGAGCGTGGGTTAGACTTCCCTTTTTGTCAAGCCAACTACTGTGCCTCACTGCGAGATTCCGAGCCTGCCAAGCTATGGCTAGGGGTGTTTTAATTTCCCCCGTCTGTTCCTGCATCTGTTTGTAATAACTGTATAAACTGTTTAGACTATTACCGTACTGTTTAATAGGGATTAGGTCCCTCATCCAAATGATAGTAAATATTGTGCATACTGTTCTGTACTGTATATATATATGCATGAAAAGTCTTTTTGCATACAGACCGTCACAGCTCATTGGACATTGTTTGTTTATTGTATTGGCTTCCGCCAGCCCTTGTACTCTATTTTACTGTTCTACTGTTAAGCAGGCCTTCGGTAATCACGGATTACTGGCCGGTTACGGTGCTAAACTCATAGGGGCGGGTTTGGGTCGTGACAGAGTGGTATCAGAGCGATACTTACCACGAGTTATACCGCACACACGTGTCCAAATGAGCTATAGGGTGTCCTAGAAAAGTAATAGGGTATTGCATGAGCATGACAAGTGTGTGTGTCTATGACATGACTGAATATGTGCTAATGTGATAAACTGTTTAAGTATGCAACTGCTTATGTTTATAATTGTTATAACTGTTTATAGTGAAATGGATAATGCAAACACTGCAAATGAATCTGAATCCTCATCCTCTAAGGCAAGAATGGCCAGACTGGAGAGAATGATGGAACTAATAACTGAAAGATTAGGGCAACAACAGAACCAACAGCCCCCACCTCCTCCAGTACAGCCAGAGCCACCTGTTAATGATGACATAATTGCCCTCACCCAGAAATTCAGCAAAATGAAACCGTCATCCTTTCCGGGAGGCCTCGAACCCTTAAAAGCTGAAGCATGGGTTCTTGAGACAGAAAAGTTATTTGCGGTGTTTCCGTGCTCTGAAGCACATAAAGTACTGTTAGCTACCTTCACCTTACAGGAAGAGGCCAGAAGGTGGTGGATGCTAGTCCGTGACACCAACACCGTTGTGACTTGGGCTCAGTTCAAAGGAGCTTTCTTTGAAAAGTATTTTCCCCAGTGTATCAGGGACAGAAAGGTGACGGAATTTGAACAACTGAAACAGGGCACAATGTCCGTTGCTGAATATGAAACAAAGTTCACTGAGCTTGCTAGATATGCACCACACATGGTGGACACTGATTACAAGAAGGCCAGAAAGTTTGAAGGCGGCCTTAATGTTGCAATACTCAACAGAATTAATGTTTTGAAGCTACCGAACTATGTAAATGTTCTTGACCGAGCCTTGATGGCTGAATCGAACATCGAGGCACTGGAAACTGAAACACCAGCGTCTGAATGGCGTGGTAAAAGGTAGGGTTTCAAGTTCAAGAAGGGCAAAAATAATCCATTGAACAAGAAATAGAATACGGGGTCAACAATTAGCTCCAGCCAGGGAAGTGGTTCCATACCACCCTGTTTTGAGTGTGACAAGAAGCACAAAGGGGTCTGTTATAAAATATTTGGTGCTTGCTATAGGTGTGGCAAGGTAGGCCATATGGTTAAAGATTGCCCTTCCACTGCTCCGGGCAATAGTAAAATTACAGGTAGCACCGCAGCATCAACTGTTGCACCAAAACCGAACCCCAAGGCTACCGGGAAAGAGCCCATGAGGTAGGGCCGAGTGTTCGCCCTAGTACCGGGAGATGTACAAAATACCGAGACTGTTGTGTCAAGTATCCTCTTTATTTGTACTCAAAATGCATATATACTGATTGATTCGGGGTCTACACATTCATTTGTATCGCATGCTTTTTCACGCAAATTGAATAGACCCTTAGAACCCATGAATTATCTGTTAGCTATATCTTTACCCGTTGGGGGCTCCATGACTTGTGCATATATGTACCCTGCTTGTGAAATTATTGTTGGAGGTACACATTTGTTTATTGACTTACTGCTTCTGAACATTGATCATTTTGACGTAATATTGGGAATGGACTGGTTAACGAAATACCATGCTATTATAGACTGTGTAACGAAACAAGTAGCTTTCCGTCCACCTGGTTTGCCTGAATTTGTGTTTAATGGAAGTGGAGTAGTACCTCCTCCATATTTGATTTCATCTATGAAAGCTGTTAAATTCATTAAAAAGGGGTGTAAAGGATATCTGTGTTCTGTATTGACTGTGTCCACTAATGTTAACACTGATGTGAACAGTATTCCCATAGTTAGAGAATTCCCAGATGTTTTTCCAGATAATCTGCCAGGGGATTTGATTGACAGGGAGATTAAATTCACCGTTGATGTGATTCCGGGTACCCAGCCAGTATCTACAGCTCCTTACCGAATGGCTCCAACTGAATTGAAAGAATTGAAAGTGCAACTACAAGAACTATTAGATAAGAAGTTCATTAGGCCCAGTACTTCACCGTGGGGCGCACCTGTCTTGTTTGTAAAAAAGAAAGACGGCTCACTGAGACTGTGTATTGACTACCGCAAACTAAATAAGGTAACTGTAAAAAATAAATACCCATTGCCACGTATTGATGACTTATTTGATCAGTTACAGGGTGCTCAAGTGTTTTCTAAGATCGATCTCAGATCAGGATACCATCAGTTGAAGGTTAGACCAGAAGACATTGACAAAACTGCTTTTCGAACGAGGTATGGACATTATGAATTTTTAGTTATGCCTTTTGGAGTTACCAATGCACCTGCTGCATTTATGAACCTCATGAACAGAGTCTTTAAACCATACCTTGATGACTTTATTGTTGTATTCATAGATGACATACTGATTTACTCCAAAAGTATAGAAGAACATGAACATCATCTGAGACTTGCCCTACAGACCCTAAGAGAACAGAAACTTTATGCTAAACTGTCTAAATGTGAATTTTGGCTTGATCACGTTATGTTTTTGGGGTACGTTGTTAGCAAGGATGGAATTTCTGTTGATCCGCAGAAAATTGAAGCTGTAGTAAACTAGCCTAGACCAACAAATGTGACAGAAGTCCCAAGCTTTTTGGGACTAGCTGGGTATTACAGAAGATTTGTCAGAGATTTCTCCAAAATTGCCTTACCATTGACTCAACTGACACAAAAGGGGATATCATTTGACTGGACTGACCAAAGGGAATCCGCTTTCGAAGAGTTGAAAACCCGACTTGTGACTGCACCGGTTCTTACCCTACCTTCAGATACGGATGGTTTTACCATTTTTAGTGATGCTTCTTATAAGGGTTTGGGATGTATTTTAATGCAGAATGGGAGAGTTATTGCTTATGCTTCCCGACAACTGAGACCGCACGAAAAGAACTACCCGACCCATGATCTGGAACTTGCTACAGTAGTATTTGCACTGAAAATCTGGCGTCACTACCTTTATGGGGCGACATGTGAAGTATATACCGACCACAAGAGTTTGAAATATTTCTTCACACAGAAAGAACTGAACATGAGGCAGCGGAGATGGCTGGAATTGACTAAAGATTATGATCTACAGATTCTGTACCATCCAGGAAAAGCCAACACCGTTGCTGATGCATTGAGTCGAAAGTCGATTGGGAACTTAGCCTGTTTGCTTACTGGACAGAAAGAGTTGCTTTGTGACCTTGAAAAATCTGAAATTAAGATTGTTTTGCGAGAACAATGTGGAACAATAGCTGCTATTTCTGCTCAACCGGCATTGATTGAAGAAATTAAAGAGAAACAGCAACAGGATGACTTCTTGAAGAAGATCATCGAAGAAAGGGAATCTAAACCAAGACCGGGTTTCAAATTTGAAAATAATGTACTGAAATTTCAAGAAAGACTGTGTGTACCGAATGATTCTGAGTTGAAAAGAAGAGTTCTGTAAAAGGGCCACAATTCAAAATTTTCTATCCATCCGGGGAACACGAAAATGTACCAAGACCTGAAACTGAATTTCTGGTGGCCGGGAATGAAGAAGGAAATTGCTGATTTTGTATCAAAATGTCTTCATTGCCAACAAGTCAAAGCCGAACATCAACGACCCGCAGGCTTATTGCAGCCCTTACCGATACCGGAGTGGAAGTGAGAACATATTACTATGGATTTTATCGTTGGATTGCCTCGCTCTAGTAAAGGTATGGACTCAATCTGGGTTATTGTTGATAGACTGACTAAATCTGCTCACTTCTTACCTGTCAAAACAATTTATAATGTGGACAAATTGGCTATACTCTATATTGATGAAATTGTTAGATTGCATAGAGTGCCTGCGTCCATTGTTTCTGATAGGGATTCGAAGTTTACATCAAGATTTTGGCAAAGCTTACAGACTGCATTGGGTACTGAACTGAGACTGAGTAGTGCCTATCATCCTCAGACAGATGGCCAGTCAGAAAGGACCATCAAAACTCTGGAGGATTTACTGAGAATGTGTGTCCTTGATTTTCAGGAAAACTGGGAAAGTCATTTGCCATTAGCAGAATTCGCCTACAACAACAGTTATCATTCAAGTATTGGTATGGCGCCTTTCGAGGCATTGTATGGCAGAAAATGTAGATCTCCGATTTGCTGGGCAGAAGTTGGAGATGGGCCTTTGCTTGGGCCCGAGATTGTATATAAAACGACTGAGAAAGTGAAACTGATACAACAGAGGCTAAAAACTACGCAGAGCAGGCAAAAAAGTTATGCAAATGTCAGAAGGCGAGACAGAGAGTACGAAGTAGGTGATCACGTTTTTGTGAAAGTGACACCGATGAAAGGCCAGACTCGTTTTGGAGTCAAGGGCAAGTTAGCGCCGAGGTATGTCGGACCGTATGAGATTATTGAGAAAATCAATCCGGTGGCGTATCAAGTTGCGCTTCCTCCTGAAATGGAGTATATGCATAACGTCTTCCACATTTCTATGTTGAGGGACTACCTCCGAGATCCTTTTCATGTGATAGAGCCGACCCGTGTGGTGCTAAGTGATGACTACACTTATGAAGAACGGCCTATTCAGATTGTGAACAGACGGATCAAGAAATTGAGGAACAAAGAGATCTCGTTAGTGAAAGTTGACTGGCAGAACCATGGTGGCATGTATGCCACTTGGGAAAGGGAAGATGACATGGCTAAAAGATACCCTGAACTATTCCCACTGAACCCTGTTTTCTTCCAGAATGAAGGTAACTCGAGTTTAGAGGACTAAACTCTTTATAAGGAGGGGAGACTGTAATAACCCTCACCACTGCTTACCGATTAACCACTGATTACTACTAAACTAAGACTGGTTATAATAAGTAATTGAATTAATTGAAATATTGAACCGACTGACTGAAATCTAAGACTGATTGATTGAGTATATCTGTTCGAATTGCATTCTATCTGTTTGGCTGTTTGATTATCTGTTCATATTTTTATGTTTAAACTGCAAATTGAAGGCCTTATCGGCGGCCGAATCTGAAATTGATTAATGTTCTTTGTTCATTAGAATTTATGTGATTTAGTGTTGTATTTATCTGAAATTCGATTAGGTACGATTAAATTAGATTAAAATAAGCTTAATGTCAAGAGTTGGCCTAATTACCATTTTGCCACATGAGTGGCCCACTACCTAGACTATATTTGAGCCTCATTATACACTTAGGCAACATTTCATCAGCCCATTCCTTGTTCTTGCCGAATTGAGAGTGAGAAAGGTAGAGAAAGCTTGAGTTCTTCACAAATTGGCTTAGAGACTTGTAGAGATTGGAGGAATTCTTGCATGTTGTACTTCCATTCTTGTAATTGAGGAACCTAGGTAAGGATTTCATCCTTTTCATTGTGAATTCAAGTTAATTGTTGCATGTTCATGGTAGATAAGAGCTCTAGATCATGAATTGGTTGTAGATTGTTGAATTATAGCTTAATTCATACATGCATGTTTGTATTGTTGGCTTTTGAGTTGATTTCATGGAAAATTGTTACATGCATGTCCAAGTTCTAGCTAAGGTTCATGAAATCATCTTGTTTTTGAAAGGTTTGACTCATTAGAGCATGAAGTTGAAGCTTTGAATTGAGTTAAACTCATGCATGTCATGTTTGTAGCATGTTCATGAAAACTTGGTTTGAAATTCAGGTTGTTTGAAACACCCTTGGGCTTTGATTTTACAAATTGAGCTTTGAATCATGTCATTCTATGTATTTACTAGTGTTTTCTGGAAAATTAGCCCAAGAGGATCGAAAATTATGCTTTAAAACTTGGTTTTGAGCTTGAACATGCAATATGGATTTTCCAGATTTTTGACTCCCGCTCGAGCGGGAGAAGTTGCGCTTGAGCGGAGAATTTGAGCTCCCAGCATCTCTCACTATTTTACAGTCCACTCGAGCGGAGGATTGCACGCTCGAGCGGAGGCTTATGTCACAGGCTCGAGCGGGGGTCGAGCGCCCGTCGAGCGTGAAATTCGAGCACCCAGTACTTTTGCCATATTTTACAGTCCGCTCGAGCAGAGAAAATGACGCTCGAGTGGGGAACCTTTGTCTGCATGTTCGCTCGAGCGAGGGAAACCTGCGCTTGAGTGGGACTCAGTTTTTCTGAAAATTCTGAAAATGTTTTCTGAATGCATCTTTGCATCCTTATCCCATCCTAGGCATTCTTAGGCCTAGTTTAAGACATCTTAATGAGGATATAGATGTAGAACTACACCGAGGCAAATTAGGGATTAAATTATTATTTTTCCCAACTGAATAGCTTAGTGTGTGTTCGTCCTGTATACTGTGTAGGGTTGGCGACTGGGGACGCGCTCTAGCTTAACTGTAGCCAAGAACTCTGTGAGTAACAATTGTGTAAAGATATGTTCAACTGTGAATATTTCTGACTGTTTAATGGAACTGTTTTCTGAACTGATACTGTTAATAGAATGAATGTACGTCCTATATTCTGAACTGTATTGTGGCATCCTTAGCAACTACTGTTTACTGTTATTGTTACAGAGATCTCTGTCGGTTCCCATGTTGGAACCAGTACTGTTTACTGATTGATGGCCATCATTGACTGTTCGGTCCTTTAAGACCTACTGTTTACTGTACTGCTATGCTAATGGATGTACCACATATGACTGTTTTGACTGAATGACTGAATTACTGATATACTGAATCAATTGAACCGTTTTCACTATTGTAAGGACATTCATTCTTAACCTCTTTACGCATTATGTTATTCACTGGGCTTTAGCTCACTGTCTATATATATATGTAGGTGTTCAGGCACCAGACCGGAGCTAGGAGCTAGGAGCTAGGAGCGTGGGTTAGACTTCCCTTTTTGTCAAGCCAACTACTGTGCCTCATTGCGAGATTCCGAGCCTGCCAAGCTATGGCTAGGCGTGTTTTAATTTCCCCCGTCTGTTCCTGCATCTGTTTGTAATAACTGTATAAACTATTTAGACTGTTACCGTACTGTTTAATAGGGATTAGGTCCCTGATCCGAATGATAGTAAATATTGTGCATACTGTTCTGTACTGTATATATATATATGCATGAAAAGTCTCTTTGCATACAGACCGTCACAGCTCATTGGACATTGTTTGTTTACTGTATTGGCTTCCGCCAGCCCCTGTACTCTGTTTTACTGTTCTACTGTTAAGCAGGCCTTCGGTAATCACGGATTACTGGCCGGTTACGGTGCTAAACCCATAGGGGCTGGTTTGGGTCGTGACAGGAGTACACTGTGAGTGTTTACGCCTTAGCATACTGCATGTGTGTTATTGACTGCCATGAAAGCATGCTTGCCATGAGGCTAATTGCTTATGTGATATAACTGCCTGAATGCCTGTGGGTGAAGGTTGGATTGTTTGAGTTGGAACAATTCATCAAGTCCCTGTTTTAGCTTACTTGCGAGTAACAAACTTCAAACCATTTCCAAACAAATGAATATGCAATATTTTGTTCCAAATTAGGTGATCTAGTCTATACTTGTGTGTTGTGCGCATCACATAGTAATTCTAACTAATAACTGGAATAAGAACGCATGTGTTTTCAAAAACAAGATATCATGTTTAGTACAGGCCGATCTTTGATCGGGCGAGCGGGGGTGCTCATAGATGACCTTCCCTAATTATACCCAAGTTCCCAAGCTGAGGTAACTTTGGTGATGACGGACACGTGGCCTTAGGCAACGAGTCAAGGTTTCCTAAATTCCTCCAAAATAAAATATTTAGATGGTGACTCTGTATCTGGCAAAGCAGTCCATGTTTGGCACTTCTTTCTTAAAAATCAGTTTTCCAAAACAATTTGCCGGATTTGGACTCTTTGGTGATTTACGGTCTCGTATTGCACTTTGCGGGATTAGATTCAGAACCGTGACATTTGAGTCCGAACTGTAGTAGCATGAAGCCCAAGGGCGCGTCTACAATATGTTGAATGTGTTTTAGAAGTGCAAATATGTTATTAACATTAAATATGTTATGGAGATATGGAATATGTGTATTGAAATTAGTTGAATTTCAAAAGAATGCATGTTGATAATGTATATTAAGCTATATTTGTAAAGTTGTCCTCTTAAGAAGAGATGGAATGACCGGTAGTGGATCACGTTGGTGAGTGTTGTATTATAATCATGTTGAGAATTGAATATTCACAATTTTGAAACTTGTATAAAATTTCAGGGACAAAATTCTTTAAGGGGGGGAGGTTATAGCGATCCTGGTTTTTCCCCGTCATTTATCATGTTCCGGACTCGGGTTCCGTGGTTGTATGTTATTGTCTATACTTTATTTCTATCATTTATTCTTTGTATTTGAGTTTTGGAATGTGTTGGGTGAGTTTGGAACAGGTTGGTTGTGATTTGGTTCAAATGGTTGCTGCCCAGGTTTTGGCGTCTTCGCTCAAGCGAGCTTTGTGTGGTGTGTCTTTTCGTTCGAGCGAGAACTCTTGTGCTCGAGCGTGCGTCTATGTCTCTGTAAGACCTGAAAGTTGGTATTCTTCGCTCGAGCGAGCTTTCTTGTGCTCGAGCGAGCTTTGTGTTATTTGTTCTTTCGCTCGAACGAGCACTCTTGAGCTCGAGCGTGCGTCTGCGTGAGTGGCAGACCTAAAGCTTCGCATTGTTCGCTCGAGCGACGCTTCTTGCGCTCGAGCGAGGTCCTTTGTTGTGTCTAGTCGCTCGAGCGACAAGTCCTTCGCTCGAGCGAGCCTCGCATATATCAGTTCATAGCAGACATGAAATACACCATTTTTGAACCTCTTTTTCTTTCAAAACCCTAAATCGACAGCCTCTCTCTCTAAAATACCCCTTCTCTCTACAAATACTCTTGATCTAGAGTCATTCTACCCTACTCCCTTTGTTAAAAAGCTAGAGCATCGCGTGGACTATCTTTTGATCCGAAAAAGTTTGGATTTGGAGTATCTTGGGTTTCACTCTTCTTCTCATTTGAGCTTTTCCATTTGAGGTAGGGATAATCTACTCATTACTATGAGCTTTAATATAAATATTGGTCATTTTGTATAAATGGTTGGTTTTGGTGAAGTTAGGGTTTTGAGTTTGAAATAGTAAAAAATGGGTTTTCTATTTTGGGTTACCTATGGGTATGAGAGGTCTTGAATATGCTATTACTTGGGTATCATTGATAAAAGTTGGCCTTGGGTGCAACATTTGATAAAAATGGGGAAAATGCCCTAATTTGAATTAAATAACTATTTGTATAAATAGTGAAATAAATGTGGAAATATGAAATTAGTTTGAGAATCATGAAATTAGAAGAAATTGTGATTAGATGGTGTAGTTGGATCAATAAATCACTCACCTATGGAAAACGTGATACATTATCTATTGAGAAATTTATTTATCTGTTTAGGAATATCTGTTTTGGGCTATCGGTAGAGGATAGCCATGATTGTTGTAAAAACTGCATGATGATTAGGTGAATTGAAACTAATCAATTAGAATATGTCATTGAATATGACGGTTGGATATAAACATTGAATATGGGATTGAATTGGTCATTGTATATGACAACGCGTTTAAATACATTGTATATGTATCTTTGTTTGGGAGGAGATAGGGGATGTACTCCATTGTTTGTGAGGAGATAGGGGATGGACTCCATTGATAATTAAGTTGGCTGGAGTGTCCAGGGTGAAAGTCCCAAAATCTTATATATATATTTGGGTGCCGGTTCCCTCGAACGTAGTTCCGTAAAATGGCAAGTGAATGGAAGTGTATGAATGATGTTTATGATTGAAGTGTTGATAATGTGAGTTGTAATCTCATTTTGAAATGTTTAGATATCAATGAACTATGTCAATGAATTGTTTTGGATAAATAATTAGAAGTGGATTGAAACGTGGATGTAAATGTTGATTGGTAATGGAAAGGATATAAGTGGGTTTACAAGTGTTAAACATTTATCAGATGTTAATGTTTTAGTTAATTCTCATATACTGTTTAGCATATCTTTACTAGGCATTGGCTCACCCTACTTGGAACACTATTTTTCAGGTATAGGTGATATGCTGCCTCCAAGATCTTAGTTTGGGAGGTTTTGGAGTTGAAGATTCCGTTTTGTTATTTATATTTTGTGTTAAATGTAAATCCAAGCCGAGGACTTTCTATGTATAGAGTTAGGACTCTCTTTTGTTGTAACCAAGTTATTACTTGGAAAAATGTAAACCCGTAGGGCATTTATTTTGTTTCTAACATGTATTATCATCTGTGAAAAAGACTCTAATAAATGAAATGTAACTTTTCTATTATGTTTATGGATCTTATACATGATTGTCGTATGTCTTATTTTGAGGGCATTATAAGTTTGCCCAATATCACACACACACACACACACACACATATATATATATATTTAAACTACACTTTCATAGTTTAACAGAACGAAAATTGCACTGTATATTTCGTAATATATATTTTAAATAATTCTATAGATAGATATACATAAATATATATTTTTATTTTGTAATGTATACATTGTAATATATTTTTAAAAATAATTTATATATAAATAGTTTTATTTTATTTTATTTTATAAAATATTATTTAAAAAAAAAAAAAGAGGTTAACTACTAGGGTATATTTGGACAATTTGGAAATAAGCTAAAAAGTTAGTTTTTTAGCTCTTTAGTTTTTTTACACAAAAAAGATAAAAAGTCAAAAAATTAATTTTTTACCAACTTTCCAAAATACCACATTATAATTCATAGTTCAAAACAATCTAAACCAGCAATATTTTGGAGGAAAAAATTTTAGAGCTCTAATGAGCTGATAGAAAACCCCACCTATTAATGATGTGATATATGTATCTTGATTTTTATTTTATTTTATTTTACTTATTACTTCTTGTTACGTGGATGAAACTCAGGGTGGGCCTGGGGCATAGGCCACAAGGCCATGGCCTAGGGCTTTTCAAAATAGACTAAAAAAGAGGTCCCCTCCTATTATAATTTAGTGTAATATATTAGGTATGTTTTAAGTCTAAAAAATTAAAAAATGTCCAAACTAACTTAAAATAAATTGACTCATTAAAAAATTGAAAGGCCATTCAAAAAAATTAGCATTGTTATCCATTGAAAATAGACCCAAAAAATGGGTCTTCCTTATTATAGTTTAGTCTAACATATGTATATTTTAGGTCTAAAAAAAATTAAGAAAGGCCCAAATTAACTTAAAATAAATTAACCCATTAAAAAATTGAAAGACCCATTTAAAATAATTAGTATTATTATTCATTGAAAATGATGTTGCAAAAAAAATTAGATTATGCAAGTATGATTGATTTATTTGCTTCTAAAAATACAAGAAGCGTGAGAATCAAGCGATACTTATTAGTTATTATAATGTAATCCTAAGTATTTTTTGTGATTTTGACACAAATCTTTTATCTTTTACTTTCAAATTTTTTTTTCAATCAATAAAAAAAAAATATGAAAAATCTCAAAAATTTATTAATTAATTATCGATTTTAAACCTCAAAAATCTCAAGACCGGACCTGATGAAACTTTGATTAGAATTCCTCCATTAGTGCTCTGATTAGAATTCTTACGTTTTCCTCGTGGATTCGTAGGGAATCTGCTTCTTAGAAAAACAAAGCCACGTGAAACTCGAGTTGAGGTTGTTTTATCATAATTTCACTGAGAAGATCCTTCAAGAATCTTTGCAGAATCTTGTTACTTTGCAATTTGTTAGCATGTAGAGATCATGATATAATTCAGGGGAGGGTAATGGTTATTTGTTGATTTTGTTTCGGTTTCCCTATTTTAAAAAAATAATTAAAAGTCATATTTTAATTTTTAATTTATTTTAAGCCATATAATCTCTCATAATTTTTCATATTTTTATAAAAAAAAAATTAAAAATAATTTTTAATCATCTTTTCAAAACAATCATTTGTCGTACATAATTCAATTTTTAGTATTTATATTAAACAAATCATTTTACTTGGACAAATAAGCTTAATCCTGATTACTGCACTCAGACAAGTACTTGTAAATATATTATTGGGAAAATTACACTAACAGTCCCTATAGTTTAGGGCTTGTGTCACTTTAGTCCCTGACTTTTCAATTGTGACACATTTGACCCTAAATTTTGAATCTTGTTCCAAATAAGGACGGTTAACATACCATTGCTTAATTTTAAGGGCAAAATAGTCAATTTGATAAAATATAAACTAATTTGACAAAAATAAATGTCAAAAAAATATTTTAAAATTTTTAAAAATTATTTCTACCCACCAAAAATAAAATTATGTAAAATTGATAAAAATTACATAATTAATTTTTAAAATTTAATTTTACATGATTATCATCCAAATACATAATAAAAATTAATCTGGTAAAAAAAAGAAATAAATATCTAAAAGATTTATCAATTTTATATAATTTTATCTTTAGTAGCTAGAAATAATTTTTAAAAATTCAAAAATAATTTTTTAACATTTATTTTTGTCAAATTAATTTATATTTTATCAATTTGACAATTTTGCCCTTGAAAAATCCAATAATATATTCAATTGTCCTTATTTGGAACAAGATTCAAAATTCAGGGTCAAATGTGTTACAATTGAAAAGTTAGGGACCAAAATGACACAAGCCCTAAACTATAGGGACTGTTACCGTAATTCACCCTATATTATTATATTGATGAAATGATAAATATAATAATATGTATATTTACCATGTTAATGAATAATTTTTAGGTACTCTAATTACTAAGGTGCCGTTTGGTAACACTTACGTTTTTAATTTTCTGTTTATATTTATAAAAATTTAAAAAACTCAAATAAAAACTTGTTTGGTAAAATTTTTGATTTATAAATCAGTGATCTCAGTTTATAAATTTGGCAAAAAAATGAAAACACAAAAAATGTGTTTTCGTTTTGAGTTTTGAGTTTTTTTTTTTTTTACCACCCAACACTAGCCACCACCCGCCACCATTTTCCACCACCGTCTTCCGCCACCACTCGCCTACCACCCACCCCCACCACCACTACCACCACCACCACTCACCACCCACCTGCCACCCATCACCCACCTGCCACCCACTCGCCACCACCACCCACCTGCCATCCACCCGACACCACCCACCACCCGTCACTACCATCCACCGCCCGCCACCACCACTTGCACCTCCTTGCCACCACCACTCACTACCCACCTGCCACCACCAGCCACCACCAGCCACCCACCACCACCAGCCACCTGCCACCCACCCGCCACCACCACCCACCACCCACCACCACCACCACCACCACCACCATCACCCACCACCCACCGCCACCACCACCCACCACCACCACCACCCACTCGCTACCATCTACCACTTGCCATTGTCACACATCCACCCACCACCACCACCATCCACGCATCCGCCACCCACCACCACCACCACCACCTGCCATCCGCCACCCACCTGCTACCACCACCCACTCGCTACCCACCCACCACCGTTACCCACCCATTCACCATCACCACTCACCCGCCACCACCCACCATCACCCGCCATCTGCCACCCCCTGCCACCACCACCCACCACCTACCACCCGCCACCACCACCCACTCGCTACCACCCACCACCCGCCACTGTCCACCCACCCATCCACCCACCACCCACTTGCCACCACCACCACCCACTCGCTACCACCCGCCACCGTCACCCACCCACCCTTCACCACCACCCACCCGTCACCACCCCACCACCACTCGCCATCTGCTACCCACCTGCCACCACCACCCACCACCCGCCACCACCACCACCACCCCATCGCTACCACCCACCACCCGCCACCGTCACCCACCCACCCACCTGCCACCACCCAGCGTCACCACTTTCCATCACCGTCTTCCGCCGCCACTTGCCACCACTTGCCATTTTTCACTCTTTTTTATATTATTAAATTTTTTTAAACATTTTGTCAATTACCAAACGCGTTTGTAGTTTATGTTTTTCTAAAAATAAACAAAAAATAAACAAAAACCAATTTATAAAATTTCTACAAATAAAACTGAAAACGTAAACATTACCAAACACACCTAATTGATAAAGACTTGGTACCGGCTCGATCTCATAGTAGATAAACTATGTAGGGGCCCAACTTAGAATTGTGGATTCCGCTTAACGAAAATCTGAAAAATAATTAATTAAAAATTATTAAAACAAATTTATTAAAACTTTTCAAGTAGTTTCACCTAAAAGAAACATAGATAAAATACAAATGGAAGGCTGCGTTTGGTTGTATTTTCTGAATATATTTCTATCCATTTGTTTGCATTTAATGTTTGTTTACGGTTTTTAAAAGTTAATTTCACATTCAATTTTGAAAACTCTATCTAATGTAAAAAAATTTGGGCTAACCGATCATCCCACCGGATATCTTACCGGACGTCCCACCGGTCGTCCGGCCAGTTGACCGGAAACCGTACATTTTTTTTTGGACACATATTAATTTTTATATATTCAATAAAAAATATTTTTTGAATTTTTTTAAAATTTTTTATGAGTTTTGAATAGAATTTTGAATTGTGTATTTGATTATGAATTGTAAGTTTTTGTATCAAATATCATGTCACATCAAAAATTTCTCACTCAATTCAAAATTCATTCACCAAATAAATTTTTCACACTCAAATCATAATTCCAGAACTCACAAACTCAAAATACAACTCCTATTCTCAAATCATATTTCGAAAACTCTACCAAACACTACTGAAGATTTTCCAATTTAGTAATTTCATAAAGTGTTTGGTCCAATAGATACTTTTTTATTAGTGAGAAGTCTATGTAATGCTAGAGACCCTAAAAATTTTATCAAAATTTTTTTTATAAAAACTTTTGGGTCTCTCTCTAAGGGTGTAATTTTGGCACGGGCCGGCCTACAGACCAGAAAACTAGGCCCAGGCCCAGGCCCAAGGGTATTCGGGCTTTGGGCGGGCCAGTGGGCCGGCCCATGGGCTTGGGCTTGGGCTCGGGCTTTGGGCGGGCTTGGGCTGGCCTAAACAATTTTTTTAATTTTTTCTACCAAAATTTTATTATTTTCTATTAAAAAAACATTGGGCCTCTGGTGGACCGGGCCGGGTTTCAAAACGATGGCCCAGGCCCAAGCCCAAGGCATCGGGCAGGGCTTGGGCTCGGACCGGGCCCACCTCGGCGGACTTCGGGCCGCCCGCGGGCTGCGGGCCAAAATTACACCCATGTTTCTCTCTAACATTTTTTTTTTTTTTTTTGGTGAAATAGTTTGGTATAAGCCATTTTATTGTTTTGGATAACATTTTATTTCAAATGTTATCCTTTAACTTATCTGTGTAATATTTTTATTTGTTCAAATTTTTTAATCTATTAGTTTAAATTTATATTTATCTGTTCAATTTTGTTGAAACTATCTGTTCTATTATTTTTTTCCTATCTGTTGAAATTCAACCTTATTATCCCCTATCTGTTATTTCACAATCCTATTTTTTTTTTCCTATCTACTGTATTTCTTTATCTGTTTAAATTGTGATATACATACACAAAGAGAGACGGATATGTTCAAATCAAATTCTCATATAGAGAGAGGAAAGAGTGATCTGTTAAAATACACCAAGCCACTATCTGTTCAAAAACAACAACAACAACAACAACAACAAAAAAACTCCATTCTCCATCGAGGTTGAAAGATCTGTTGCTGCTAGCATATATCAGGAGGAGAAAAAAATAAAATAAAATTTTTGTTTATTGCCACGAAATCTTCAAGAGAAAGATAAAGAGAATCATATTATTTCATCATAGATTCTAATATTTTCAGAGGAATCAAATTTCAAAACCAATGGGTGAATCTACGACATGCACACACTTCCAACTACGAGACACAGAGAGATGGAGAGAGAAGAGTCAAAACATTACAAATAAGGAGGGAGGGCTTGAATGTAGAAAAACTCCAAAAATGTGACAGATCGAAGGGATGATGGAGATCTGGAGCTCGATCATAGAGTTTCGTCCAAATCTGGATCATTTCTCTCAAACTTCGTAGGGTTCCGCCGTAGCTGGTGGAGTTGCCTGCGACGGTGGAGAGGGATCGGAGAAAGGAGGTACGGTAGGGAGTGGTGGCGATGAGCTTCTTTGAGGCCATGTTGGCTTCGTCTGTGATCTCAGTGTTGTTTTCATAAGACAATAATTCTAGAGCGAGAAAAGAGAGGCCAACGACCATGTAGGCGACGGGGAAGATTCGGTCGACGGCGACGTCAGAGTAGACGACAACGGTGTCGTTCCAGTTCCAGGGTAGAAGGTAGTCGCTACCGTCTGTGGTGGTACTGGTACTGGTGCTGGCGGCGGCGGCGGCGTACTTCATCGAAGATCGGAGATGTTGAAATGAAGAGAGAGAGAGAGAGAGAGAGAGAGAGAGAAAGAAAGAGAGAGCGGGAGGGGTTTGGGAATTCCCAAACTTTGTATACAATGCCGTTGATTGGGATCCTCTAGAGTGATTTTTCCCTAAAGTTTCCTAGAGTGCTACATTGTGTGGTTGAGATTTACTGGCAAGTCACATCAATTTTTCTGATGTGACTTACCAGTAAATCTCAACCACACAATGTAGTACTCTAGGAAACTTTAGGAAAATTTCACTCTAGAGGATCCTTGCTCTTTGAAAAGGGCGTTAAAATTGGTTTTAACTTATTTTAGATTACATATTTTTTATATATTTTTTCAAAAAAATGTCAAAAAAAAAGGTCAAAAAAATGAATTTTTAACAATCTTTCTAAAACTTCTCAATATATATATACATATGGTCATTTCACCTACGCTTGTCTTTATGAATAAAGTATTTTAGCGTGTGAACTTTTATTCGAATAAAATTCAAATTTGAATTTATGTACTAAGTACCCTATTTTCAATGGCAAAATAGTTTTAAATTAAATATTTTAGAAATTAATAGATTCAATTAATCATTCAAGAACTAAGTAGATTTTGATTTATATATTTTAAAATTTTACTAGATTTAATCAATAATTGAAGAATTAAGTAGATAATTTGATAATAGTTCAAAAATAGAATGTAAAATGCACCCTTAAAAAAAATCCATACAATTTCTTTATGGTCCTCCATGCTTGGAGTATCAATCGACAAAAATGCCCAATAAAATTTACTAATAAGATCACAATAGAAAAAAAAAAAAAAAAAAATACTAACAAGATTATTAAGGTGGTGTTTGATAAAATTAAAGGTTGAAAAGTTAAAAATTAAATACAAAAAATTAAACATTAACATTTTAAATCGAAAAAATGTTTGATAAAAATTTAAGTAAAACAAGTTATTTGATACGTACAAGATCAAATTTGAAATTTATTATTTACAAATTGAATATTTCAATTTTTATATTATGATAGTGATAGTGGCCGCGGTGGTGGTAGAGGTGGTGGTGTTTATAGTGCCAAAGGCAACGGTGATGAAAGTAGATAGATAACAATTGTAGTAATGGTGGACAGATATATAATGTACTAAAGAGGATAATGTACTAAAGATAAAAAGAAGGTAGTAGTGATGGTGTAATGATTGTGGTAATTGTGGCGATTGCGATGGTGGTGATGAAATGATGGTGGTTCCAATGGCAACGATGATAATAGTGGTCATGGTGGAGGGTTTGTGGTGATAACAATAGCAGCAACTGTAATGGTAGCAGTGGCAATGACCATGGTGGTAGTGATTGTAATGGTGATGACCGTGGTTGTAGGGCTGTAACGGTGTATATTGACATTTATGTATAAATATTATAAATTCAATCAAAATTAAGTAAGTTTCTTATCACTTTAACTTTTTTCTTTTTCTTTTTTTAACCTTTAACCTACATTTTAATAGTTACATAAAATTTTAAATGATACTAAGGGTTGGTTTGGGAAGTGGGTTGCCTTTTTGGCTTTTTGACTTTTTTGATTTTTTTAGTCTGGGCTAAAAAGCTTGATTTGGGAAGGGCTTTTTGGTTTTTTTGACTTTTTTGTAAGAGAAGAGTGTAATGATTATGGGTTGGATGTGATGTTTTGTTTGTTGTGGCTAAAATAGCCTATTTTGTCTTTTGTGACTATTTTAGCCACAAACCATCTTACCAAACGAACCCTATTATTATTATCAAACGGGTTTAATTGATTTTTACTTAATTCATTCAATTTTAAGTGCTGAATTAAGATAGTGTTTGATAAAAACTGAAAATTGAAAGCTAAAAATTAAGTATTGAAAACTGAATGCTGAATTTTTTAAATTAAAATAATGTTTGATAAAAATTAAATGCTGAACTAAAATATATTGATCAAATTTAAAATTTATTATTTTTAATTTGTAACTTCCAATTTTTATATAGTAATGGCAGTGGTGGCGCTAATAACATTAGTAGTGGAGGTAAAAATACCAAACACCACCTAAATTAGGAAGCAAACAATCTTTTCTCCCTAAATTTCTTAATTTTTATGGTTTTAAACCTTAATGTGTTTTCAATTATTAAAGGGCAAATTATATTGGCATCTCCTTACGTTTGAAAAAAATACAATAAATTCAAAAGGTTAGAGAAATCAAATTTAATGTAGATAGTATGCAAACACATGAATGAACAAGGAAGAATTTATATTTCAACCTCAAAGTGATGGTAATATAATTTTTTCATCTAAATAACTAATAGACTGTTTATTAAAAATGGATTAAGAATTATGTAAATTAAACTAAGAAAACTTAAGATTATGTCAAAACTGTGCAGCTTAAATTTTCTACGGAAGCCGACTGCCAATTTTTAATTTATTCATTATTAAATTATATGAACATTTCCAGACACATAATCTTAATAGTGAATATTATAAATACATAAAATCTATACCAAATATCGGTCACCCTTTACTTACGAGCTGAAATTATGAGCTGCTAAGAACTACAGAACAATCATCCTAGATTTCGCATGTCCACTACCTCATCATTTGTATTTGAGATTGTGTACGAGGATTGTTATATGTGGTAAATGTGGGGATGTATTTTTGAGGTCGTGCCATGTATCCTAGATTTCGCATATCCACTACCTCATCATTTGTATTTGAGATTGTGTACGAGGATTGTTATTTGTGGTAAATGTGGGGATGTATTTTTGAGGCCATGCCATGTAGCCAAGATATGGTCGAGGTATTAGCCGAGGTGTCACATGAATGAACTAGATTGCCGAGGTAATTGCGGTATTGCCAAGATATGGTGCGATAATACCGAAATTTGAGATATTTAGATACAGAACAAGAGTTCTAGATAAGTGATGCGCTTAATTCAGATAAAGATGAGACTCTTGTGGAGTTTATCCATATCTAACTAAGAGTTCGACATAAGCATTGTGCTTGAGTCCTATGAAATAAGACTTCTAGGGGACAAGGGCACTGCTAGTTATAAAAGTAAGGTACCCCCATGGGTCTAAGGTATGCCCTGAACTAGTATTATTTTGTGCCGATATCTATGAGAGATAAGTTCATTGACTTGATCGTCGGAGTGCCCCCGGGTGGACGAGCCACCGTGGTATTCTTGTCTTCTTGTTGGCAGGTGCTTGGTTTAATCTATTTTGTCGCGTGCTCTCCAGCTAATTTGACACCATCTGTGGGAACTTAGTAGGAATAGATGGCCAACGCTGGACAAGAGGTGAGAGTCGAGGACAACATGCACAGTGAGAAAGAGGAGTATGTAGATCCCAATGCTAGAGTGAGAAATGATGACGAAGAAGTGCATGAAGTAAACCCTGAGCCCAACAACGCTGCAAGGGGTCGTAACGGCCTGAGAAGAGGCAACCGGAAATAATACTACAACGAAAGCGATTGCCAAGTATGTATAGAAAGATGCTTCAGGAGAGATGATGAGCTGAAGGACTTGGCGAACAAGTTGACAGATTTACAGACCATGGTGAACTTTATGATGTAGAGCAAGGTGATGCAGCCAACGTTGCCTTTACCGGAAACGCCTACCCCTGTAGGAAATGCCAATGCCCAGAAAGAAGAACTGGCTACAGTGCCAACAATCCCCCAGCATGAGAAAAGACCAAGGACTTCACATCAACGATCCCAGAATGTCGGGCAAACAGAGTTCAGGCGGGAGGAGTCACAAAGACCCCCGAGGGCCAAGAGAACCCAGATAAAGGGATCTTGGCAGGTCCACGGGCAGGGCCTCTAATTTGATGACATGGCAGATGTGGAGAGGTCAAAAAGAACACCCCCCCCCCAACACGGGAAGCAACGCACCAAAGAGACTGAAGTCGACTGATAACTGAGCTCCTAGGCGATCGAAGGAAGACTTGCAAGATTACCTCCAGAGGAAAAGACAAGACGGCGAGATCATATCCATAGCCCATCTGAAGACATCATTCTTGATAAAGTTGGATGCGTTTGAGGTGCCGAAGAGATTCAGCATATTGAGATTCCAAATCTACGATGGTAGGTCTGACCCAAACTTCCATGTTGGTTTATATCTGAATGTGATAACTTTGTAGAGTGGGAATGAACAGTTACTATGCAAGAGGTTCCCATCGACATTTGGGAAATAGCGTCGGACTGGTTCCACAAATTGCCGAAGGGATGTGTGAAGAGTTGAGAAGGCCTGGCCAAGATGTTTGTGGCTAGGTTTGTTATAAACAGACTACAACCACTGAGGGTAGACTCTCTACTAGCTTTAAAGATAAACGATGGCGAAAGCCTTAGGGCTTATGCCAAAAGGTACTACAAGGTCTACAATCGGATCCCAACTTGTAACTAGGAACTTGCGATGCTTTACTGCACTCGTCTTTTTCGCTTTCTTGTCTTTCTCTACCCTTGCATACTTTTCAATCCTTACCATGAGATCCTCTATGTATGTTTCAGTGAGCACGGTTTGCAAGATCCCCATTTATAAGGTCTTAGAAGGGATAAGAAATTAGTTATACTTTAGGCCACCGCAAAAGACCCTAGGGAAGTATATGGATAGGAACCCCAAGAAGAGTTGTTCTTACCACGATGAAAATGAGCACATGACTCAAGGGTGCAGGGCCCTGAAACAGCACTTAGAGGATTTGGTCAGACAGGAACACCTAAGAGACTTGATAGACGAAGCGAAGACACAAGAAGAATAGGCGAAGATGGCCTAGGCACCTGGAGCAGCACCTCCAACCCCGCCACCACAGGCAGATGGACCACACGAAGGTCAATGAGAATGAGATCCGAGGTGAGACGTAAAGGGCAAGACATCTGCAGCATATTTACCAAGTCCAGCAGAAGAAACCCGGGTAGAAGGACTTCGGGGCCCATGATCTCATTCACAGAAGAAGACCTAGATATGGTACAACATCCACACAACGATGCTCTTGTAGTGTTACTGAAGGTTGGAGAGTGCCAAGTAAGACGCATATTAATAGATCAAGGTAGCTCCTATGACATCATGGATGTTAGATGTTACAAGGAACTAGGCCTTCACAAAGATGATTTGGAGCAGTCTAACAACCCTATGGTTGGATTTAATGAAACCCCGACGTGGCCATAATGGACCACGAACCTGGAGGTTTAGGTAAGGACTAAGACGGTAACCACAGAATTTATCGTGATAGACACCCCTTCCCATACAACATTATTTTGGGAAGACCATGGTTGCACGCTATGAGGGTTGTTCCCTTAACACTACACCAACTACTATGATTTCCAATAGAGTTTAGGGTTGAGGAGGTGAGAGGAGACCAAGTATAGGCAAAGAATTGTTCTATAGCAACAATGAAGTACAACTGTGCTGTTAAAGAAATGAAGATGATAGAAGTAGAAGACGAAGACCAATAGGTCTTGGACGATAAAGAGCCCGCCGATAAGAGCTAAGGTCCTAGTACAAGAAGGTGATGAATAATGGTTCTTTCTCCTTGGATCAGGCTTGACTGAGTAAGAAAAAAGAAAACTAGAAGCTTTTTTAAGAAAGAACATAGAGGTGTTCACTTGGACACCTTACGAGATGTCGGGGATTAGCCCCAAGGTCACCTGCCACAAGCTCAACGTGGACAGGTCGGCCAAACCTGTGGTCCAAAGAGCAAGGCAACCAACCATGGTCCATGTACAAGTAGTTGAAAAAGAAGTAGAGAAGCTGCTGGAGGCCCAGGAAATCCGAGAAGTAAACTATCCGACGTAGTTGTCTACACAGTGGTGGTAAAGAAGAAGAATTACAAGTGGAGGGTTTGCGTGGACTCACAACCTTGAATAAGACTAGTCCGAAGGACTGTTTCCCTTTGCCAAAGATAGGCCAGCTTGTGGATGCCACATTTGATCATGGAAGGATGATCAAGGCTATTATCAGATAGCCATGTACGCTCCAGACGAAGAGAAGACATCATTCATTACTCCAAATGAACTATACTGCTATAAAGTGATATCGTTTAGACTGAGGAATGCGGGGGCAACATATCAGAGGCTAGTAACAAACACTATAACATATAAGAGTTTTAGAGATCAAAATTTTTGGTCTCTAAAAGTGAAAATTTTGTTGCAAAAGACATTTAGAGACCAATTTCTATCGTCGTGAGGATAGTCACTAAAATGTCGTCCCGAAAAGTCAAAAATAAGGCTTTTAGCGACAAAATTTTGAAAATGTCACTAATAAATACACTTTTAGGGACAATAATTTGGTCTCAAAATGGTTTATTTTTTGAAACAAAAAATTTGGTCCCAAAAAGATAATAATTTATCACTAATGTCTAATTTTTGTTGCTAAAAATATAATGATAGCACTTTTCGCAACAAAAATATTTGGTCCCTAAAAAATAATTTTGTCCCTAAATTTTGGTCTCTAAAACGTTAATTTTTTTGTAGTGAAAGATGTTTAAACATCTGATCAGAAAGACCGTGGAAGTCTACATCGATGACATGGTTGTGAAGAGCAAGGAACATTCAGATCATCTAGCCAATTTGAAAGATGTTTTTGATATCTTGAAGGCATATCGGCTTCGTTTGAATGCCTGTAAATGCGCTTTCGGAGTGGGATCTAGCAAATTCCTAGGATATCTAGTGACCAGGAAGGGAATTGAAGCGAGCCCGGATCAGATCAAGGCCATCCTTGATCTAAAGAGCCAGACGATAGCAAAAGAAGTTCAATTTCTGACCGGCAAGGCAGCTGTGCTGAACAGATTCATCAACCAGAGTTCAGACAAGTTCAAGCCATTCCTCTACCTGTTGAAGAAGGCCACAAACTTTCTATGGACAGATGAATACGAAGTCACCCTGGCCGACTTGAAGAGATATTTGACAACCCCACCGGTATTGTCAAATCCAATTCTAAGAGAAGATCTATTCCTAAATTTGGTAGTCTCGGACCACGCCATTAGTGTCGTGGTCGTCTGAGAAAAAAGAAAGAGAGTAGAAGGCAGTGTATTACGTAAGCAAGACCCTGCAAGTGTAGAAATGAGGTACTTACCTCTAGAAAAACTAACACTCGCCCTGGTAATGGAATTAAAGAAACTGAACCATTACTTTCAAGCTCACAAGATGGTGTTGGTCACGGAGCACCCATTGAAGTCCCTACTCCAACATAG